>CM056382.1:69653056-69994103 GCA_029718625.1 Synaphobranchus kaupii | reverse complement strand
TGCCTGCAATTTTATTATTTATGCTGCAGAGTACCTTTACTACAGTGGATGGATTGCTGTTTGTTGGAGTGATTTGAGCCAGTGATGGTTTATTTGATAATTATAGTTATGTATTGACAACAATCGTGGTTTTTAAATCGCATATGATCCATTTTTTTTGCAGACAGACATTGACAATGACCTGGTAGGAGACGTGTGTGACACCAACCTGGACATGTGAGTCAGAAATCTGCACTGCACCTCAAAACACACGTGCGCGCGCGCACACACACACACACACACACACACACACACACACACACACACACACACACAAAGTGCTCACGAAAGTAAAGCATTCAATTGCCGTGCCTTGTCTTAAAGTTCAGTAGATATGCATTTTGAAAAGCAATAAACTAATTTCATAGTGGAAAAATCTCTCATTTCCTCCCACACCATTTCTATGTTTATAACAAAATATCACTTGATAGATGCATTAAACATAACAACATTTCTGTTTTGCAACTATAGTCATTATAATAAGACTGTGCTGTTTCACTGTTCAGAGATGGGGACGGTCACCAGGACTCAAGGGACAACTGCCCAGACATCCCCAACAGCTCCCAGCTGGACTCGGACAACGATGGCGTCGGTGATGACTGTGATGATGATGATGATAACGACGGGGTTCCAGATTATGTCCGTCCCGGCCCTGACAACTGCCGGCTCATACCCAACCCAAACCAGAAAGACTCCGATGGTAACGTTTCATCCGTATTCAGCTCTGTACACATTAATACATTACTTGACTGTTCCATATCACACTTTTAATGGAAAATTATGAGAACAAAATTCAGTTATTCCAAAGCATATTATTCCAACATAATATAATAATATCAAAGTGTATTTAATGTGACTCCATTCATTGAATGTATCTAATATGTATTAATTCCCAGAATAATCAGTGACATTAAAATGACACTCACACCCATGCAGAGTGTGATGCTGCCTGCCCTCATCTGTGTGTCCAGGAAATGGAGTGGGCGACGTGTGTGAGAACGACTTCGACAATGATTCCGTGATGGACCTGATTGATGTGTGTCCAGAGAACTCAGAGGTCACGCTGACGGATTTTAGAGCCTATCAGACGGTCATCCTGGACCCTGAGGGAGACGCCCAGATTGACCCCAACTGGGTGGTGCTCAATCAGGTGACTGACGTCAGCAGCTATGCGCTGCACTAGTCCTGTTACCCATGCTTCCCCTTGAGTTATTCTCTTGCGCAACATTTATGTTGCATACCTTTGAATCTCATTGTAATTACTCATGGTATTCATATTTCTGTCATTTTCATTAGGTATAAAGACTATTAAGATTTTCACTTCAAATGGAAATATGATTTAATTGTAATGCGCTTGTAATGTGTCTTGATTTTAGGGTATGGAGATTGTTCAGACCATGAACAGTGATCCCGGATTAGCTGTGGGTATGTTATCTAAAACACTTTTCTCCATGTTCATGTCCATGTCTCTGTTCCGGATCTGTGCCCGTCTCCCCTTACTCACACTGATCTCTTCTCCAAGGCTACACGGCCTTCAACGGCGTGGACTTTGAGGGTACATTCCACATCAACACAGTGACAGATGATGACTATGCCGGCTTCATCTTTGGCTACCAAGACTCCTCCAGCTTCTATGTGGTGATGTGGAAGCAAACGGAACAGACCTATTGGCAGTCCGTGCCTTTCCGTGCCATGGCTGAAACAGGCCTGCAACTGAAGGTGAGCACTGACTTACAGTCTCTTACGGGGCATTAACTGCTCGTGTGACAATACAAACGATGTAGGTCTAAATTGGGTTATACCAAAAGACCCTAGTTTTTGCACTGGAAATGTCTAATCTATTTTTGGTAAGGATGTCATAGCTTATAGTATAGTTGCATTTCTTGGTTGAAGTTAGCATTGATTTTCTATTACCAGCAGAAGTGAGTTCATGTTTACATTCCTAGATTAAACCCATTGCGTCAATGGCTCATCCCCAAGCTTCAGAAAATTGCTTTAAAAAGTTGTACTATTGCCTAAATTATATAGGAAAATGTGAGGTCTAAATAAAAGCATGATAACCATCTTACTACAGATGGAGTAGACTACAGAAAATACAGCCTGTGGTATATTCTTTCTCATAGACAATATTCTCCTGTAAGAGCAGTCAGGTCGATTCTTTCTCATACACAATATTCTCCTGTAAGAGCAGTCAGGTCGATTCTTCCTCATACACAATATTCTCCTGTAAGAGCAGTCAGGTCGATTCTTCCTCATACACAATATTCTCCTGTAAGAGCAGTCAGGTCGATTCTTCCTCAAACACAATATTCTCCTGTAAGAGCAGTCAGGTCGATTCTTCCTCATACACAATATTCTCCTGTAAGAGCAGTCAGGTATATTCTTCCTCATACACAATATTCTCCTGTAAGAGCAGTCAGGTCGATTTTCTGAAAATACTAGCAGTGCAATATGTTTGTTTTATGTTTCGATCTTTGCTGTTCTTAGTCCCAACTGCCTCTGTTCCTCAGGCGGTGAAGTCTCGGACTGGCCCAGGGCAGTTCCTGCGCAATGCTCTGTGGAACACGGGCAACACGGCCGGCGAGGTCAAGCTACTCTGGAAAGATCCGCGCAATGTGGGCTGGAGGGACAAGACGTCTTACCGCTGGCAGCTCAGCCACCGGCCTCAGGTGGGCTACATCAGGTGAGCTGAGCCTGAACCCCTATAGCTGACCACTTCACTGTAGCCCCTATTCATTTAAGTTTTTGTCATACTTTACATTTGTACAGGATTGAACAAATTATTTATTTATTTTGCTGATTTGTTTATGTAACCTGCAAGTATGTTCACAGGCCCTGATTTCCAAAATTTGTTTTACGTTGTAATAATCCACTTAATTAACATGACCATAAGGGGTTGAACCCACAATTCTTCGCAGCCTATTGCTTTGACCATGAATATACTATTACTACCCTGTGCTATTCTCCAAACACATGAAACATTGCTCTTTTCAATGTTAGGGACATCTTTTACCAAAAACATAAGGAAGTTCAATATGGCAAACAATGAAGTACTTTTATATGAGTTCATCATTTTATTATGTAATGTTTTCCGTGCCTAGAATGGGAAAGGAGATATGACAGTGGTACCTTCATTAGTCACATAGTGAAATAATGAATAATTTAATAATAAGCATGATCTAGAAATACATTTTCTTTATTATGGATTTTACACTATAATGATAAGTGGAAGGGGTTACTGCTGCCGGGTATGCATCAGCGAGACACAAACTCATTAAACATTTATGTATTTACATCTAATGATGTTTACAGACGGAATGTGTGTAATTTGACTCATCATCACGCCTTCCAGAATCAATGTGGGTGAGGTCTACGGACTGAACAGTGAACACTAGAGGGGGTGCTGCTCTGTTCGGTGCCTGATGGGTTGATATGAAGAAGGATTGTTGGGATGGGCAGCGGAGAAGTGGACTAAAATATAATCGGACGGGGGGGGTTATTCCCATAATTTTTTATTTTCTATTTTTTCCTCTAAAACCTCTGTGACTTTACAGAGAGATCGGGCCCCCCGGCTGCCCATTGTCCCTGTTTCCATGCCAACCAAATCCTTGGCAGGAATTTGCTGGGCGTCTGTTCATATGCAGATCCAGAGGAAGCCACTGCAGAGTGGGGGGTCCAGAAGGGAAAGAGGGAGTGAGGGACAGACAGAGGAGAGAGTGGAGAAAGAGGCTGGGGTACAGGAGAACTGGGGATTAGGAAAACATTCAGGAAAAATATTTCAGGCTGCATGTATGAAGATGGTATATATTTGTAGGGTAGCAGTGGCTTGAGGATAGAGGACACATAAAATGCATGGACCCTGATATTGATTGATAAGGAAGGAAACTACTATGGAGGGTATAATGCTGAAACAGAGTACAGTATACAAAAAGAGGAAAACGTTATGGACAAAGCTAAAATAAATATAGGCTAGAAATGACATCAAAACAACATGATCTGCTCCAAAAGACTGACGCCAAAAAAGGTGCACCCATTCCACATGATGGAGTAACCAGCCTGAAAACAAAAGGCCTAACTACTGTTAGCAGAGTCATTAAAAGACACAACTGTTGAAGGCTGATTTATATCGACGTGCCTATGTGTTGCGCTAGTCAGGACTTGGTCTTTTCAGCTTTCTCCCCATTAGCATGTGGAGAAAGAGGAGTTCCCGCAGGGAGCCGGGTCTTTGTAGAGGCAGTGAGGCCCTTTCAGATACAAACAGAAAGGCACCTGCTTTGTATTCTGCGCAGAGGAGTGAATAGACCACAGCTCAGCACTTGAGCACAGGCAGAGATGACGGCTTCTCCTCTCTCGCATTGCGCCATCGCACGCACAATCCTCAACCACCAGTGTCCCGTTCCCCCCCTTTCTGAGCAGGAGCTGTGCTACTAGTGTAGGTGTGCTGGGAGACTGGGGCTACTAGTGTAGGTGTGTTGGCAGACTGGGGCTACTAGTGTAGGTGTGCTGGGAGACTGGGGCTACTAGTGTAGGTGTGCTGGGAGACTGGGGCTACTAGTGTAGGTGTGCTGGGAGACTGGGGCTACTAGTGTAGGTGTGCTGGGAGACTGGGGCTACTAGTGTAGGTGTGTTGGGAGACTGGGGCTACTAGTGTAGGTGTGCTGGCAGACTGGGGCTACTAGTGTAGGTGTGCTGGGAGACTGGGGCTACTAGTGTAGGTGTGCTGGGAGACTGGGGCTACTAGTGTAGGTGTGCTGGGAGACTGGGGCTACTAGTGTAGGTGTGCTGGGAGACTGGGGCTACTAGTGTAGGTGTGCTGGCAGACTGGGGCTACTAGTGTAGGTGTGCTGGGAGACTGGGGCTACTAGTGTAGGTGTGCTGGGAGACTGGGGCTACTAGTGTAGGTGTGCTGGGAGACTGGGGCTACTAGTGTAGGTGTGTTGGGAGACTGGGGCTACTAGTGTAGGTGTGCTGGCAGACTGGGGCTACTAGTGTAGGTGTGCTGGGAGACTGGGGCTACTAGTGTAGGTGTGTTGGGAGACTGGGGCTACTAGTGTAGGTGTGCTGGGAGACTGGGGCTACTAGTGTAGGTGTGCTGGGAGACTGGGGCTACTAGTGTAGGTGTGCTGGGAGACTGGGGCTACTAGTGTAGGTGTGTTGGGAGACTGGGGCTACTAGTGTAGGTGTGCTGGGAGACTGGGGCTACTAGTGTAGGTGTGCTGGGAGACTGGGGCTACTAGTGTAGGTGTGCTGGGAGACTGGGGCTACTAGTGTAGGTGTGTTGGCAGACTGGGGCTACTAGTGTAGGTGTGCTGGGAGACTGGGGCTACTAGTGTAGGTGTGTTGGCAGACTGGGGCTACTAGTGTAGGTGTGCTGGGAGACTGGGGCTACTAGTGTAGGTGTGCTGGGAGACTGGGGCTACTAGTGTAGGTGTGTTGGCAGACTGGGGCTACTAGTGTAGGTGTGCTGGGAGACTGGGGCTACTAGTGTAGGTGTGCTGGGAGACTGGGGCTACTAGTGTAGGTGTGCTGGGAGACTGGGGCTACTAGTGTAAGTGTGCTGGGAGACTGGGGCTACTAGTGTAGGTGTGTTGGCAGACTGGGGCTACTAGTGTAGGTGTGCTGGCAGACTGGGGCTACTAGTGTAGGTGTGCTGGGAGACTGGGGCTACTAGTGTAGGTGTGTTGGGAGACTGGGACTACTAGTGTAGGTGTGCTGGGAGACTGGGGCTACTAGTGTAGGTGTGCTGGGAGACTGGGACTACTCGTGTAGGTGTGCTGGGAGACTGGGACTACTCGTGTAGGTGTGCTGGGAGACTGGGGCTACTAGTGTAGGTGTGCTGGGAGACCGGGGGCTACTAGTGTAGGTGTGTTGGGAGACTGGGGCTACTAGTGTAGGTGTGCTGGGAGACTGGGGCTACTAGTGTAGGTGTGCTGGGAGACTGGGGCTACTAGTGTAGGTGTGCTGGGAGACTGGGGCTACTAGTGTAGGTGTGTTGGCAGACTGGGGCTACTAGTGTAGGTGTGCTGGGAGACTGGGGCTACTAGTGTAGGTGTGTTGGCAGACTGGGGCTACTAGTGTAGGTGTGCTGGGAGACTGGGGCTACTAGTGTAGGTGTGCTGGGAGACTGGGGCTACTAGTGTAGGTGTGTTGGCAGACTGGGGCTACTAGTGTAGGTGTGCTGGGAGACTGGGGCTACTAGTGTAGGTGTGCTGGGAGACTGGGGCTACTAGTGTAGGTGTGCTGGGAGACTGGGGCTACTAGTGTAAGTGTGCTGGGAGACTGGGGCTACTAGTGTAGGTGTGTTGGCAGACTGGGGCTACTAGTGTAGGTGTGCTGGCAGACTGGGGCTACTAGTGTAGGTGTGCTGGGAGACTGGGGCTACTAGTGTAGGTGTGTTGGGAGACTGGGACTACTAGTGTAGGTGTGCTGGGAGACTGGGGCTACTAGTGTAGGTGTGCTGGGAGACTGGGACTACTCGTGTAGGTGTGCTGGGAGACTGGGACTACTCGTGTAGGTGTGCTGGGAGACTGGGGCTACTAGTGTAGGTGTGCTGGGAGACCGGGGCTACTAGTGTAGGTGTGTTGGGAGACTGGGGCTACTAGTGTAGGTGTGCTGGGAGACTGGGACTACTAGTGTAGGTGTGCTGGGAGACTGGGACTACTCGTGTAGGTGTGCTGGGAGACTGGGGCTACTAGTGTAGGTGTGCTGGGAGACCGGGGCTACTAGTGTAGGTGTGCTGGGAGACCGGGGCTACTAGTGTAGGTGTGTTGGCAGACTGGGGCTACTAGTGTAGGTGTGCTGGGAGACTGGGGCTACTAGTGTAGGTGTGTTGGGAGACTGGGGCTACTAGTGTAGGTGTGCTGGGAGACTGGGGCTACTAGTGTAGGTGTGTTGGGAGATGGGGGGCAGGAGGCTGCCAACACCTTAGTGTACAGCAGGGTGATTTATGTGGGCAAAATGAGAAGATGAGCATCACACAGGACGTGTTTATGAAGTCTTCTTTTTCCCTTCCCTCAGTGACTACTCTGACCCTTGAGCCCTCATCCTTCTCATTGGTTGTCCCTATTTGCAGACTGAAGCTGTACGAAGGTCACGCACTGGTGGCTGACTCGGACGTGGTCGTCGACACCACCATGAGAGGCGGACGTCTGGGTGTCTTCTGCTTCTCTCAGGAGAATATCATCTGGTCCAACCTGGGTTACCGCTGCAACGGTACGTCATTTACTCAAGTCTGACATGCGCAGCTTACAGTTGACAGAACAAATTATTTTACATGTAACGTGACAAAATGTATCCCCCCCCCCCCCCCCCCAACAGATACCGTCCCAGATGACTTCAGTGCCTACCGGAGACATCAATTTAGAGTAAAGATGGACCTCCAGGTGTGAGGAATGAGTGAAGGCAAGGGGGGTGTGGGGCAGATGGACACCCTGTGAGCACAGCCTGCACACAGACCCCGCAGCATCACCTGCACCTCCGTCAGCTGATGTGAGTTGTCATAAGTGTGACTGAGCCTATATGGGGGAGAGAGGAATCGGACTCTCCTTGTCCCGGTCACACTGAAGTGAAGCAGAGGGCTAACGTTACCTACAAGCCAAACAGAATTATAAACTGACTTTAATCAGGCTGAGTAGCTGCTGTGCAAGGGCAGTGATGTCTCTGTCCCGTCCTCACTGCCTGGATGAATGTGACTGAATGATAAGAATGGAAGATGTGTACATGTGTGTATGTGTGCGTGCAGTAAAATGTGACCATTAAAATAAAGGGAAACTATCTTGATGCCAAGTGCAAAACTACCCTAGTTGGGCTTAATTTCCCAAATCTTGAGAAACAAAACAGAACTGATGGAAAATGAATACACGTAACAGTTAATATTAATCAGCCATCGCCGTTACAAATGCAAAGTTGAAAATACCCAGAATGAAATTTTGGCCCCGAAATGTGTACTTCGGTATTGAAAGACAAAGCTAATTATACAATCCAATCTTAACCCACAAATGAGTGTGAATGTGTCTTTTTTTTACTACATTGATTATTTTTATACTGTACTTTATAGGGCTGTGAGTCTTCATGCAATAATTAAATATGAAATAATAACCTGATACTAGATGTAACTGCTTCCTGAACTGTTGCTTTATTATAGTATTGGTCTGTCCTGCTTGCACAAAATATTGAATCATGTTGAAAGGCAGACAGGTCCCTGACTTGGACGGAGTCACTGAGCTTTTCTGTCCCGCACTTTTATCAACCAGACAGCACCTCTGAAATAAAAACAAAGCGCTGAGATTTCCCTCTAAATCACTGAAATAATCACAATCTTCCAAAATTGCCAGATTCGCTGATGGAGCTTTTTTTTTAAATTTATTTTTGGTTTGTTTAAATTTGATCCTGTTCATATTCCATTAATAAATGAATCCTGATCTTAAGTGACTCTTATTTAAAAAGCACTTAATTTCTCCAAAATTACAATTCAACAAAGCACTGAACACTGAAAGTAGAAGAGCAACGCCTCAGGTTGTCCTCTACCATAACCATTCCAAGGTCATTATATTCATTAGTCATCAAAAATGTCAACTTGGCAAAGGTTTCTTACTATGATTATCGCTGAACAAAGGCAACTCCCCAGTGTAGTGACACACTGTACAGTAACCCGGTGATGATTCACACCTCAGATACCTGGTTATTAATAGCGAGACTTGTCACTGAGTTAGACACACTGCATAGAAGACTCTACGACTTATATCACATCCCTGTATTTCAACACTGTCTGCTGTTCAGATTCCCGTTACAGGCACTGTTAATGCGTCTTATTTCTGTAGTGAGGTAAAAGAGTACATTAACAATCTAGGCCATCTTGCTTGGACCGTTATTCAAGATCATCACATCACGTCCTTTAATATTTACCGTTTCTAAATGGAACCATAAGCAATCATGTTATAAACATTACATAAATATACCAATAAATATTCATTAAAACAGGGTTTGTCTGAGACTGCCACAGAATCGCAAGTAACATTGAGTGTGTGTCCATACATATATATATATATATAACACAAACAGCCTATATACACACAATCACTGTACTAAATACCTGTGCTGAAATGTTTAATTCAAAGAGAAAAACATTTAACAAAAACAAATCCACTCCATGAAATGATAATTGAGAGTGCACTTGAGAGCAGAGCATTGTAACACTCAATTCTCTTCTAAAAGAATATTCTAAAGCAACTGGTGAAAATGTGTGAAAGCTGATTTCCTTCCCTCTGGTGAGTTCTAGAACAACCAGGGAGAACCTCGCCCGTAGAATGTGCTGGGATGTTCTGCTGTTGCCCAATCCCACCGTGCACTGCTTCAGTGCCCTCTCACAGGGTGTCAGGGCTGCTGACAGGGTCTCTGGCGGACTTGGCACAGGCCGGTGACTCTGGCAGTCTGCCAGCCGGCGGTCAGGCGGGGACAGTGGGAGGTGGCGGAGGCGAACCGCAGTTATTGAAGAGTTTGCTGGACCTGGCAGATAGCCCTGGTCCATAATGGGACAGAGATACAATGCAGTACCTGTTTATTTTCCCTGGAACACTGCCAGTCTTGTTCTTTGGGTTTAAAGCATGTCGAAACTGCTACGGTGGGGTGTAAATCTCCGCACCTCTCCATCACAAATAAAATGGATGCCAGCTTCAACGAGCTTTAATTTACCATTTGTTGTTTTTGTTTTTTCTAAGGTGTGTGTTTTTGTACACCAAAGTGTTTATTGTTTGAGTTTATGCACAGCAGCTGTGTTGGTCTATAGTTTTATTGTTCCATCAACATCACACACTTCCTGACAAAACTTTTAAATGTCTTCAGATCCAATGCAGTGCAGTCCTCAGCGTGATTACAAAACAAAAACAGGAAAATCAAAAAAATATACCAATATAATCTACTTTAAAAACAATCCTGACATTATTGTTTTTGGCTTTCCATCATGCCATAGTAATGTGGATATGACACAAGGTGACCATAGCGAAGTAAATATATGGTTGCACATACCAAGCATATGGTATATATACCAGCCTTGTAAAAGCCTTGAATAACTTAATCATGTTCAACAACTGTGCAGTCATGTGACATTTCTACCAGTAAACCATTCAATGGAAGGTGTATACAGACCAACTTTGAAGACATCTGCAAGAAGTGAGGTATACGGCCTTTCAGAGAACGGGCCCAGTATTCCATAGACCAACAAAGATATTTTAAGAGACAGACATCCATCTCTAGCTTAAATCAAATGTCTCCATCTCTTACACGTTCCAATAGACACCGCTTTGTTGCAGTGAACCTGTGGAGAAATTCTTCTGTGTCCCACCAGGTATCTCTGGCAACTTTATGGCTGTAGAAAGGATGGAATTGCCTCCCTCACTCCCCTGGAGAGGAGATGTGGTTTCCCAAGGGTCAGGGAGGCCGGGACGAGTGCAATATTGGGAGAAGATCGTACAACACTGCACTGCATCCCATACCTACCTGACCCTGGGAGTGGACAAGGGAGAGGGGTGGGAGGGGCTTGTGTCAAGAATTCCAGCCCTGCTCCCCTTGAATCACAGCTTTATAACCCACTCTGACATTGCAACACTGGCCACAGCCTCTGGAGGATACAAATGACAGTGCAAGGGTCAGATATTGGACTACTGGGATGTGTACTACAAGCACATATTCCATAAGAAGTCAAATGTTTCATATTAACAAAGCTGTTATGGATGTGTGATAGGCTTTGATTTCACGGGCTACATAATAACAGGAGTTTACAGCCCGATTTATAATGCAAAGTAAATGGAGCAACACATTTTTAAGTGTAACTTTTTGCTTGCTCACGTTGTTAGTGATGGTCAGTACTTTTGTGTATTTGATTCAATTCATTATTGTGACATAATGTGAAAATGGGCAAGGTAACAGGTCGTATAGTCAGGCAGAACTTGTGCTATCATCAAGTCAACGGTGACTTTCAGGAAAGCAATGTTTACGTTCAACTGTCAAGTTAAGCATGTAAAATTCAAGGTTGACATTTTCTTATGCATTATTCATTGTGAGAAGTCAACTGTTTGAAAGTGTTTTCTGTTGCTGTCTTGCTTATTTTTCCTCTGAACAAACATGAGCTAATGAATTACAAAGCGACGTTAAACAGTTTCCACGGAGACTGTCTCCTAGCGACCTAAAGTAATCTGTTTGCACCAAGAATGAGAAACGACTGCGAAAGGGCGCAACCACACAAAGAAAAAAATAACTTTTCATATAAATTAAGTTAACTAATCAATGTGTTATCAGTCGTGGTGTATATACGGCCGATGTTACTTTACGTTAACTAACTTTAGCTCAGCAGTTTTGTGAGAGCGCGTGCACGTACGTAGCTATAGTTAGCGCACTGTAAGTTAATTACAATCTGGTTTCACATTTATCAATAGCAACATTTACGGAAAACTTAAAATGAACATATTTATTTTACACTTACCTTTAACTAATTTGTCCACGTCACAATCGTCCGCATTGTACCTAGCTAGTTAGATATGTACAATTACGTGTTACACGTTTCTCAAAGTTTTAGCAACCTAGCATTAGCAGGCTAGCTAGCTTGCTATTCACCTAACATTAACGTTGGTAGCCAGCCGACCAGCTAGCAAGTTAGTTATTGCATAGCACTAAATTTATCAACTTTTAAAGATGTTTCTTTGTAGCCAGGTCGAATGAGTGGGCATTATCGATCAAGATCCCTCCTAGTTCACTTGTTCATTCTTGGCATATTCCAACACTTCCCAGGGACAAGCTAGTCAGTCTGTTGCATCGAGTGCACGGGGTTTCTCGCTTTTCCCAAATCTCCCTCACAATAGACCCCTCGTTCTGAATAGCCTGTGCTTTGGTCGGTGGTGGGCCCCGCCTCCGCTGCCACAATAAACAAAGGCCACTATGCAATGCTCACTGATGCATGCACTGCTCCCCGCTTAAAACGGCGACTACTCCCGGGCCATTTCCCGCGGTTTTATCAGTCAGTACATTTTCCTCGACATTTGGTAATGCGTATGGCATGCTATGTGTAGCACCACAATTTATTTGACCGAATGCATAACTTTTGCGCAAAATGCACGCTATTTCACAAGAGCAAATTCAAATGCATTATATGTTATTCTCAAATACACACCCCCTACTCTCAGCAAACCCAGTATAACCCCACAGTGTTGTAACCATAGAGCGTAGAAATAAAATAACTTAAATTGTAATGTGGTGACGTGTGTTTAAAAAAATTATTATAATAATGAAAAAAAAAAAATATATATATAGGCCTATATAACAGGTTAAGATTAGAAATATAAATCGATTACAAAGCAGTTAATTCATGCAGTTAGAATTTGAACAATGTGTCCGCTCTGACCTTTTGAAAAACCTAGGCCTAGCCTGCTTGTAGCCTATTAATATTTTGTCCAGTGATTACGATTTGCAACTACATAAACCTACCACATGATAATAGGCATTATTATTAGGCTATTATTATTATTATTAGTAGCCTAGCCTAGTAGTAGGGCCTAGTAGGGTAGTCTAGCCTAGTAGTAGTAGTAGAATATGATCAACAATAAAAGCAAATAATAGCCAGCTATATTATGATCACAATCGTCATCATATTCATAACAATAATATAGATTAATATTAGGCTACACATATCTATTATGACTAAAGAAGTGATTCACACTTGGTGTATTAGCTCCACCTGTCGTTCCTGTCTTGCATTACAGCTATCACAAGTTTGCCAATATGATAGGGCATGCAGATCATGCAGATACGTGCCCACGTGCCCCATTCCGCATCGCTGATGAGGAGTTTTAGTAATTTATTAGGCTATATTATAGTTAACGTCCAAGTATAGGTGATGCTGCTTGCCTCCGAGTCCTTGTACATAACACAAACTCTGTCTGTGATTTATTTAGACATATGTTGGGGTTTGGGCTCATCAGACAGGGAACCTCAAAGGAATGCAGCCTGCTAATTCGACACGGCTGTTTTGTGCATTAATATTTCCCAAAGATTCCCAAATAATACCACTCATAGCCGATGGTTTGGCGAGGGTGTTAATCAGTCGCTTCAGAGTTTGGCTGTGCGTAGGCTACCTACAATTTTGAGACTAATCAAATTAAATTGCCTTTAGGCTACATAGGATAATAAGAGGGATTTACAGTGAAGGGATAAAACACCTCAACCACAACCAATGTGTAGCACCAGCCTTTTTTTTAAATTTTTTTTATTTTTACAAGCAGGGATTATTACATTAATTATTATTCTTTATTTCATTATGAATTTTATTAATTCATTGATATGTAGAATTAAACATTAATAAAACTGGGGATGATTAGGTGGCCAGATGAGGAATTTAAGGCCTAGCCTACTCTGGCGACTCTGTGCCAAGTGCCATGGTATATTAGGCTATAGGCTTTCCAGCGAATTAGGACTTTGCACTGGGAAGCTTATTTTATGCTCAATACAGATGAAAGACTTACCCTTACTGGACCACTAACATCACTTCCGGAATAAATTTATGTTTTCCCTATGAGGTTACCCATCCGACCTAAGGCAACCCCTGTAGTTTCAATCAGACAGGAATATGTATACGAAGTGGTCGCTTTTAAACCTATATACAATCTGTTAGCACATAGGCCTATTTCAATTTATTCTTAAAACACGAATAATAGTATAGCCTAAAGTGGTAGAAGAGCGCCTTCATTATTGCAGAAACCTCATCCTCAAATATATAAAACTGTCACCAAACTGCCGTTCTCTGTCGGCAGATGAGTGGTCCATTGAATTGTTTGTTCCCGTATGACAATCCAATTAGCACTTGGCCCTCTTGGCCACACTAGGCCTACTAAGATTATTGTGAGGCGTCGCATGCGTTCCCTAATCTTGCCTGGTCCTGCCGAATAGATCGCAAGCCTTTTCTGGTTTGCCTTAATTGAGAACACTACAACCGACAGAATGTGAGATATTTGTGAAATGTTGGGCCTATTTCAGTCAAGTAAGGCATGCAGCATCAGTCTCGCGATCTGTGTCAGTCGTCCAAACACGCTTTTGCGTCAGAAATTATAGGTCTAATTAATGCCCATATAATAGAACAGCCTATTTGGAGATAATTAAGATATAATATCATGCCTATATAAATAAGAAAACACACTAGCAACAACAGGTTCCAAATAGAACAGGTTGCCTCCTCCGCTGTGCCAGTTTAAAATAGATTCCCTTTGCTAAATGAGTGTGTGCTCCCAAGCCGACAGTTGTTGCGCGAGCAGCAGGTGTCCGCGGTGGGTGATTTATACTGCTCGTGGAGGAACTCTGTCAAAAATCTCACTCATTCGAGAGTTGACATCGGGGGGAACGGAAAAGCTGGTGGCAACGGGGCCAGTTTGTGACTGACACCGGTATTGTGCGTTGACCCATCGGTCTACACTACGAGTGTCTGTGTGTTCTGATAGGTGTCTTCGGAATTTTTTCGTTTTGATTAACTGACTGGTGGACATTTACGCACCAGAAACGGAACTGCTTGTAATCTAAAGGTAAGAGTTTAAATGCTGGAATAATGTATATTTATAATAGTCTGATTCCTCGATTCAATTCATAATATGCTGTCATAACAGTTTATCACGTGAAACGACGTTCCCTAGTAGCCTAGCCTACAGTCTTATTCTACAAAATGTAATCCATGTTTGTAATTAGCCTACGGATAAATCATTTTTGTGAGGTTCCTCTCACCCTGAAAATAAACTTAATTTTGTTTAGAAGACAGTGCATCAATATAGACGCAGTGACAGAGTCCTCTCCAATGAGCTGGGGCTTCACTTGTCATCAATCAAGCATTCACCCGAATTAGGCTAAACCTCAAAAGAAATATGTCACAGAGTAGGCTACTTCATAGCATATATTTCATTTTAACAATTCAAGTAATAGGCTACTGGATTTAGCAAAAATAATGAAATGCATCCCAAGAGAATACCTAACTTTTACTTGTCATTTTTTGAAGTTTTTTTTCAGGAAGACTATCACAGAAAATTCCAAATATTAGCCTACTGAACAATTTCAAATTGGTCCTCTACTGGCAGTTACAAGTAAAAGCACCAAAAGCAAATTGATACATTTATGTGACAATAGAAATGAGCTAAGGCCTAAAAAAAACCTTTAAAAAAATCATTTTAAATACTGCATTATTTAAATCATGGCTTTTTGGGCTCAGTTTTATTTCCCACACAAGGCTTTACAAACATGAATGGAGGAATTCAGCAGAGATCACAGATGTGCTTCTGTATTGCATCTTGCACACAAAAAAAAAAATTCTCCCCAATGTTATCATGTGGCACAAACCTGTCTATGCTGGAAGGTGCATGTCTTGACTATGCTTGTAAGAGCTGTAATTGATTCCTCTTTGCTTATGTACATTGTGAAGAGGCCATCAGATCAATGGAGCCTCAAATCTGTGTGATGAGAAACCTTGGAAATGAGCACTGACACACAGACAAGCATGGATGTCTGAGACAGACAGTAAACAGAAATCATTGACCCACAGATATCATTTCATATGTTGACGTCATTATGTGTGGGTTTGTGGGAGAACTGACAATAGGAGGGGTGTGATAGGGCTGATGAAGGTGTGGGAATTTTGCTAGTGTGTCTGTGAGGTGGAAAAAGGGGCGGTGTTATGGGATTGAGATGGCTTAGGGATGGATGTAGAGGTACTGGTGATGCCATTCTATATGGGAGGGTGTTCGTGTGTGCATTTGCTGGTTTGTTATGTGGTGTGAGATAACGGGGGCGTCAACGTTGTGGTTATGCGCACAGGCCAGGGATGTCAAGGGATTTAGTAAAGGGAGGAAAATTTACCCCCCCCCCCCCAAAAAAAAAGTGCAGCTGCATCAGAATCGCCTGCATTCCAAACCACTGTGCACACTTGCAAATACAATGCAGTCTGTACAACAAAAGGAAGCAGGTCTATTGAAATCAAACCGACACCGCGCTGCAATGGGGAGCAATATTAAAAACAAAGACCATTAACACTTCAATTAAACCTTATCTGCCAAGGAAACAGAACAGCCCTTCATGCGTGTTACAGTGCTCTGTCCAGTGGCTTGTAAAAGTTTTTGCCCTCTGCCTCCCTCTCTCTCCCCACCAGTTTAGCAGCAGCTATTTCAGACCAGAACACATGGAGGGGTGGAGTGGGATTTAGGGATTGGGGGGGGGGGGGGGTCGGCAAAGTGATATATATAGAGCCCACTATTTCTGCCCCGCAACTCCCTCAGTGTCCCTGACTCCACAGAAGGGCCCAGGTCTTGTAAACTATGATAAAGGTCAGACGAAAACATTTGTTGTTTTAAAAGAAAAAAGATTGCACTGCACGCTGTAGCTTATCAATTTTTGGTTCCCGGAACATTCCGGAAAGTTAGAATAAACATTCTCAATATGTAAATTTGTCTGGTTTCACAGATTTTTTTCATTCAGTAATTATTCAGTTTTCTTTTTCCCATTAAAAAGGCATGTTGTGCTAGGTAGGATAATCCACTCCTGCATATTAACTATATGTCCTCACAGTAAAGAGGACTGGAACATATTGTCCAATTTAGAAAAGATTATTTTGGTCTCTTGTGCAAGAATGTTGCCTCAGTATTTGTATGAATGTTTGCATTATACAGTCATTTTTGCCAATTCTTCAGCAAAATACAATACGATAGTTACAAAAACAACAATATTCAATGGGAACCAATATCTACTACAAAGGAATATCACCAAAAATTTCACACAAAATATTTGAAATGGTAGTTACAGTTTCAAAGCCTGACACTGTCTTACCCCTGGCGCAAACAACACTACCACAGTGTCCGTAAAAATTGTGCATTAAGCTTCAGCAGTATCACTTTTCCCTTTGCAAAACAGTGCCTGAAGCAGAATGAGAAACAATATGAAAAGCAGATTCAAGGTGCACACCTATACTTTCCACCATTTGTTTGCACATCAGTTTCAGCAAACAGAGAGGGAGAGAGTCCAAATTGCAAAACGTCCTTTTGATCAGTATTATTTGTAAGGAGAGCGGTGGCATGCCTTGCTTACTATCGTTTACCACCAACAAACCCTTGTTGAATTTTTGTGAAGAAATATTGAATCGCCTTCAGCAGGCCATTGGAGCGAAGTGACATGGAACAGACTGGGAGAGGTATAGTCAAGCTTGTTTTGTTTGAGATTGAGAGTCCGTGTCTGTCTTGTTTTCATCGCCAGTTACAGTGCATGGCTGCCACACGTGACAAGGAACAGCAATAGAAAAAAAAAAGAAAATCCATGCATCGGGTGCCAGGCTAACAGCTATGGCGCTTTGAGAAATGATCAATTTGTGTGTTTTATTCTTACACAATATATTCTAATGAATTGAATATTACCAAAAATTCATGATGGTATGAAAGAATCGTCAAAATGCTATATGCGTAATAGACTGCGGTGGTTAGCTTGGATGGTACGACAGGCTCACAATATTGCAGTGAAAAATATCAGATTATTGAGTAGTGCCCCAATTCCTGTTCCCTTTATAGAAGTTGCGTAAAGAATTTTGGCACTTTAGAATTCTATAACAAATTTAAATACCCCTTCAATATTATTCTCATGGTTCTCCACTGAAAGGCAGGATGAAACCATGGGAAGTGTTTCATTGAACACCTCAATCATTTATCAATAAGCACTGTGTGAAGTGTGGCGTGTGCTTGGTGTGCACGTAGTTAGTTTAGCATCCCTGTGTTGACTGTTTTTTTTTTTTAGAAAGGACATTACTTTTTAAATTATTTTTATTAACTTTTATTGATACAGGGAGGTCCTACTGAGACCAGGGCTTTTCAGACCAGGTCTTTTACTGTATGTTGTGTAAATTACACTGTATGAGCCTACTGTGTACGTCTAGGTGTAATGTGTAAGAACTGTGTGGAAGTATGATGTCATATTCTTGTGGCCCTGTTTATTAGCACTTTTCAGCTCCAAGCTTTAGTACATTTCTATTCTGGGCCCACGTAGCTCTGATGATAGTCCCATAACTAAATCTGAATAAGAGTAGCTGGCAAATGAATAAATAGAAACAAAAGGTAAATTATTAGAGGTAAGTACTACACTCGAGGGATTTACAATGCAACCTTTTTTCCGAGGGCTGTGATTGAACTTTAATTACACAAATGCCATCATAAGAACTTGCATCAAGCAGTATGTAGTACCACTTGCCATCAGCATGATCACCTACTATATGTGCATGACAGAAGTAATCCATCCCCTACTAAACCCCGCCTCTCTTTCTCTCTCCTTATGTCTAGTTGTGACCAATAAAATATCAATTAAATATAGTAACATTTATTATGCATAATAATATTTATTTCTGTATTATTCCTTCTCTTTAAATGTCACTTATAGCAATCCAAAAGTTAAATATTTAGTTCTAATATACAGTCAAGCCGGAAAGTCTGCACACCCCTTTCACCTTCTCCACGTTTTATTACGTTACAGACATATTCTATAGATTGTGTTCATTTTGTGTCTCAAAATTCTACACAAAATAGCCCATAATGACAAAGTGAAAACAGGTTTTTAGACATTTGTGCTAATTTATTAAAAATCAAAATGTAAACTATCATATGTACACAAGTGTGCACACCCTTTGATATGACACCCAAAAGTGAGCTGAGGTGCATTTTGTTTCCACCGATACTGCTTGAGATGTTTCTACAACTTAATTGGAGTCCACCTGTGATAAATACAATTGATTGGACATGATTGGGGATTGCCAACACCTGCCTATATAAGGTCCCACAGTTGACAGTGCATGTCAGAGCAAACTCCAAGCCATGGGGTCAAAGGAATTATCTGCAGACCTCAGAAACAGGATCGTGTCAAGGCATAGATCTGGAGAAGGGTACGGAAAAATCTCTGCAGCTTTACAGGTCCCAAAGAGCACAGTGGCCACCATCATTCGTAAATGGAAGAAGTTTGGAACCACCAAGAATCTTCCTATACCTGGCTGCCCGGCCAAACTGAGCAATCGGGGAAGACGGGCCTTGGCCAGGGAGGTGAGCAGGAACCCGAGGGTCACTCTGACAGAGCTCCAGCGTATCCTTGTGGAGATGGGAGAACCTTTCAGAAGATCAACCATCCAGGCAGCACTCCACCAATCAGGCCTTTATGGTAGAGTGGCCAGACGGAAGCCCCTCCTTAGTAAAAGGCACATCACAGCCCGTTTGGAGTTTGCCAAAAGGCACCTAGAGGACTCTCAAACCATAAGAATCAAGATTCTCTGGTCTGATGAAACCAAAATTGAACTTTTTGGCCTGAATACCAAGCGTCACGTCTGGAGGAAACCAGGCACCGCTCATCACCTGGCTAATACCATCCCTACATCCCCAGACCTGAATCCAATTGAACATCTGTGGAAAGAGCTGAAAATGGCTGTGTACCGACGCTCCCCATCCAACCTGACGGAGCTTGCAAGGATATGCCAAGAGGAATGGGCAAAAATGTCCAGAAACAAGTGTGCCAACCTCGTAGCTTCTTTCCCAAGACGCCTTGAAGCTATAATCGCTGCCAAAGGTGCAGCAACCAAGTATTAGGCTAAGGGTGTGTACAGATATGTAACACCTAAATAACCAATTTTTGTCAGTAAAATAAAATTGCATATTTTCTAAAAACCTGTTTTCACTTCGTCATTATTGGCTATTGTGTGTAGATGTTTGAGGCAAAAAATGAGCTCAATCTATTGTAGTATAAGTCTGTAGCGTAATAAAACGTGGAGAAGGTGAAAGGGGTGTGCAGACTTTCCGGCTTGACTGTATTTCATTTTTTAACTCTTTGATAGGACTCATCTGGGCTCAGATCGCGGTATTGCTGGGCCTTATGGTATTAGGATTGGTGGTTACAATGTTTTAGGTGCATCCAGAGTGCAATTGGCCCCTTTTGGATTGGAATAAATAATTTTAAAATAATAACTCAGTCTAATTGTCCACTACCTGCATTGTTGGCAGTTTTTCTTAATACTTGTTTTATGGTGCCATCCTCAAGCTGCAGTTCTGTCTCGCTCTTCATTTCTGAGGGAAGAAGCTGCTTACTTTGGTGCGCCACTTTGTCACCACACTAGCCAATTCATGTCAGATTTTATGACCTTTTCGAAACGGATGTGAAGCTGGCAAATCTTTTTTTCTCTCCCCACCCATCCCACTTTTTCTCTACCTTCCTCTTTCTATGTCTCTTCCCTTTCTCCGTTCTTTCTCTCCATCTCTGTTTCTCCTCTCTCAGGCTTCAATATATTTGCGTTGTCTCAGTGAAGTCCGAGCACAGAAAGGATGCGGAGTCCAGTTCATGGGTCCCAAAAGTGTTGTTTATAGTCTTGGACCAAACGGCCACACACATAATCAACACCTTGCATTAAAGGTATGAATACAACTTCAGTATTCAGAGGGGGAAGGACAAGTAACCCTATACTTTCTAAACTAGACTTGGAAATGACTTTGCATTTAGGTCACATGATGTCCCTTAAAACATATTTTCAAATAAAGTAATTGTTGGTATCGCTGAAAAAGTTTCTGGGTGATCACTGTATGAAAACTTTTTACTGGACAGACTGGTAGTTTTAATCTTTGTTTGTCTCCCTCTTGTGTACAGTGTTGTAAATTAATTTTGGTGTGAGGTCTGCAGCCTGTGCGCTGTGAGAGCTAGCTGCCTGCCCAGGCACTATCTGTATGGAAGGGAATGGGGACACTGCCTGTCTGCAATAGCTACACACAGCTGTCATGGAAAGGAAGCATTGTTGTGGCACTGCTGCTCAGTCAACTGTGCTGCTCACAAGGTAAACAACATTGGGACTGTGTCTGGAGGCTAAATAGAAATACTAAACAACATTGACCTTAAGTAAAGTAAATGTGCCCCTGCTAATCCACTATGTTGCTAAATTGAAAATCACAATGTCTGCTATCTTTCTATATTTCTATATAGTATATAAATGTGTTTTTTTTTTACAAGAGTATGTTTAAAAACACCCTTACCATTTCTCCCCCTCTTCTTCTCCTTGCCTCTCTTTCTCATCCTTTCCTTCTCTCCTTTCATCCTTTTTCCTTCCTTTTCCTGCCTCTTCTCTTCGCGGTAGTATGGGCCCAGTGCCGGATCCTGAGGTGTAACTCCGAGTATGTGACTGCCACTCAGCACTTAGGGGGCCGGGAGGGTGCCGACGCCAGGTACTGCAGCCCCCTGCGCTCCTATGCCCACTGCACCAAGAAGATGGTGCGAACCTGCCGCGGAGACCTGGCCTACCACTCCGCCGTCCAGGGCATTGAGGACCTTCTCAGCCAGCACCGCTGCCCTAAAACAGGCCCCACCGCCCAGCCCCGACCCCCGCCCCAAGCCCCGTTCTCAGGGGACGCCTGCTGCTACGAGAGGGTCTACCAGCAGCGGCAGGGTCGCGTCCCGGAGTATGTCCACTGCGGGGTGTTTGGTGACCCCCACGTGCGCACCTTCCGGGACGAGTTCCAGACCTGCGCGGTGCGAGGAGCGTGGCCGCTGATTGACAATGAGTACCTGTATGTGCAAGCCACCAGTGCGCCCATGGGAGAGGGTGCATACGCCACGGCCCTCACCAAGGTGGGTCATTCACAGGAAATCTGCATACTTCTGCAATCATCTTTAGTGATAGAACCATTTAAACTTTCGTAATTTCGAGCCAGTTGTCCTAACACCTCACAGAAATACTGGTCAATGCTTGTGATTTGCAAAAAACACATTTAAACACAATGAAGGAAAGCCAGGTTGTCCCCTTAATATGGACTTAATATGGACTTAATACAAAGATTGCCTTTTTTCATTTAAGAAATATTGCAAGAGGTAGACCCTACCTCTCACTGGAAGATGCCAAAAAGTTGACCCATGCCTTTGTATTCTCTCACCTAGATTATTGCAATGCACTCTTTACTGGATTACCTAAAAAAACTATTGATAGGCTGCAACTTGTACAAAATGCAGCAGCCAGAATTTTAACAAAAACCAGGAAAAGAGAACACATTACACCAGTTCTAGCCTCATTGCACTGGCTCCCTGTAACATTGAGGATAGATTTTAAAATTCTTTTACTTGTTTATAAGGCCCTAAATGGTTTAGCACCTTCATACCTCTGTGATTGCTTATCTAAGTATGTTCCAAACTGTTCCCTTAGATCGTCTAGTGCTGGCTTGCTCAATGCCCCAAAAATGAATTACAAAAAGTATGGTGAAGCAGCTTTCTGTTCTTATGCACCAAAGGTTTGGAACAAACTCCCATTAGAAATAAGACAAGCAGCCTCTGTTGATAGTTTTAAGAAACAGCTCAAAACCCATTTTTATGATCTTGCTTTTAATTAATTCAACCTTTTATTTTTTTAATACCATTGTTATTATGTTATATTTGTTTTATATTTCTTATACTTGTTTTAAGTTTTTTATATCTTAGGATTGTTTTTTTTTGTCAATTTATTTTATTACTATTATTATTTTCTTTATCTTTATAAATTTTATTTTTACTATTATTATTATTATTTTTATTTTTATTTTTTTACCTTATCTTAATACCTGTGTCATTTATTTCTATTGTTGCTCTTGTAAAGCACTTTGAGCTGCATTTCATGATATGAAAGGTGCTATATAAATAAAGTTTATTATTATTATTATTATTACTTCCATTGGTAAAAAAAAATGACTGACATGCCTACATTCAGATCATGGGCTCTATCTTGGCGATCTTGGCGCTTGGTCTAAGCGCATGGCGTAAAGTCCATTTAGGGCGTGTCCAAGTCCACTTTTGCTATTTTAACAGCGTGTTTTTTGGGCGCTAAGCACGGCGCAGCGTGCAAGTGGGCTGAACCTAGTCTCTTCATTAATTATAGGTGTGTCTTGGGCGTGACATGCAATAAACCAATCAAAATGTCATATCCCATTCCCTTTAAAAGCCTGCTTTTCCACCTCGGCGGATTGCTTATATAATGGCGAAACAGACATGCGCGTGCGTGTTTAGTGCGATCAAGGAATAGGCTGTATGGATCGCAAGTAGCCTATGATAAATATTATTCGGACAAACCATTATGAGTTCCCGGTAATTTCCGATAGTGCTGTTATTTTACAAAATATATGCGGTTAAATTTCGTTAAAGGCATCTGCAACAGCTGAGAATAAGCTACCAATGACTTCCGTCTCACCTTAGAAAACGCCAAATTAGCCTGCTTGTTTAACGAATTTCGTTTGATTATGCAATGAAGCAATTAACTCATGTTCAAGCTTCATCCGAAGTTCATTACCTGCATTCTAATTTTGATTAATAAAATAAATAACGTTATTTTGCCTTAATGACGACAATAAATACAATAAAGCTGTCAGGTTGGCAACCCATAGGTTCATGCATATTTCCCCTTGTTTTATAATGTCCTGCTTATGGAAATGTGACCAACCTGTTTTACTGGTAGCGTAATGCTTTAAAACAATCCACTTTCCCAGGAAGACCGTTAAAAGTGTGATTTACAGCAGGGGAAACAGACCTGCTCCTATAAAGCGCACATGCAGATAATGGTATTAAAATTAATTGTGAATTAATTGTAACGTGCCGCAAATTTGTTTTCGTTTATAATTAGACGCTTAGTTCTCTTTAAAATCTTTTGTTCAGTTATGGAATAACAGGTGAAATCAGCAGGGTTTTAATAAGCTGAGGGTATGGAAACCTTGTCACTGTAATTAAAAAAATATGAAGGACGAAGAATAGCTAAGGTTACAATTCAGTTAACATGGTGACATTTATCTCAGTTTTTTAACCATAGGCTATCGAAAAAAACTTTTTTCAGTCACAAACCATTCTATTTACTTACAGGCTGTATTCCTAGATAAACAGAGCTGTATTGTAATGACATCTGAAGCGCATTTTCAAAACTCAAATGTCCGTCTATTGCAGTGCGTGAGTTCTCCATTGAATGACAATTCACACATTAGGCTTGATATAGGTGTTTTCAGCTCCTTCTTAATGGATAGCCATTGTCCCGTACCATCGCACATCGCCTGGATGTTGATGGAGTGGGCTGAGAGCAATGTAATGTGGCATCGTTTCCCTTCGCTAAGGGAAAGGTATGTGGACCTATAGAACCTTTTATTATTGTGCATTTTTGATATAGCCTACACAATAATAATATTTCACATTGTGATCTAGATATTTTAGTCATGCTTGTGCGCACCCCTGTGTGTAACAGACAGGAGGGTACGCGCGTTGTGCTTTAGACCACGTTTGTGGTGGTTCTAGCGCAAGCGCTTTCTGCTGGCTCAAGATAGCAATACGCCAAAAAGAATCCTGGCCACTCCTCATCTTAAGACCAACACACCCAGTTCACTTGTCATGGGCGCAAGGATACATGCTAGTTAAACGACGTGAACGCAAGGCATTATTATGAACCATGCGCCGGGTGTAAGATAGCAAAGACACTTGCGTTTGGGTTAGCGCCGCTTTGCGCCGGGTGTAAGATAGGGCCCCAAGTGTTTTTCCTGTTCCTTGTGTTTGTGTTGCTCAAGTTCTTCATTTTGTTACCCAGAGAATTTGTTAACAGATAAACGTTAATAGATCAATCTAATTGGCATAATAATTTATCCTCTAAGTGCTCAGTATCTAATCGGGATTAAACTTTGTTTCCAGACTATATGCAGGTTTTCTTCCCTCTGTGACTGTTGTTTCAATTGCCCCCCGTCCCTCAGATCACCATCATCTTTAAGAACTGGCGTGAGTGCATTGACCAGCAGATCTACCAGGCCGAGCTGGACGACGTGCCACCTGCCTTTGTGGACGGCTCCGTGACGGGCGGGGAGCGGCGGGGACAGCACAGCCTGCAGGTGCGAACCCAGGCCCCCGGGCGCCAGGCCGAGATCTGGGCGGCTCACATCGGGACCACTCTGGTGGTGCGGCAGAGCGGGCGCTCCTTGGGCCTGTCGGTCCGTGCTCCCAGGGCCATTGTGGACACCTTCACCCCTGAGCAGGACCTGCAGCTGTGCGTGTGGGGCTGTCCGGCCTCCCAGCAGCTGGCCCGCCCCCTTGCCCAGCCCTCCACGAGTGCCCACGCCCACTGCTCCGCCCTCCTCCCCGTCCGGGACGTCTATTTCCAGGCGTGTGTATTTGATCTGCTGGCTACTGGGGATGTGAACTCCAGCGCTGCTGCCGTGGCTGCCCTGGAGGATGCTCGCGTCATGCTTTCTGACTCAGACAAGGTGCACTTAGTGCCAGCCGGGACTGCAGGGCACCCGCCCAGCCTGCCCGTAGTTTTTGCTATGGCTGTTTTGGCAGAGCAGCTGCTGAATCTGCTGACTAATCAATAGCTCCTCGTCACGCGAGCCTCACTCCGTCAGAAAGGACCCCTCTGCACAACGCAGCCATCAGCATCAGTGGAACTCTGGCCTTATTGGAGGTGCTGGGAAAAGGATACGGGGTCCATGTCCTTCTGGAACAATGAGAGTTGTTGGCCGTGGTGGCCGCAGTGAGAAATGCAGAGTGCAGCTGCTCAAGCTTTCTTACGTCTTGGCCAGAAGAGCAGAAACATAGCAGGGCTGCATTTTTGAAGAACAACTGAAAGGTCTGGAAGACCTGATTAGTTTGCAGTTGTGCAGTTTCAGAGAGCTGCTTATGTCCTGCAGGAGCAGGAGTCTCCACCCCCCTTACCCACCCACACTTTTGGTATGGACGGTGTTGTACAAATATGATTCAGATTACGTCCAGTTGTTCACTTTGAAATTTTTGTAATCCAGGCAGCAGGACTCTTCATATCTCGCAGACTAAACTAAACAACCAGGAGCGTCAGAGGATGTGCTGTAAAATGCAAATGTGTACTTTCACTGATTTAACTCCAGCATCTTGCCTGTGTGCATTTGGATCTGTTTCATAGTTCAAATGTGAACTTGTTATACGTGAACTTTGGATTCTGTTGTATGAAGAATAATAATTGCTTTATATTTTAGTCTAGAACTGGAGTAGAGATCCACTATGAATGTGTACGTGTATGCATATGTGTGTGTATGGGCGTTCATGTGTATGTTCATGTGTATGTGCGTGTACATGTAACCTGTGCATTTGCGGATGCATGCGTGTCCTTATGTGTGACTGCGTATGTGCATGTATGCTTCTCTGTATTAGTAACTGGCTGCAGCCAAGGTTAATTTATTTTTTGCTGATCAAATGATCACTGTGACATGGGTAAGGTGATTTCCAAATGGCAATATAAGCAATAATAATATAATCAATATTTCAAAGTATTCATGCATTTAGTTTACATAGAGTTCTGCAATAGTTTGAAATCAATTTAAACATTAAGGGCTGATTTAATAAGACCTTTAGCATGTGCAAAACCTTTTAGCACATGCAAAACTAATAACACAACCAATGATTGGTGCAAAACAAATACCATGACCAATTATTGGTCGTATTATTGGTTTTGCATGTGCTAATAGGTTTTGCACGCATTAAAGGTCTTAGTAAATCGAGCCCTAAAAGTAGCTGTGTTAAACTTTGTAGAAGGATTTCTCCTCAGCACATGGCCCTGTTTATGAGGGCTTGACAAGTAAAGATTACAAAAATCAAGCAAGAGTGAATGAATGTATTCATGTAACTTTTTTGTTTAAGATCTTGTTGCTTTTGAATATATTCTTTGTTCAAATTCAATGTCTTGTTAGGATCCTGTAATAGACTATAGGCCAACTACAACCGCATTACAATTTGTACAGAAGTAACAAAAAAACAAGATAACAAATAATGAAAATTATTTACATTGTATTTATACAGATGTAACATACAGAATATGTACTGTTGTGAGAGTTAATAAAAGGGAGGTATACATCCCAAACCCAAGAAGAGTGATTCAATGTCTTTCAGTGTTTCAGGGTAACATATACACCTTAGATAACATATACGTTTGTTGTTTTAAATGTAATGTTATTTACAACATTGTGGTTTTGGGCAACTCCAAGTAGGAAATGTGACTGAGGCACAATGGCCAGTAGATGGCAGCCTAACAAAAGTAAAACTCAATGACAAGAGACGAGGGGGCGACAGATTTTCTCTGCAGCAAGCTAGCTTCTTTGGCTAGGGTGACCAGGCCAGGTAGGTGCAACATTTATCTCACCATTTCTGAGCTATCTAAAACTATTACAAAATATAAAATAGAATATATGCATGATATGCTCCACCCAAAAGTATGTGCAAGGCAAGCACTAGTGGGTGCAGCGTTTAAAATTCCATCATTTGTGCCGATGAGAACGCACCGTTTTTAGGGAAGGAAAAAATAAGAATGCTTATTATGTGTATTAAATAGAGCACCACTCAACATTTTTCAGAGCACTTAACTAGAGGTGAAGTCCATAGTTTGAGATTTGGAAAGTGTTTGATGCATTAGGGACTTTCCATCACTTTTCATGCAAAATAATTTGCGGTGCTTTGCTGATTGAATTCAACCCTGGTTATTTGTATGCAACACAACATGTTAGTTTTATACAGTCTATGGTCCCAACAAAATGAAAAAATACAGTATTGATCCTATTTAAGAATATGTTGTTTATATTTCTAAAGAATTATATAGTTTAACCTTTTCAGATAAGAAAAGACAGAAAAGCTTGTTTGGTATACACATCCTGGGTAATATTATGACAAAGCAGTTACATTTATCAAAAAATGTAAATTTTTATAGTTAAAATCACACTTGTTTAAAAAAATACATATTTATATTACAGTGTTCTGCTACATGCATTACAAATATACATAATATATGCAGTACACATTCAAACATCGACTTCATTGCAGGCTGCCGTGGATCTTAGATAAATGTGAGAAATATTAAACATTTGGTAGAACTGGTCTTTAGCCACAGGGTAGTCATTTTAGGGGGTCTTTAGATGGAAAAAAATTGACAACCCCTGAGCTAAATAACAATTAACAGTGGAACAGCCTCTTGAATGGAATTAATGGAACAGTATTGATTATTTTTCTGTGACATTTTATCTTATAAAATTGTGTCATTCATAAAGCCTGTTTTGAAAGCAGTGTGAATATGTATACGTGTTTGCTCTCGTTTTTTCAGTTCTGCATATGTTAAAACTTCTGAAACGCAGGCCCCATACAATAACAGTTTTGAAATGAATGAGATATTCCACAGTGAGTTTCTTCTTCAAAAACATACTCTGGTACATGTGGCCACTCCCCGGAGGTACGTGTAAAAAGAATCCTACAGCTGTTTTGAGGTAGCATGGAATTTTGGACACCCACACGTGTACCCCATCAGGATTTTCCAGGAAAATATCGTACGGTGATTGGATGACTGTTAAAGTGGGCTGGTTCCAAGCCACACCTCCACTGGCCCCCATTCCAATAAGATTTTGTACACATTCGCTGCTTGTGTTCATCCATGAGGTGTGCACGCGGCGGTCCTGGTCACTGATTGGTGAAGAGCGACACAAACAACAATATTCGACCAATAGGAGGATTGTGCATGCGGCGAGCCACACTGTTCACTCCGTTTACACATGCATAGCTGGAACCGAAAACAAGAACTGTGAATCACTGGGCTCAACCTAGGCATATAAAACTGAAGTGTTCTCCTTACTGTTTATAGTCTCTAAAGTTATCACTGAGCAGTGATAGTCAGAAGTACGGTACAGAAAAGAAAGCACTAGCTGTCCTCAGTACCAACAACAAAACAAATTATTTAGCATTGCATTTGCATGCAATAGAAGGTAGTTAGCTCACTACTGCAAAGTAAGCTAACGTACGTCTGTGTGCAGCTGTTATTTGTTCGAATTGTATAGCAAACGAAAGGCAAACATGGTTGCTATGACAAAGAAGGTGAAGACTTTCGAGGTAACTTTCAGCGATCCTAGCAAGACCTACTACTGCAGTGGGGACAAAGTAGCCGGGAAGATCATAGTGGAAGTGTTGGAAGTGACCAGGGTTTCGGCTATCAGAGTCATCGGAGCTGGATGCGCAAAGGTGGAATACGCCAAAGGGAAACAACGTTGCCGTGAGGAGATTGAGTATCTGAAATACGAAGAAGTCGTTCACCTGGATGACCATCCACAAGGTAAATGATAATCAGTAACAACAATGAAATCATCTATCTTAAGTTTTTTAATGCTTTAACAGCGCCTTGATACATGGGCAGTTATATTACCGTTAAGCTAATAGAAACGTGCTGTTCAGATTTGGAGTGTGATGATAACTTGATAGAATCAAAATATATAATAATTTAATAAAATATGAGTATTAATATATATTTATTAATAATACAATAAAATATCATTTAGCTTTATTGCCTACAGGCTTATAAACACATCCTAAGATTTTGGCTGTACATTTAGATTAACTTTAGCCAGTCTTTTTCAAGTGGGAGGTTGAATAACCTAACTTTAGGAGGCTATGTGCTAATTAAAAGGGGTCTGTGGGTATAAATTTGCCCTGGTTTGGAGTGCTGCCACTAAGCACTTGCCAGAGTGGATACAATTACCAGAATGTCTCTGTGATGAAATTTTATCGGGGATGCCCAGAGTACTGGACACTGTACTTGGCAGAATTTGGGAGGGTCTAGATTTAACGAGAACACAACCTTGTCAGCATATGTTTGAAAAGCCCAAACGGACACGTTCACATCCAAGCAGAATGTGCAATCCAAGTAAACCTTTCTCTTCCTTTCCCTCTCAACAGATGCGGATGGGTCTGTCACCCTCAGACCAGGCAACAGATATGAGTACATGTTTGGATTTGAGCTTCCCCAGCAAGGGTAGGTCTCTTTGGAAGGTGGCAATATTTAGAACCAGTGACTGGATTATTAACTAAATGTTTCTGTGCATTTCTACTTGAGGATCTGACTGGATTTCTCCTCTTTTGTCCTCACAGGCAGCTGGTCTCCTCCTACAAGGGAAAGTTTGGTTATGTTCAGTACCATGTGAAGGCAGTCATGGAGAGGCCCTCCGAGCCAGTCCTGGAGTTCAAGAAATACTTTGAGGTGGAAGAGCCCCTGGATGTCAACACCCCTGACCTCTTGGTGAGACACTGCTGGGTTTATAAACACAACCTCTGCATTTGGCTACTTTTGAAGTCTGAGTTCATATTGCTTTATTGGAATAATACGAGTCCCTTGTGGCCTTCCAGACACCTATGCCTCATTCTTCCCAACCAGTGTTTGTATTGAACCTACTTTTTGGATTAAATTATACAGTGGGCACCAAAAGTCCTGGTTCCTTCATTATTTCATTAGTTACAAGGGAGGAATGCAATTATGATACTCCAATTACACTTCCTATTCAAGAATACATTATTCAGAACAGTTACATACCAAAATTTTAACACATTGTAATTTTTATAGTCCCCCGCAGGTGGGACGAAGGAGAAGAAGGTGACCTGCATGTTCATCCCTGACGGCCAAGTGTCTCTGAGCGCCAAGATTGACCGCAAGGGCTATTGCGAGGGTGAAGACATCTGCATCAACGCCAAGTTCGAAAACACCTGCTCCCGCATTGTGGTGCCCAAGGCAGCTATCATCGCCAAACACACCTACCAGGCTAACGGCCGCACCAAGGTCCGCTGTGAGAAGCTCTCCGCCGTGCGCGGTAACCACATCATCTCGGGCATGGGCGACACGTGGCAGGGCAAGTCCATACGCGTTCCCAAACTCAAGCCCTCCATCCTGGGCTGCAACATCATCCGTGTGGAGTATGCCCTCAAGGTGAGTGTGCCTACAGTGCCCTTCCCCTCCATTACAACCTTTACTTTACTGTCACAGCTGATTACCTGCTTAACCTTTTCTGAGCGAGAGAGACCAAGGTCTTGTATGGTGTTTGATGTTTGACGTTCCATCTCTTCCTCTTTCCTGCAGATCTATATTCACATCCCTGGCAGTGACAAGCTGATCCTGGAGCTACCCCTGATTATTGGGACCATCCCCTGCAATGGCTTCAGCAGCCGCACCAACAGCATGAGCAGCCAGCAGAGCAGCACTGCCTCCAACAGCTGGGTGTCCCTGGGCATGCCCTCTGCCCCGCCCAGCTACAGTGACATCGCCAGCAACTGCCGGCTGGACAGCCCCCTCACTCCCCTGCTGGATGATTACGATGCTGATGACAGCCCAATCTTCATTCGAACACACTCAGAGTTCCAGTACCCACCTCTTCCTGCTTACTCTGAGGTACATATCTGCATGCTATATGCTAATGTGCTCTTAAGCTATAACTTGTGTAACTATAAGATAAGCTAAACTATATATAAACCATGTATGTAATCTAACCTAGTTTCTCATCTGTTCCTGCTTCCCTCAGGTTGACGAAGACCGCCGAGTGCTGCAGGTCTGCTAGGCTGCTGGCAATTTTCCAGAACTTCTGGCCGTGCCATATGGGCCCATCTTTACTTCAGCACTTATTACTCCAGACAATACGAATTAGGGGGCTTCCAACAAGTGACAATACAGGGCAGTGGCAGAACGACTGTTAGAGAGTTGGAACTGTCCAGTATGAGACTGCCCCAGCATGGAAGTAGAGGCACAAATTGAGAGACAACAATTCTTCAAGCTGAGAGCCTTCTCTGTCAGGCAAGTTTAGTCTTTCACTGCAGATGGAGCAGAGGGGAACTTCAAAGGACTGATGCTCTTTACCATTTGGCCTTTGCGAAGAACGGCGTGCTCTCTTAAATTGTTAAAGGGCTGCTCACTTAAGGTCCTTGCCGTTCTAGGCCATCTCAGTATGTCTCTCCAAAACACTGAGCTGAGGATTTAGAAAAGGCACCTGTGTAGATGGTCTGTATATGTAGGAGGAAGTGTGGCCTGGGGACCTCACAGGTTAGGTTTCAGTTCTCATCTGATCAACATATGGCTTTCTTTGGTCTGTCCGTCCATTTTAAAGCAATTAGTCATTCCATATGAAGAATTTAGTATTTTAACAGAAGCCAGAGAAACTAGGCAATGTTACAATGGCTTTTATTTATATGAAGAAATATATAGAACTTCCGTTTGGTTGGAGCTAATATGTCACATAAGCTACATGTCAATGTTCTTGTATTTAGGATGCTAGTATCCTGTAGCATCTGTAGGAATTTGCTGTGTACCAGTTTTCAAATGTATAATTTTGTATTATATTGCACTTTTTCAAATATGTGGATTGCTGTTTTACTGCATAATCTTTAGTCTTCCCAATTCGAACAGTAATACTGTAAACGAAAACTTTGATTGTTCCTGTTTACGTTAGAGCATGTATCACAGACTGAATTACCCATTACATTCACTTGTAACCACATGAGAAAGCATGCAAGCATTGAAGGCAAACCCATTACACCAAGAAACACTTTTCTTGCCAAAATGTCTTGATATTGCAAGTACCAAATAAGGGTAGACTTTCAATGTTTCTGACACATGCTTTGAGAAATCAGGAAGTGCACATTGTATTAATATTTCTTTTATTTAATGGGATTTATCCCAGGCAGCCTTTAATTTCGAGGACTTCTTGGAAGATGTTGTACAGTTTATTTCCCCTTGAAAGCTGGATGAAATTGATCAGTCCTACAAATGTACTTGTATTTTTGTATATATTAAGAATGAAGTGTTTTTTTATGAGACCCTATGGGTTAGTTTTCTATTCAAGACAAAAATAAACTATTGAAAATAACATTGTTTCCATCTTTTTGTGGTTAGGTCTATACTGTTTCTTTTGGAACTTGGTTTCTTTGATCAAATAACACCGCATTTCACAGTATTTGTTTTTCCACACATGTTTTCCACACATGATTCCTATATAGAGCATTCCCCAAATTTGGCCCACTCATTGGTAAGATTTAGCCCTGTTTCCATGGTGTCCAGGTGTGTCTTTTGATCAATCTTTGGCCTTTTCTGAAACCAAGTAGCCCATTGTCTGCATGCTACAATATATTTTGAGTTCTGGGAATTCAGTCAAACCAACAAACAGCAAAGCATGAATTTTTTGTTCCAATTTATAATCATTTTGATGGGTGAAGAAAGAAAATGGGGAAAGTGAAAGAGCTTCCAAATTTGAGCTTTCCATTCCTTCAACAAGTAGCTGGGTGGGCTAATGTGGGCTGAACTTACGTTCACAAGGACTGGGCCTTTTTTTGGAGGTGGAAGAAGGGAAGGACCATAAGAAAGCATGAAATGAATGCCATTTGATGCAGTTCTTGTTGTAGAATTAAAATAGTTGGCATTTAATGCACTGATACATCACTTTCCAGAATGTTGAAATCGATTGTCAGACAAACAACAGCACGTGCCCTGTGCATGTTGGCCAGCTGGTCATGCGTATCTGAGAGTTGTGTTATGGTGTGTCCTTCTTTTGCATCTTTGTTTCTTATTTCGGTCTAATTTAGCTCCTGTCCAGGTGGTCACATGACAACTGAAGGTGACAGTCAACATGAAATCTGGCATCACTAACAGCTGAAAGTCTGGAAAGGAAATTGTATGTGCCGGTAGTGTCGCATAGTAGTACAGGGAATGGATTACAGGTTCAAATCCCCAGCGAGGCTCTGTTGTTCAGCAGAAACTTCATTTCTAGCTGCATACAGGCAGGACATGCATAATTTGTGCTGCAAATAGGTAATGATAGTGATGATGATGATGATGATGATGATAATTTTTATTATTAATATGTTGTTGCTATTATTGCTATTATTATTATTATTATTATGTAGCTACATTTGGAAGAAAAAAAAGATAGCTTAACTAGTGGAAATATCGAGCCAGACAAGATGCCAAACAATCAGTGTAATGGGGGGAAAGGTTGGGGATTTAAAGAGGACACTTTTAAACAAACAGATGAGATACACTCTCTAAAATAAATCCATGGACACCTGTCATCCCAAGGCAAAGGAAGGTACTCTTTCTATTCAGCTGGAGATGATCCAGAGGAAAAGCTTCTAGATTTTTTTTTTTCCATGTGGAGATGGTTTGCCAATAACACAATACCAGCCAGGGGTAGGTGTGGCAGTGTGGCATCTGGGCCTCTTAACGATCTGCCAGTGCAGGGGCACAGAAAACATGATGATTGCCCAACGTGATGAAAACCAAATGCGGCCCCTATCACTTGAGAAAATGCGTACCAGGTTAACAGCTGTCGAACATTATGTAATGGCCATGTGCTTCACCTGAGTGTCTGTCACGCAAATGTTCGTAAATCTTCACAGCTTTGACGCCTTTCTCAGAATACACAGGACAGCTGGAAAAGAACACCAGTCTTCGATGGTAATCAGTTCCCCGGCACAGCAAAAGCAATTTCCAGCTAGGAGCTTGCAGGTCACAGGAGGGCAGATGCAGTGGCAACAAATATAGAATTTCCTTCTTAGACAGAACCACCCTCAGATATTATCAGTTCTGCTTTGTAAATATAATCAGTGAAGGAAATCAGATATTGTCCTTGTGAATATTTATGTGGTTCATATTGTGTATTTGATACATTTTTATTAAATATCATTTCTTTTTTATATTCATGGGGATTACATAAACAGCCACACCAAACAATGAGAGCACTAGGATTTAGTCAATAGCTAGTAGAGAAAAATGTACACAAAGAACGGTGTGTCTTAATGACGTGCATGCCAGAAATAAGACGTGTCAAGAGCTGCAGACACAAGTCTGTACCTCATATGGTGTTGTATAATACAGTTTGTAACCAGTATGTAGGCAGGAGTAAACACAAGTAACTGTCATTACTTCACAAATGACAGGAAAGCTGTAAGTGTACAATGGATTCAGCCCCAGAGTGACCACCAAAAAGGTAATTTACTCAAATGGGCTTGATCGAGCCTGTTAGCCACCTTCAGAGAATACCAAGATCTCTCACTCATCAACTTCTGTCCATAGACCTGAGATCCATAATGTTCTGAAGCTGAGATCTGTGTTTTCCTTCACCAGTTTGAAATGGCTCAATACCGTGGAGCCAGACGCATAAACATACCCAAATGCACTCTACAGCAGAGGTGGAAGGTCCAAGTTCAGAAAGTAAAAGTCCTCCCCAGTATTTTGTTCCAACCTGGATTTGCTAATTAGCACAATTCTTAAGCCAGGAAGGTAGAACTAATTAGTGAAATCAGCTGGCTCAGTTCATGGGTGAAAAAACCAATGTTGCAGTATGTAGAAAAAAAGGTATTTTCACATGTACGGTTCCTGTACAGTACATGTGACGTTCAGACATAAGTAGACATAAGACGTTCAGTATCACATTTTGCATTCATTGCCAGAGCAAAGACAGACCTAGAATTGAAGTTAATAAGGGCAGGTATTTCAAAGTGTTCAGAAGTAAGTTTTTTATTATTTATTATCTTAGCATAGGAATTTTGCATTTATCTGTCTTAGCTAAATTTTTATCTGTTTATAATTTTATCTGTTTCTACTTCTACTATTGACTGCGCCCTTGTAATGCACACTTTATTTGTGTTTCTATTTCTTTGCTGTGAAGCACTTTGAATTGTGCTATATAAAATTTGCCTTGCCTTGCCATTTGGGGAGGATAAGAACTAGAAGAATCTGAAGAATCTAAAGTTAAACGTTTTTTTTTGTGTGACTATTGTGTCTTTAATAACACACTATTACAGTCATGATCAAAACTGCAACAACAAAAAAAAACTGTACTTCAAAAAAAATATTGAGTTTTTTACTCTCAAAGGCAAATGAAGGAATGTTATGAAATATGAACTAATCCAGCAGAGAAAAACTTCCTTTGAGTGTTGAGCAGCTGCAGTATTCAGCAGCGTTTGATGAATGGGCTCCTCTGAGCTGACACGTGTCAACATCAGAAACATGACCCCACTGTTTACATGTTCTGCAGCTGCTCCAGAGCAGAGCTCCTTCTTAATGATGCTTTCAGCTCTGCTCTCTCTCTCTCTCTCTCTCTCTCTCTCTCTCTCTCTCTCTCTCTCTCTCTCTCTCTCTCTCTCTCTCTCTCTCTCTCTCTCTCTCTCTCCCTCTCTCTCTCTCTCTCTCTCTCTCTCTCTCTCTCTCTCTCCTCGTTTTTACTGTCTTTATTCTGAAAATCAAAACATAGCAGCCCCTGGGAGTATAGATCGCAGATGGAAGGCACAAATAGTCTCTAGTCTAAAATAGCCCCTCACTTTAACCCCTCCTCCACATGGACAGGGTCCAACACCAACCCATCCCTCAGTGGTATGATACGTTTTTTACTGTCTTTATTCTGAAAATCAAAACATAGCAGCCCCTGGAGTCTAGATCGCAGATGGAAGGCGCAAATAGTCCTCTAGTCTAAAATAGCCCCTCACCTTAACCCCTCCTCCACATGGACAGGGTCCAACACCAACCCATCCCCTCACTGGTATGATACGTTTTTACTGTCTTTATTCTGAAAATCAAAACATAGCAGCCCCTGGGAGTCTAGATCGCAGATGGAAGGCACAAATAGTCTCTAGTCTAAAATAGCCCCTCACCTTAACCCCTCCTCCACATGGACAGGGTCCAACACCAACCCATCCCTCACTGGTATGATACTGTACTACATTCTGTTTCCTGGAACCAATACCTATCATGGCACCTCTAGGCCAGATACCAAATTTTGTCACTGTGGAAATATGTATTGTTTGTTTGTTTGTTATGTAATAAACCATAATAAAACCAGAACTTGTTATTCACACAGTTAAATCTTGCATATCTATCGATGAAATGCCCAGTGTCCATTGATACTGACTTTAGGGAGACAGACCTTTGGCACGGTGGGTTTGACTGAGTACAGCAGTTATTCAAATGTCTCCCAAATGTCACAAATGAATATACAATTTGTCATAATACTGATACTTGTTTCATCTTTTCCTGCTTAAACATCGGTTATTATTAGAGCAACACAGAATAGAAATAGAAATTGCTGTCCTATACCCAAAAATGGTCAAAGGTAAGCACTCTCTCTTAGATCTTTTAAATACATTTGCTAAGACAGCCATCTAGGCCCTGGTGGAGTTTCATAGTGTGAAGTTCTCAGATACCCTCCCAGAAGGGCACTGTCCAGCTCTGATCCCTTGCCCTGGCCTGCCCCTCCTGGCCTGTCCATCTCAGCCTTGATGCTTAGGCCTGAAGTTATCATCATCTGTGTGCATGAACTACTCTCTCCATCCAGTTGGATGATGAGCTTGTCCACGGCAGCTCTGATTGGAGGAGGTCCATTTTCACATGTTGGTCACTCGCTCAGTGCATGTTCCTTTTCTACAACAGCTGCAGCTCTCAGATTCTTATAAGGCCCTTTGGGAACTGAGGAAACTATAGCTGTAGCTTAATGAGTTGATGGAAATTTGCTATGTCTTTCATCGATTACTACTTCCCTTAACACTCTCTGGAGATTTTACAGCTACCTGCTCTTACCTGAGCGATTTTAACCCTGAACAATATCAATTTAGGTTAGGGGGACATCTAGAATGTGCACTATACAAAAAGAGTTAGGTATAATAGCAGACCAAAGTACTTCTGGCACTAGGTCATAGTGCATTTTAAATAGAAAATGCTAATTCTGTATGGTGCAGGGACATTTAGCATAAATAACTCAACATAAACCCATTGTACTAATACAATTCTGGAATTAAACTACAGTACTGAGTATTGAGTCCAGTTCTGGACACCACATTAGCATAGAAGGCCAAAACTCACAAAGAAGGGTAAATTAATTAATTCTAGTAGAGTATGAACCATATACGTTTGCAGGGAGCTTTAGGAGTGGTATAGTTTAACAGGGTTTATGGAGTAGAAGAGACCTTGGATTGTTCAAGACTGACATGATTAGTGTTTGCTGCGTTCTAGACTGTAGGAACATTCTCACAATTCAACGTTCTTACGGCATGTTCTTGTAATTCCTCAGACTGCTAAGACCTTGCCACCATATAGTCCCAAAGGTGCAAAGACAAATGTAAGGTATGGCATAATTAGTATAAGTTGTTTGAATCTATGATATTGTGGAGATGACTCTCTCAGCACCAAACTATTTGCCCTTATCTAAGCACAGAGCTTCAGTAGCTCACTCCCACACCACCACATTGACGCATCACCCATTATAAAGAAAGCAGCTCAGATGTGCCAGACACATGTGCACACAGGCTACATTTGATGGACACTGTCCAATTTCTTGCTTGGCACATAAGGGATTAGGCCTCACGCTGGTTTTATGCCTGCCAAGTATGGTGGCAGGCTCGCCTTGCCATGGAAATTATAAAATAAAACAAAATTATTTTTGTGGGTGTTTTGTCATCTTGGATGATATTTTCCATGTTATACAAAAAAGGACATGTTGTTGTCCATTAATATGCCTGTTATCTTGTTTGGACAGTAAATTAATTTCTAGCAGTCAATCAACAAACCCATTATCCTATTGAAAGACATTATGGGTTTACCCACTGGGTGTCTCTCTAATTGTTGGGTATAAGAACTCCAAAGGCAAATTTGATGGACAGCAAATTTCTGACTGGGAAGAAACACTCTTTGCTTTACATTTTGTCTTCATCCTTTCTTTGATTGGGCATCAACATCATGATTATGCTTGTGAGTTTTGAAGTTATTTGGGCAACTACGCATGTATGAGAATGAATAAACCATGATCAAACCTGCAGAAATTGAAACCAACTAAAACTTAATATAATAATATAATACAATAGTTGTATAATATAATAACGTAGCTGGCATGGTGGTGCAGTGGATAGCACTGTCCTGACGGCAAGACTGTCCTGGGTTCAAATTCAGGCCAGTGGCCTTTCTGTGTGTTTGCATGTTCTCTCCATGTCCATGTGGGCTTCCTCCAGCTACTCTGGTTTCCGCCCACAGTCCGAAGACATAGATGGTTAGGCTAATTGGAGACCCTAAAATGCCCATAGGTGTGGGTGTGTGAGTGAATGGTGTGTGTGTGCCCTGCGATGGATTGGCGACCTGCCCAGGGGGTATTCCTGCCTCTCACCCAATGCATGCTAGGATAGGCTCCAGCCCCCCGCGACCCTGACCAGGCAAGCAGGTTAGATAAAGAATGCATTCTTTGTGTACATTCCTGTCCCCACAATTTTATCGTGAGAACTTGAATGTTAATAAAAGGACCTTGTGATCATTTAAAAGATTAAAAGATTAAGTGAATTGTATTGAGGAATCAATAAGCTCCATATACGTAATCCCATGAATAGCAAAAACAATATGTTGAGCAATACCGGATTCAATAACAGAGTGGCCAGTAGCCTAAGAACTAGGCAAGATACTTGTTTTTTACCTGTAAGTGGGTGAGAAAAAAAACCCCATACTTTTAGCATTGCCTTTGCCAAGTTATAAATGAAAGATATAGTATGACTAGAACTGGGAGAATAAACCATTCAAAGTAATGTGTGGAGCAGTATTTTCATCTAAGTAATTGAAACTGTTATACTGATGAACCTGATAAAATGACTTACAGATACTTTTACAGTAACCTTCCATTGCAGTGCCTGTCCTTTGCACAGAAAAAATCTTTAAATCTCCCAGGGACATCACGGGCACAAATGTCTGTCTAAATATATCTTGTCTGACTAAGGACACTTAAAATTATGAAACCTTTGGCATTCAGTGGGTCACAGTAGGAGATCCAGGGAGACTGACACTAGACTAAAGCTGTGCATGCAAAATTAGGGTATGATACTAAGCAATATCAAGTCAAAAGAACATGCATATTCAATATGACACAGCTTCCATTTTAGGCATTTTTGGTAACAACATTAATACTGCTTTGCACATTTGTAAATGTAAAGTAAACCAGCTGAAACACGTCATAATTTGCTGTGCTAAGATTGTCACATGACTATTCATCCACACATTTAATTGCACTTCATTGTATTTGTTAATTGCATCAGACAGAACATCATGGGCAATTCTTAATGAACATTCTATAAATCCTGACCAGATGGTATTCTGTGATCTTTCAGTCACCTTTGGGTCATTGATGAGTCTATAGTTTCCACTGGTGCAATGTGACTCCTATGTATTTGCTGAGTCATTTTGTTCCCCATCTTCTGAGGAGTACATAAGAAGGGGGAGGAGTACATAAGAAGGGGGAGGAGCTCAGTGCTTTGAGAGATTGAGGGGGGCACGTTGATGCTGCATGACTGGCACCAATTCCAATCCTGTGACAGATGTGTTACAACACTGTATAAATTAGTTTGTTCTCTTGCTCATTAGAATCGCATCCATTTCTGTACCCCAGGACATAATATTATCAATCAATTGTAGATAGGTGTCACTGCAGCTAAATAGAACAATACATGTGGAGGAGGAAATTAATTTAATCTTTTCATTTTTATCTATGTATTTAATTACTTAAATAAGATGTATGATGCTGTGAAATTGAGAGTTAAATCTGTGATTTGAATGGTGCAATGGCATTAACATTGATCAGGTATCCCAAACTAGTCTTGAAGGGCAGCAGTGTGCTGATCTTCGGTGCATTTCAGCACTTAAGTGTTTAATTTAAGTTATTTATTGGATAGACTCCACACACTGGGGATTGGGCACATATGGAAGGATTGGATCACTTTTATTGCCTCTGCAGTAATCTGGCTACCAGAGTTCAGACCACCTTCGTTGACCTCTCTCTCCTTTCCGTCTGGCTGGCTATAGGGGTCAGTGATGGACCTGGCCTGGCCAAATGTGCATCTGCAGTCCCCTTCAGTAAGCATAATTCATTTAAAATATTATTTAGTAGTATTTTAATTACAACTACGATCCAACCTTAAATCTGCATTATCTTTGAAAACTGATTTTATTTTCTATGACTGCATGTGACTGACTGTGATTTTCAGTTATTTATTTATTAATCCATACCACATTTGTGCCAATGCGTGCAATACAGTTGTAAATTCTGATACTTTACATCAGGTGAGCAGCTTTTTTTGTAAACATAATTAATAATTATAAAGCAGATAGTTCTAGTTTTACTATTTGGAGATGGTCCAACACACAAGCAGCCGCTTCAAAATGTGCCAAAGGGACATTGTTAGTATGAATGAATGGTACCTCTGCCACCCTTCAAACACAGTACCTTAATCAACATCAATGCTACAGTAGTCCTGCAGCGCATTATAATTGGGACAGTGGAGTAGTTTTACATTTACACATTTATGCAAAACCATTCCCTTTCAGTGAGCGATTTATTTGTTTAAAGCCACTTATATTTATTGGGAAATTACATTTGCGATGTCCCTTGGCACTGCTGAAACATGGGGCCGTGAAACAGGAAAAAACCCTTCCGTGCAATTTAAATGTCACCCATCGTGAACCACTGTAAAAAAGAATTAATAAATACAGCAATAAATTTAATTTTAATTTATAAAATAAATAAAACACACACACAAAAAAATGTAAATAGGAGTTTTCATGAGCTGTTACTCAGTAAATTGTTTGAAGTTAAGAGAGAAATATGATGATGTTTCAGGGAACCGGGGTATTGGAGATGCCTCTGTGTTTGATGATTGCGACAGAAATAAAGTTTTTGTATGCATACATTCACGAGGGCATTAGAACATCATAAATGCAGGTAGCAGCACAAAAATAAAAAATACAGGAAATATAAATGGATGGATAGTTTCCAGTCCATCTGCATTTATAAAAGCATGAACTCTAACATACATTCAATGATCTGCACTACCCTATTGGAAAAAAATGAAAGGCTTTAATGCTACCAAAATACATTTTGTTTTCATAGGCCACATACATCATGCAGTAGCAATCTGTGTTAAAGGGTCTCATGTCTGATAGGCTGGCATCTGATCACTCGTGCTCTGATTGGTCAGACAGCATGTTCACGAGCATGGTCATGCACAGAGAGCATGTCTTCTGAGCTGGAGCCAGCATCCCACTGCATTGGCCTGCTGCACAAAGGAACATTGCAGAGGACAGCTTTTTCCACTATAACGCCTCCTCTGTAAGATTATCACAGATGCCATCTTTATCATTGGACTTTTTAAAATAATTTTATCATTGATCATGGTACATTCTGTACAATGTTCCCCACGTCTGCATGTCACGCTAGATTAGAGCATCTGCTAAGTGATTGTAAGGCGATGTAATTTAATTGAAGCTAAGGCAAAGTGTGTTCATATACAGTGTATATAGGCATTCTTAAAAAGGTGTCTTACTATTACAGAACAAAGAATGGAATAGCTGCTAACAGGATCAGTGAACTTTCTCTGGCCCATTAGCTAAGTAGTGTGTACACAAATGTTAGATACGATTGTTTCACATTCACACACATAACAGGGGTGACCTGTCAGATAATGTGTCCCTGGGCTTCTTACCTGTTGAAGCAAAATGAACATTAGTAATGAGAGAATGCAAGGGGAGAAATGCTTTCTATTTGACACATGTGAATGTGACTACTTTTAGACACTGATGGTCAGTTTTCAGTAATTGACACCCAGTCCACAGTGGCAAAAAAATGATCACGTTTTATCTCAAGATGAACAATAAAAGGGAAAAGTAGGCGTAATTTAAATACATTTTTGTCATTATTTAATCAATTTTTTTATTTTGGAATTTAACAAAATATATATATACATATTTGTGCATTTATAATGCTGTAGTTGACATATGAAAAAGTCAGAGGCAATGTACCGATTGCATCCTAAATAAATTCCCCACATAAAATTTGACAGTTACATGTTGTGCCTCTGCTGAATAATACCCATTTGAATATTTCAAAAGGTAATCAAAAATATGACTATTACTTTACATTGGTGTTACAGACATAAGGCCTTGCATTATCACAGTAACTTGCCCCCATTTCTCAATTCAAGGATGATGGGACATTTTGTTCTCTAGACCAGTAAACCGTAACTGTTTACCCTGTGGTTGTATCTCTTAACGCTCTGGTAAGGCTTGTTCACTTGCTTGGCACTTGAGCATGTAGCTGTTGTTGCATCCTTGTTCAATGCACTCGTGGTTCAGGTTGATAATAAAGAATAATATGTAAACACAGCTTGTTCTCTACGCCAAACTATGGTGTTTGCTGACAAGGTCATGAGGCCGGGTTCCTCCCAAGATATCTTCCCATTGGGGTTTTTTCTCACCACCGTTTGAGTGTTTTTCTTCCTGCTGGGGAGTTTTTTAAAACTCAAATGCTCGCTTTTTTAGGTGTTCAGGCCTGGTTTTTGTCCAATTTTCTTTTCTGTTTCCACTGTAAAGCGTCTTTGTGACAGTATCTCTTTAAAAAGCTCTATACAAATAAAATTGAATAGAAACTGAATTGGTCATCTGACAGAATGATACCAGAAAACAATTGTAAATAATCTAGGCAATTGTCCTGTTGTCGTACATTGCCAAGAACTCAAAAATGTTCATAAAATAACTTTTTTAGAGATAACTGAGTCTGAAAAAAAGTGTCTCCTTCAAGACAGTATCCTGTTTGAATATAATCTGTGTAGCCTATGAATGACAGCAATGGAGGCATTTCCAAGACATGGCTGACTTGCAAAACTCTGAGAAGTACGATTAGACAAACAAAACACTGATATTCAATTCAATTCAGTTTTATTTGTATGATCCTTTTTACAGAGACACTGTCACAAAAGCACAAGATGCTTTAACAGAAAATCAGAAAAAAGGAAAACTGGGAATAATTAGCCTGAAACCAGCAGGTGAGGTAAAGAAAAGAAAACTCCCCAGTGGGAAAAATTCTTGGGAGGAACCCAACTGCAGAGAGGGGGGGCCCATCCCCCACTGTCCGGCATGGTGTCAGTAATTAAAAATAAGCTCTGGTAATAGTGAGGTAATGCAGAATGTACAAAACGGGGAACACTATGTACTATCCTTAACACATATGTACTATCCTTAACACACTATGTACTATCCTTAATGCATATGTACTATCCTTAACACATATGCAGTTTACAAAATAACCTTTCAAAATAATGAATTAATCCCCCTTTTTAATGTTGTTGCATATGTGAAGTTATGTTCTGCTGCATTCAGGGAAAAGACATGGTTACATGGTTAAGGGAAACCTTATCGATACTTGACTAACTATTGTCGAGTATATAAGGCCTATAGCCATTCAAGACTGACCATGCATGAATGCTAATAGGACTGTTTGCTCCCTTTGCCTAAAAAAAGATACAGTACCCTCTTGTTACTATGGTATCAATGTCAGGGGGGTTAATATTAGCACTGATGCCGGTTGCGAGCTGCTGAGCACTGCCGATTGTGGCAATATGACTTTGGTGTAAATGCACCTGCGAGCCCACATTTCAGAGAGTGTAGCCAGACTGGTGGGAATTTGTTTACACACCTTTGGCTGACAGCTTGAATCAAGATATATCACTGATCTGCAGCCCCCGACATGGAGCCAGTGAGACAGGATAGTTATCCTGCTGTTTCAGCTTTCAGGGAATCAGGGCCGTTTTAATTAAACAAACACAGAACATCATTAGCACTCTTTTATAAGAGCATATCAATCTGCTTTTATAATAAATTTTATGAGTTCATTTTATGAATGGTCTGTATATGAATTTACAACATGCCACGATTCTCCTTGCATGCCCAGCAACCTATCTGTTCTGAGTAAACGGTATGAATATGACATGTTACTGTTCTGACAATCTCAAGCAGATTAACTTACACAATAAGTAGATGAGGGAAGAATGATGCAGTTAACACCAGTTTTTTCCACGGTTCTCTGACGGTTCTCTTGTGTTGCACTTGGATCAGTGTCCTCCTGAGATCACACGAGGTGAGGTTTTTGAGGCTAAGGAGATAAACAAGTGTGGGGCAGTGCAAATCTAGGAATCCATGACAGGTGCCTCTAGAACGTCAGAGAGAGAGAGAGAGAGAGAGAGAAGCAGGCCCAGCACCTTAACAAAGCAAAGCACGGCCGAGATGTCACTGAAGACGTCGCTGAGATGTAAAACGGAGCGACGCTAAAAAGCAGCTTTTGATGCTGCCACCTTGGCCAACCCTGTTGCGTCTGGCTCTCACCTCAGCTTTGCTTTGCACTCGCAGCTGTGAGGTCAAGCTGTGACTGACTAATCATCGCCTCAGCAGCGGCCTGCAAATACAAGTGTGATCAGAAACAAGAATTGTGTTAAGGGACCGGTCTGAGAGTACTGGCGGTCTGCGAGGGCTACTCCTGGGTGCCTAGACGCCGTTATGAGCTACGCTGTTATGGGCTTCATTCAGAAGCACATTAAAGTGGCTTTCATCCTCACTGGCACAGATCCTGAGTGGCCCTCCTGTTATCTCCGCTTCACTGCGACACGAACAGAGAGGGCGAGAACCGAGAGAGGCGAGGTGTGGGCAGCGCACATCTGATTGTACTGTAAAAGTCGAAATGGAGAAAGGGCTATGCCGCACGACATGTTTTCAAAGGTGGCATAATGGAAACGGGCGGGGGTGCTATGAGAAAACAAGGATAATGAGCTCCTCAAAATGCAGTGGCTGTGACAGCATGAGACATTTGTTCCTGCAAACGTGGGAATCAGATTAATAATGGCGGTAAACCTGTATCTGCCTTTAAAAGTATGTTTTACTGGTTGAAGGTTGAACTGTGAAAAAATGGGACTCGTATGCCTCCATGCATTTGTTTTAGGACATAAATTTTATTTTGTTTTCATTTTGATGTGAATCTTAGCGTAATAACTTCCTTAAGCAATCCACCATGTTTATACTGTATATAAGGGTATTGTACTCACAACTTCCACTGCAAATGTGAATTCATTGAAAGCAATTGTTCAAAAGGTTCACCTGCATCTGTATAAATATATCACATAAAAATATGTCATTGTACGCCATTGGACTTGCTTGTTTGCCAAACATAACTGTACTTTCCACTTCCCCAAGTAAATATGGCATGCACATCTTATGCCGTCAAGGCTCCTTGTCCTTTTTTCTGTTATGTATTCAAGAGCATATTCTGAAAGACATGTGCATTGCTAGCTTTCAAATTTCACAATTACAAATGACCAGCAATAAAAATAAAAAAAATAGTAGAAGAGCAAGCACACCATTTCCTGAATTTAAGTGTTGGCATTACCCTACTGATTTATGGGCCACTTCTCCACCTGGTTGCTTACTCTTTGAGTTACCCATCCAGATGGAGGAGAGCTTTTTCAACTGGTGCGACTACGTGCAGCTTAGAGCACCGGAGAGCAAACAGCATATCGAGGGCAGAGCTCATATATCACGCTGCGCACGCTGCTGACTGTGAGCCAATGGTTGTACCTGCCGCTCACTGGCTGCACTCCACAGTTAGCATTTCTACAGGTTTATCACGTTGATCCACGCTGTTCCCGTAGCACTGATGAACAGGACAAGGAGGAATAACTGATATTAATAGCGTAGAAAACAATGCAAAACCTAATTTTTTATTAATTAATTTTGATTTTACAAAACTGCTAGTGTGCTTAGATGATAGTACTCTGATATTGATATTGATACAGTACATTGATATTGAAACATATAATGTACTTGGATATGTAGCAACCAACGTTGACCAAAGTGCTGTACAGTGTAGGTCCATTTAAAAAAAAAAAAATTAGTAGACAGTCCATTAGTAGACAGTCCTTTTGTCTTACTGTTTTTTTAAAACTTATTTAGGTGGGGGAAAGCAGAAAGGATTGAGATAGAGATGGGTTCGCAGTATAGAAATGGATCTTTATCAAGCGATCAAACGCCCAACCATGCAGGGGAATCCGTATATGGCTTGAAAACCACCGGCCCTGAAGACTGCGCCACACGCTTCACCAAGAACGTCCATCTTAAGGGAGCTGGAATTTCTCAAACTTGTGCACAGTTTGAAAAAAGTGCCCAGTAAAACAGATTTTTTTTTTGCTGTATATGTACAGAAAATGTGTCAAAAGCGCATTCAGTGCCAAACCTAATCTGATTTTAGCACTGCCACAATTACCTTATGTACTGCGCTATAAAGATAAGTAAGCTCACAAAACTACCCCTAGCCTGCTGAAGGTACCCCTCCACTAGACCTACAGCTCTGGTTTCAGTCAGGTTCAATGGCACATAACATTCCAAGAGCTGAGTGACTCCATTTCTTGGAAAGTCCTCTATCTATTCCCAGCGGACCTCCAAAGGAAATGCTTAGTTAGGAAATGTAGAAGTAATTTGGGGTGGTTCTCTCTCTCAAACCTCTGTAGACCTACTTGTGATTGTAGGTCAGGGGGTCTCAGCTCTGGTCCTTAAGTGCCCCAGTATGTCAACCTTAGTGCAAAGTGACATCAACAGGTAACAGATATAAGTGACTTCCACACTGTCCACTGTATGAATTTTCAGTTAAACACAATTTCAGTTCCTCTATTTGAATGTGAATGAATTATTTCCTGTCTTTTGTCATTGTCTGTCTGGCTATACAACTGACCTTATATTGACCAACATAGACACAGGGCCTCTTTAAGTCCAATATATTTTTTTAAAGGTTTAAAGGTACAGAATACAAGTGCCACAAAGCCATCCTTTTGGATCATAAGATTAATGTGAAAGCACCTCCATCTGTGCAGATATCTGCACCTACAGAGTTTTTTTCACAATCTCAGAAGATTCCTCAGAAGTATGTACTGTATGTACCCACATTGTGTACTCTTTGCAGCTCTGCATAACACGGTAATCATGCAAAGTCTCCTTCAACTGGAACATAAATGAAAAGTGCACATCTCTTTTTGTTTTTTACATGCAAACAAAATGGTGTCAATCTTTTTACCATTAAGTGCCAGAGATTTCAGCTGCACTTTTCAGACGAGCCATAGGAGGCTATGGTTACGGTTCATGCTGGCAGATCCACAGATGGCCCCTCTGCCCTACATGCGATGTGGCACTCTTGCATTTCTGAGTCAGGTTACCTGCCAATCTCAGGCGTGCTGGTCATAAAGGGCAATCGAACCTCCTTCTCCCAGAACATCATTGATTGAGCTGGGATTCCCTCTATTCCTGGAACCCAGCCCTTATGGAAATGTAATATACTGCAGTATATTCTCAATATATTGTGAAGATAATTTTGATATATTTACAATATACTGTAATATATTATTTTTCCATAAGGGAGTGGACATCTTTATCTGAGACAGAGGCCCTCAATGCAGAATGGGTCCCTTCCAGACTATACTGACAACAAGTCTAGAACTCTGCTGTAGCCCCATTTAAATATTCTCAAGTCCTGAGATACAGTATGGTTGCATTGATGATCCACATATGGCTATATCTGGATAGTCAAGATATTCTGAGGCCAAGGGTATTTCACTAGCAAAAGGTTTGAGAGAAACTACTTGAAACATCAATTCCTTGGCAACTATATGACAAAGCTATATTTTCGGCCCAGGACATAACCTACATTCATAAAACACTGAAAATAGCCGGCTCCGTAGGACAGAACTTTCACACCCACAGCATGCCACATGTACTAGCACATACAGCACACACTCATACAAACACGTTTGCACAGTTATTTATGGAACACACTCACTCTTTTGGACACATTCTTACCTCACCAGCAGCCAGAGCTCTGAGTAGAATGCATGGCAATGCTCAATACTTGGAATTCCCAGTGGCTGTGGTCCCCAGGAAACAAATAACAGCATGCTCTTTGCCAAAGAGCCCTGTTCAGCCAGCACCCCAACATACAGGCCCGGAATCTGCTCTAAGGCTTTCTAAATTCAGAGCACTGTCATTTTCAAACAATCCTGAATTAAATGCTTATAACTCTGTGCTTTGTTATCCAGTTTTCATGAACACTACCGAAAGCAGGAAGTCTATGTACCCAGCAAAGGGTTAACTCGCTCATTACAAAAAACATTTGCACAGCTACTTAAATGTCACCTATTCCAGTATCAATGAATGTACAGTGGTGAATGTTTCACACTGCTATACAAGATGAACAAATAAAGTGCTGAACACCATTAGAGACAAATTAAGACAGCATTATTTTGCAATTGACAGGGAGGTCTTGTACGCTATGATTACATATTGAGTCTGTACCACACGCAGTGAAATCCACACAGCGAAAGTGATATGTACATGTATTAAGGGTAGGGTTGTAAAATGTGGTGTTAGCTAACCATCATTACATTTGCAGAGTGTGTATTTCCTTTGCTATTTTTAGCCAGTTACATATTATTCTTGTCAGCTTACTTGATATAGCTTGAAAGTTAGCTATCAATAATTTTACTTATGATTTTGTCAGGTACGTTCATTTTTCTGTCTAGATGATATCACTGGTTCTGACTGCAATCTAATTACAGTACAGTCTGTACGCATTTGGACAGTGACACAATTTTGTTATTTTGGCTCTGTACTCCAGCACATTGGATTTGAAATGAAACAATGAGGTTAGAGTGGAGACTGTCAGCTATAATTTGAAGGCATTTACACCGATATCAGCTGAACAGTGTATGAATTACAGCCATTTTTATACATAGCTCCCACATTTTAGGGGACCAAATGTAATTGGACAATTGGCTGCTCAGCTATTTCTTGACCAGCTGTGTGTCTTTGCATCATTAGTTCATGCACAAAAATGCTAAAAAAAAAAGGTCTAGAGTTGATTCTAGGTGTGGCATTTGCATTTGGAGTCTGTTGCTGTTGTTTATCAACATGAAGACAAAAGAAGTGTCAATGCCAGTAAAACAGGCCATCAATTTGCGTCTGAAAATCATAATAAATCTATCACAGACTGTAGAGCTCTGGAAGTCTTATTGACAGACAAGATGAATAGGAACCTATACCATAGTGTGGAGAACGAAAGGAACTGCTCATGATCTAAAGCATACCACCCACCTCATATGTGAAACATGGTGGAGGTAGTGTTATGGCTTGGGCATGTATGGCCGCTGAAACTGACTCACTTGTCTTTATTGATGATGTGACAGCTCATGGCAGCAGCTGCAGGATGAATTCTGAAGTGTACAGAAACATCTTACCTGCTCAGATCCAACCAAATGCCTCAAAGCTCATTGGACGACACATCACCTTTCAGCAGGAAAAATTACCCCAAACATACTGCTGAAGCCACCAAGGACTTTCTCAGGGCCAAAAAGTGGAATGTTCTTGGCTGGCCAAGTCAATCATCCGACATGAATCCAATTGAACATGCGTTTCACTTGCTGAAGCCAAGACAAAAAACCCCAAAACAAACAGAAAGTGGAAATGGCTGCAGTGCAGGCCTTGCAGAGCATCACCAGGGAAGCTACGCAGTGTCCCCTAGAATGGAGGATGTGTATAAAAATGCATTCATGTATAAAAAGGGCTGTAATTCCCACACGGATCACCCGATATTGATGTAAATACCCTCAAATTAAATGTGACAGTCTGCACTTTATAAGCTTATATTCACTTCATTTGTTCATTTCAAATCCAATGTGCTGGAGTACAGAGCCAAAATAACAAAATCGCTGTCCAAATACTTACAGACTGCACTGTACATGTTAACAAAGTTAAATGTTTTAAAATATATTTTAATTTGCTCACATGCAAGAGTGTAGCCGTAACAACAATCCAGTCTTTAACAAAAGCGCTAGTGCAGATTAGCCATTCTCCTTATGGCCCCAATATATTCCATATTAACACTGTGTACTGTCTGGAACATCCCTATGCTGCAGCTTTATGCAGTAATATAATACATGGGAAAACTCCAATGCCTGCTGTGTATGAATTGGACAATTGTTTGGGAAAACGGTCAAGTCCCTCTGGTGGCTAATAGCAGACAGGGACAACCAGCCTCTTTCCACTGACAGATAATGCATAAAAAATGGCTGCCAAAATTAAAAAATTAGGGTGTTTAGGGCAGGTCTGAATAGACAAATCCCAACCAACATTCTCCTCAGCACTCCATACTGATGCATGGAACTAAATGGAAATCATTTAGCCATCCATATACTGAGGTTTCAGACCTCACAATGATTGTTTCTGGACTCATGCCAACACAGCATTAAAGTTTGATATTTTTGTGTTCTGTCCATGTCCTTTTTTTGTATCAAATGAATTTCATTTAAGTCTCCAATATCTATAATATAAACAGCAGATACAGCTGATAAGATGCGATTTCACAAAACAGGTATTCACAGTGTCTAGTGCAATCCTAGTGATACCACCACAGAAATTGCAATTCACTGTTTGGTAAGCATGACAAGTCAGGACAGTCAAACAGACTGGGGCCACTAACAAGTAGTTTATGTATGTAGTTACAATATATAATGTGAAGTGGACACTGCAAGGTAAGTCCTCTAAGATATCCTTACCAACATAAACAGTGCACAGTAACAACTTTATGGAAATAGAATATGAAAATGATGGTAGTGCATGATAAGTTAAAACACCCCACCTACTGGTCATTTGTAAAAACTTCATCTCAATCAAACCATGAAATAAAACAAAATATCCAACTGGAATTCAGTAATATTTTTTTTCCCTCAGCAGAACATGGGAAATAATGTACATTTTTACATTTACAGTATTCTTTAAAAATATAATTTAAAAAAGTTAAAACTACGTATAAAGACAGAAAATGAATTAAAACACAAATGGGTTTTAACAACAGATGTGACAATTGAAAAAAACAAACAATTGAACAGTAACACTTCATGGTCCAAATTTAAGGCCTTGAATATTTAAAAATATAACCTGTGCCATCATTAAAAATATAAAACGTGGACCTCAAACTATTTCCAAGCCTGAAGTAGTCTCTAAAAATGCACCTTTTCTGCACATAAAAATGCACATATTTTCTATAAAACTGTAAAATTGTAAAGACACTGAAGAATGAAGAAACTGACTGATTTAGACTTAAAACAAGGAGTTATTTTACCACACTTGTGTCATAGACTACATCTAAAAGTGCAGGGTGATCACAAAAAGAGCTACAGATTAGGGCCACTGCCCTGAGAAACTGTGGACCAAGAGAGTTTTAGTACTATACAATCACAGTCCAAATAATCCCAGAATGAATGATAAAAATACTCATATCTGGTTGCAGCAGATGCATTGTGAGTGTGTTTGGTCTCTCTCTCTCTGTCTCTGTTCACACCTTCAGATGCTGTAGATACTTTACTTCTCTTCATGGTTTAGTCACGTTGTTTCTCAATAAATGGCTTCGTCCATGTTGTCATCACTGTCTCCTCCAAATTCCTCTCCATTGTCAAAGTATGACATGATGTAGTCCGTTTCCTATGGGGAGAAACAGCAGTCCGGTCAGTGAGGTCATACAGTACTACAGTGGAGCAGTACATGCTGAGTGAATCAAAGTGGGCCACTTTTCCCTGCTTTCTCACCTCTTCAAACTCTTCTTCATCGTACTCTTCTTCGCCCTCCTGCTCTTCTTCTTCCGGCTTCTTCCTCTCCCCCCCTTCTTCATCTGAGCTCACTTCTTCTTCTTTCTTTTCAAGTGTCTGGACCATAAGAGAAAACGATAGATCAGAACCTGTCCATCTGTCAAAGAACTACAAGTACAAGTCAATTAATAAATAAAAAATATAGAAGAAAAAATTTGAGGCTAAATAACTTAACGCTATACAACCAAATATCTTCACTAGTCTTGCTGACCTGTAACCACAACATTACTTTTCTGAACAGCAAGAGGAGAGCGGTCCCAGCTGCGTCTGCTCTCTCTTCTGTTACATAAAATCCTTGTCTTTTCATGACACAAAAATATATGCGTGCACTCTTTTACAACTATGAGCCCAGTTCTCAACAGAGATGAGACTGTTTTATAGATCCCCATGCAGTATGACAGGGTGTGATTTTCCAGGCACTGCTACAGCCAGCTGCATGTATTGACTGATGCTCCATGGATAGTCTACATAAGGCTTTCTGTGAATGTGATGAGCAATAAACAGCATGTATTAACTGGGATAGGATTGCCTGGATAAGAGATTTCAAATTTTTTTGCCTATGCCAGTCCTTCTGCTGATAACTGATCCTACCTCCAGTTTGCGGATAATCTCCTCTTTGTCCACACGGGTCTGCTTGCTGCTCTTGGGAATTGTTGGAGCCTCTGGAATGACATAAAAGGGGACACAGTGCAAAAGGGATAAACGAAACACTATTGCAATCCACACTCTGCCCCTTCCAACGGGCTGAAATTGAATCCATCTGGTTGAAAACTTTGAGCCTAGCAGATGTAGCGAGGAAACACCCACGGAATCAAATCTGATGTGGTGACCAGCACCCCAGGATTCATTCTATTCAAATGCTGTTTAAAATACTCCATATTTTATAATGAAGCACTGTTTTTACAAATGATTTTAAGCTCAGTCAAAACATTAAATATTATCACAATTATCCAATCTATCAATGTCATGTTATTATTAGATCTCCTTCTCCTTTTCAGCGCAATACACAGGCTAATAGCAGGGATTCTGAGTATCCACTTGCATACTCAATGCTGTATGTAAAAGCCCCATGTAAAATAAAATCGTTAGGTAGAGGCATTGTCCTCTAGTCGTTGTTTGCCTTTTTACATGAAAGAAGCTAACACACAAATTTGTAATGAAGAATTCAGGTGAAGAATAGAAACTCTTGAAGAAATCCTGCCAGACAGAGATATATTGGCGTTCCATTTACGACTCGCATAGAAAACCAGTGACCCATCCTGCACCCATTACATGATTTATGTAATACTAGAGCCCACACACTCACTCTCTTTCAGCGGCTTCCTAACTCTGATCCGAAGCTCTTTGGGTAGTCTTTTCCAGTCTGAAACAAAGATGCAGGTGTTGAGCGATTACAATACCAAATATCTAGATAATGCCTGGCCAAACTGCAGAGAGGAAAGCTTGCAGCCTTTACTAAAGAATCTTTCTTCCCTTCCATTGAACTTCCATTTCAGTGGCGAGATCAGTGTTGTATTAAAAAGTACTTTCATTGCAAGATCCAGTAGAGAATATGCCAGCCACGTTGGAAACTCCATTTTGCTGTCCTGCACGACACACATCTACATCACATCTGTATTTTGCTATAAATTTAGATAGTTTTCCAGAAAAATTGCCCTTTAAGAAAACTCACCAGGATCCCATTCAATGGTGTTGTCTGTTGGCTCTGCACTCTGGTACTTATCCGAGTAGCGCTCAACATCTAGAAGTCAAAACAGTCCCAGTTTAGTCACTGTGCATTCACCCACTTCCACCCGAGGCATCGTAATCTCACCACCAATAATCTCATTCAATCCCTTCCCATTACTGGTACACAGTGGATCCTGACTGTCTGACTGATTGACCTTTTTTCGGCGCAGCTGGCCTGATGTAGAAGGGCAGGCTCTTCATGGCACCCCTCAGTTCCTGCTTCAGTGCCAGCATGTACTCAGCCTCCTCGCTTGTCTGAATGGGAATAGGCTTGTGTTCCATGGGCTGTGGAAACAGGGGGAATGGACAGACGCTGTGCTTTTACTTCACCTGCAACAGCACACAGATCCTCGACTTTACACTGACACACACCGATGGCAAAAAACAGAGACAGACACACAACCGCAGGAAGATCCAAACCACAGTACAGGCTTGAACTAGAGAGACTAGGGCTGTGATGTTCATGAGTTCTTGCAGGACCACTCACAGGAAAAAGTGGGGTGGGTTGAAGAGTCGAGGGGGGAAGGTTCTCCCCTTTTCCAATTCCTACAGCCTCCATGTTGAAGCTTAGTTGACCCCGGCCTCGCCCGCGACCCCTTCCCGCCATGGCGAATGCTGGTGGCCACACAAACACCTGAGGAGAGTGAATGGCTTATAATGTGAGAGTTCATGCTTTGTTTGTAAATTATTTTCACTATTATTGTTTTACTTGACTATATGAAAAATATACTATAAATGCACATAGCAGTGACGGAAAACAAAATGCTTGCCAACAATCAAAAGTATTGCATGTGTAATTTGTTGCGTGCGTGATATGTCACATTGTTATGACCTCAACATATTCAGTTCCTTTATTCAGTCAAAAGAAACTGAGGGATCTCCATAAATAAAATAAAATATCTCAATTGCAGGGTGAAAGCTACCAATGAGATACAGATCAACAATTGTTTGACATATACTATGTTTGCTAGCTTAAAACAACAACATTTTCCTCTTATGTTTCCAAAATATGTCTTGACCTGTTATACATGTTTCTGTCATGAAAAACAGTTAGAACTACTTACAATGGGACATGTTACATATAGTAATTTTGTACAAAGGCAAAAGTAGCTACGACTATACGGTCGATCCCAGACAGGATCAATTTCTCTGTGGTTCAACAAAGATTTTATTTTATTTTTTTCTACTTTGTTGTCATGCCTATTCAGGCACATACAGTATCTCCACTTCAGTAATGCTGCATATAATAACTGACATTTACTACAACTGAGGAGGCTTGTATCATGCCAGGCTTAAAATAATACAAAAATGATAATGCATTTGTTTCTACGTAATAGGAATAGCTTACACGGTACAGAGCAACACTGTCGTGAGTTACCGATGAGCTCACGGTCTTCTCTGTACACTGCGTTTGAGGCTCTTTTAGGTTTTTTTTGTGGTTTTTTTCTCACACTATTGGTCAAATTCAAGTCAATCAAAGTCTGATAGGAAAGAATCCTGCAGAAAGGATTTCCCCGATTGAGGGCGGACCTTGGGGGTGGGTTCGCTGCTAGCGCGTTTTTAATGCTCAGAATGGGTGCACCGTGAGTTTACGCCTAATGTTACATACTTGCTTGTTGCCTAAATAAGGTTTTCTTAACGAGCTAGAATCAAAGTAGTATGCTTAGCGCAAAAAATGAGGTATATTCTTTAAAATAATGCCAGTTGTGAATGGTAACTGTTATTATGGAAATTACAATAAATTAGCCTAACAATTCTTCATTTCATTTACATTTGTTTTTGCTATCGAATCAGTTAGCTATATAACTTAATGTTACTCTTTTTCGTGAGACTTAAGCATATGACTGTTATAACGTTACAAATTAAACTATTGTAAAAATACAAATAACAAGCACAAACTGATGAAACAATATCCCTTGCTAGCTCGCTTGTCTTACCTCAGATTGTGTTTTCACTCTTCGCTAGGGTAACGTTATTAAGTTATTAACGAAAGCGAAGTTATCACGTTTGTTATCCAAAAACCCAGTAATAAAGTTGGCTGGCTTGCTAGCAATCTAACTAGCACCAATTCGTATTCTATTCCACGCACTGGAACCTTTGTGCTTAAACTAAAGAATGTGGTGGCCGTTTAGCGGCAACGTTATGCAACGTTAAGAATTATGAAATCAGTATTTTATAATACTTTCGGTAAGGTTAAGTCTCAAATTCAATGGTTGTTCAGTAGCCTACGTTATCGTCTTAGCTGGCTAATTGAGTTAGCTACATACCAAATATAACTAGCTACCATAGTTGCGTTCATTTAACTTTTAATTAGCTAACGTTACTTTGGATTTTGTTGAGGGTAGATAGGCACCACATTTCAGTTTAGGCCAAATTACTGAAATATCCAGCTGTCGTTCGACTAGCTAAAGAACAAATTCTAACATTAATATTTTCATTCCGCTGGTATAGTATGTTCACCCGGAAACATTATCTACGCAGGTTAGTTCCTACTCAAATACAATCAATTAGAAGTTGGCTAAAATATTGAATTTTGTAATCGATGTCATTGTGTCCTTGTTATGTTTTATTTTAAAGGTGTCTATTTGAGAGTATTGTATAATGTTGATGCTATTGGTGTCAATACGGCATGATTATAGCTTGTAACGTTATATCATCAAATAGATTCATAGATTTTCAAAGATTCAGGATTCAGATCATCGCCCAACTGTCAACATTTCCACAAAGTTTCATCACAATCGGAGTAGAATTGTTCGAGTTATGGATGATAGGGACACAAACACAGACAGATACACCGAGGAGCGAAAACAATAGGCTACCCCCTGTTTGCGCTACGCGCGCGAGTGTAATTAGATATTTTAGGGGGGATTATAAACCTGCGTGCTTCATATACAAACCCCAATTCCAAAAAGGTTGGGACAGTATGTAAAATGCACATAAAAGCAGAAAGCAGTAATTTGTAAATTATCTTTTCCATGCTGTATATTTAATTGAAAACAGTACAAAGAAAAGATATTTAATGTTTTACCTTATCATTTTATATTGATTTTTGTAAATATAGCTAATTCCGAATTTGATGCCTGCAACAGGTTCCAAAAAAGTTGGGACGGGACAAAAAAAAAAAAAAGACTGGGAAGTTCAAAAAACACCTTGGAACATTCCACAGGTAAAAAGGTGATGCTGTCATGACTGGGTATAAAACGATATCAAAAGACTCTTAATATCTTATTTTCAGGTACTCTTACAAGCGATACTATAACCTACCTGCATTTTACTGGATCTCTATGGGAATTAGAGGGTGGGACTAGATTAAGCTGTAAATTACATGGGAATAGTATGGAACCCATAGTTGGCTAAATGGCTGCAAGTCATCAAGGCTCTGCAATATCAAACAAGCCTCAAACCATCACTCTGCTGCTAGATATGCAGTAGATATGGATGGATCACTTGAAGGGTTGTTTCTCCTGACTTATTTTTCCATAGAGGTCAATAGGAAAATGAGTCAGGAGAAACAACCCTTAAAGTGATCCATCCATATCTACTGCATATCTTGCAGCAGAGTGATGATTTGAGGCTTGTTTGATACGTCAGACCCTTGATGACTTACAGCCATTTAGCCAACCATGGGTTCCGTACTATTCCCGTGTAATTCACAGGCTAATCTAGTCCCACACCCCAATTCCCATAGAGATTCAAATGCAGAGAGATTATAGTATCGCTTGTAAGAGTACCAGAAAATAAGATATCAAGAGTCTTTTGATATCCCTTTATACCCAGTCATGATAGCATCACCTGTTTACCTGTGGAATGTTCCAAACGGGTGTTATTTGAACTTCCCAGTTTTTTTTTTTTTTTTTTTTTGTCCCTTCCCAACTTTTTTGGAACCTGTTGCAGGCATCAAATTCGGAATTAGTGTATATTTACAAAAATCAATAAAGTTGGTAAGGTAAAACACTAAATATATTTTCTTTGTACTGTTTTCAATTAAATATATGTAAAACAGAATTTACAAATCACTGCTTTCTGCTTTTATGTGCATTTTACATACTGTCCCAACTTTTCTGGAATTGGGGTTTGTATGCTCATATTTCAATAAAATGGAACCCTTGGAAAATCATGTCGTCATGACATTATTTTCCCATTTTGTGCTCACATGCATGCTATCTAAGGGGGAAAATACAATGATGAAAAAAAAACTTTAAATGTTGAGCTCTTACCCATGGTAAGATGTACAACTGTAACCAAAATTCTGTTTCTCTTTTGAACTAAATTACGTGAAATAAAAACATTTATTCACTTGTGATGTAGAGCTCTCACCTGTCCTTCCTATATTCCCCTGTCTCTGCCAAGGACTACAAGGAAAAGCACCATCACTGTCCTCGTAAGTATTCACGAGGAGCTGACCCTGGAACATACTTTGATTTTGATGTGGCCGTATCATTGGTAAAGGTATTGATTAGCATTTATTGGCACAGTGACACTTGGGGTCAATCAATTTGGGGGACAATGGAGTGTTGTATGTTACTGATGAATAATATGTATGATGTGCCATAAGTTGTGGATATGCTTAATAATATTTGAGCTATGGATTTCAGACAAAATGTAGAATCTGGACATACATGATTTTGGAAACCCTACTGTTACCTGTGGCTAATTTGAGCAGCAACACGGAGTCAATATAAAAGGCCCTAAGAAATTGGGTACTATTGTTTTATAATACAATACAACATAATACAACAATGCAAACAACAAAAAGAGAATTATGCAATCACATCACTACCGGGATACACCCAAGTGTCTTTGACTATGTACCTCCACATATGGTGAATACAGCATGACGTGTGCAACAATGCAAAGTGACTCATTTCAAGTTAATTGAAATACATATACTTTTACTTGTATTTCTGAACATTTTCAGTTAAAAAAGGGATTGCTTAAAGGGACAGTTCATTTTCTGGAGCATTTTGAAAACATTATTTCAATTTTCGTGTATGTTTTCAATTGGGCCAGACAGTTTTTGTTTTCATTTTCAATAACCTCATTGAGTAGCCTAAGGAGCTTTGTATATGATCCAATAGATTATTATATTTCTCTTTCAGGGGGGTATTTCACCAAGCATGGTTACTGAGTTAGCTGGATAACTGCACTGAGTAAAAGCTCGACTAGCTCCTTTTACTTCAGTCCATGTTCCAGATTTAAGAGGGTTCTGGGTTTTACTCAGTGTAGTTATCCAGCTAACTCAGTAGTCCTGCTTAGTGAAATACTCCCCTGGAAAAATTTTTTTTTTCATTTTTGTGTATGTTTTTCAAATGAGTTATAATATATATAAATATTATAATTATATATATATATAGTATACATCCTTGTCAACTGGGAGATCAAGAACGCTAGAGAAGCATCGTCACTCTCACTCTTACGGAGGTTTTCTTGCAGCGGAGTGCGCGTGTCACCGTGGGAACGCTTCTGTAGGAATCCAGCGAATCAGTTGCCATAGAAACTGCGTTCCATAATAGCTACAGTCACTAAATTGGTATTTATGCAGTCTGAGAATAGGCTACAATTGTTTCTCCTCACATCCTTTCATCATCCTAGCTCCATCCCCATTCTTGTTACAGATTGTATAAAAAACTGGAATCACCATTAGAGAAACTGTTCCTTCAATTATCGTAGTACCTTCTACATAAGATGTACAGTTCACGCTATTTGGGGGGGAAAAATCATTACAATGCATTCAATACACTGTTTTGTAATTTTATACTGCTTTTATATTATATTGCAGCATCATAAAACGTCCCACTGTCCACATATACTAGGTAGAGAAAGGACAGCAAGACAGCAGTGTGACGTGAGTCAGCTTTATCGTTAGAAGAGGGGTAGAGTACTCTGGGATTCCGAGGCTGTGACGCAAAGGACGCAGACAAAACACTTGGGAAAGAAACATTAATATATTACATCAAAATATTAATATCATTCCTATCTAGCTCTTGGAGCAGCAACGACAGTAGTTCTGTTTGGGTTGCCTGTGTGCAAACAATTTAAACGGTTAGCGTGGCTATACACAATTACGATATGGCCGCCCATAGCCTAGTTGTGGTGGTGGATACGTAGGCCTATATCAAGTAAATCAAGTTGTCTTCTCTTCCTGGACGAAGAAACTTTCCAGTTATACAATACTTATGATGTTGCCAATCAGTCCTACGAGAACAGCCTATCTAACCCTCTTAACACCATTCCAAAACATGTTGTTATAATATAAATAGTCGTGTGGGCTATATAAGAGCCATGCAGGTTGCAATGTAAAGCTGGGGGGTAGTTTTTTTTTTTTTTTGAGTTACAGTTTTTTGAAAAACTCCGTTTCTTGGAGAAGCAGTGCAGTTGAACCCCCCCAGGTACATTTAAATTATTTAGTCTGTTGATTGCACAGGATGTGAATTGTAACCTATAGCCTATGTTTTCTGTTAATAAGGTGTCTGCGCAAATACTTTTTGTGGCAACAAATTGTTGCATATCTGGGAAGAACAGTATGAAATGGCAAACACCTTCATTTGAACATGTTGCTTGTGAAGCAAATCTATTTTTAGTCATCTGTGGTATATTGCGGTGCATATTATTAGCCTCTAGAATGATAATTTACCTTGAATATTAACGAATGTCTTGTCTAAACCCACACACGCACAGGCTACCCCTCACTCTCTGCCTCTGTCCACATACTCAAGCCCGGTCACATTCAGAATTCAGCGTTCCTTCGTTTCTTTGGAACTGAGTGGGAGCGCATCACTTCTCTTTCCCACCAAGCTACCCACTCCACACCCCCGCAGCGACGCTACTCGTCTTGCCCTAAACTCGCGATCGCTAGAGGGATATGGGGGGAGGGGGAAGGCAAGCTAAATGCAGAACACTGTCAAATAGGAATAGCTGCGGAGTACTTGACTGAGTACAGCTGGGCTTAAGGGGGAAAGCAGCTAGTCCATGGAACCCATATAAATAATCGCATCACATACAAGGTAAGGTTTGATTTTTCACCATGCTATTTTAAGATATTGTTATGTAATAAAAAATCTAAACAACGAGTAGGCTATTATATGAAACCTATTATTGGCTACAAGTTGTTTTAAGTTTTCTATTTCATTTTAATATTAAGGTCATATTGGTACGTTACCAAACAATTAGTATGCAGTATTGTTAATATCTATCTGCATGGTCTCAGTAGCCTACATAAAATAGCTAAAATAGTTGAAATGGAAAAATAGCCTCCCCAATGGAAAACGTTATGTACGAGTCACAACATTGAAAATGTCACTAGTTAAATGTTTTGACGAGCCATGATACTGATTGTTATTTCTTTCAACGAACTTTGAGAGGAAATCGCCCATATAGGACCGTGTGAATTATAACGGCGTGGTCAATGAGATTCTGGAGATATCTGAGCTACGTTTAGCGTGGAAAGCACTTCTAATCACACAGCATAGCAACGGATGCCTGCCCATTATTTAGTGAACCTGCTTTAGACTACTGTGGGCATCTCTTAAATGGTGACCGATTTCAGTCATATTATAGCCTAAAGGTAATCAAGAATTTGGACTTGTGATAGCTTCTTCGTAGCCTATACCTTCTTAGACGCTGGCAATAGGTACATTTTGCATCTTAATAAATCGTGACGCGTGGTTGTCCAAAATAGGCTACTGAAGTCCAAAATAATAATAATATTTGAATATGCCGTTATATCGATATTGTCCATTTTGTTAGTGCTAGTGAACGCATATGCATGATTTGCATAAACCAATTTTAAATCAAGTAGGGTCGTTGGTGAATTGTCATGGGCAGAAGGCACGGGATCCATTGCGGTCCTCGGGGCTACTAGCCTATATGGTTCAAACAGCCAAAATCGCCTGATTATGGAATAGTGCGAGGGAGGCGGCCACACAGGAAAGAATGCAGGTAGGATGGGTGGATCGTAGATATTTCTGAGACGTAACCTAAATGTGCAACTTCTTAACCAGGATCAATGGGTAATCACAACATAAGCCGTTAGTTTCTATTGGCCGATATATGACCATACACGAATTGTAGGCTACGCACACACTACACACACACATGGAACATACCCTAACTTTTTAACATCCACGGGGCAGAATACGAAAATACGCAAATAGCCTAAATTGTTTCACAACAAGCAGAGGCAAAGCTATTTTAAGAATGAAGATAAGCTTTCCTTCAATATGGCAATAAGGTAGGCTACGAGCAAAAGGTGTAAAGAGAGTTTCTAAAATGGGTTGGCACTGGGCTTCGCAATGTCTCAGTTAACTGCAAATTATTTGTCTGACAGTGTATGTTTTTCATACATTAAAAATGGGAAGACTATAGGCTATTAATTAATGTAAAAGTCTGGCCTACTATAATAAACCTACCATTAATGCAACAGAAGTATGTTCAGCAACAGAAAGAGTTGGATTAGGCACGCATCCTTCCTTTTTATTATTATTATTATTATTATTATTATTATTATTATTATTATTATTATTATTATTATTTTTAAGCTAAGTGGCAATATTTTGGCTTTTGCCAATGGCCATTAATTCTAAATCTGGACCATCACTTCTGGTGAATTCGAGAATGTCTGACGTCTCAGTTTGCGTTCTAATAGGCTAACACAGTGCCAGTACCATGGACAGCGAATGTATTTTGAAATATAAATGTAAGGCGGATTCGTTTCCAAGTTACGTTTTCGAACTTACTCGAACGTGATTTTGCTTGGTTAACAACGCCAGTTTAGTAGCCTGTTATTTTGACCTTCCATATTGTGTCTTAGCGCCAATAAGTAGGCTAAATGGTTATACGTATTAGGCCTATGTTTTTCAGAAGGATATACTATTGTGTTTGGAATGAGTTTTTTAAAGTGAAAAGAAGATTTGTATGGCTAAAATGCCTTATTAGTGGATGGGTGCAATATGCTTTATCCGAAAGTGAAGTTGACTGGTAAGCCCGTCAAACAACCTACACCAGGCCTCATTCGTTAGTCATTTAAACAACCGACCGAAATAATAGTCGAGTTACTGATTTATCGGTCGCCTGCTATCAGTTCATAGCAGATGGCTACGAACATCGCAACCTATGAAGGACAAAAGTATTTTAACCAATACTTTTATAGCGCCCGACTAAGAGAACGATAACCAATAGTTTTCGTAACTGACAATCAATGTCCAGATGTTGGTAGGCTAATCACTGTAATATCATAAAATGAATGGCTTGATAGCTGAGCGATGAATACTGAACCATTGTGAATTTTCTTGCTCACAAGTATTATTTTAATAGTATCCCGTTGCATGATTTTTCTTAAAATCTTTGCTCATATGAAATTTAACGTTTAATATTGTTTCATGCACCATAGATCAGTTTACATTTCCGCACAGCTCTATTGCATACAAATTAATTAAAATGTTAATGATTAGAAAACTGTGGTGATTAAGGCTAAATAACACTGCCATTGACCTCAGTCTTGTAATTACGTGTAAGTAAATGTTCTATAATCATCTGATGCGTGAGTAGAGAAGGAAAATATCAATCACTGCACGAACTTGACATGGTACTAATAGATCTAATACCAAAGACAAGCTGCATTACATTCATATGTATGTTTTATTTGTGGAGACCCATTTGACAATGGTTTGTACACCATAAACCGTATAAAAATAGGTACACCCATAGACCGTACAAAAGTCTTTTCTTGACTCTGTACCATTAGCTCAGCATGTGTAGCTTAATTACTAACATCATCCCAGGAGGCCAAGAAGTAGGGATTTATTTGATTTGTGCATATTTAATGGTGATGTTGTATGGGAATTAATTGGCAGCTATATAAAATGTACACACAGTCACTCATTAAGTACAGTTTCCACATGCACTTTGTAAGAATGTGCAGTAAAGAATATAGTCAGTGAAATGTGAAATGCGCAGCAAAAATGCCAGTGTAAATCTAACACTGCTGGTGTACATTTAACACCCTAGGGTGTTAAATGTACACCATAATTTTTGCTGTGCAGTATAGGCATTATAACCCCATAGTCAGACGGTAAGATGGAACTTGTTTTTTTTTTTTTTTCTCCACATAAAGGGGGCTTCTTGCAAACAACCTTAGAGGGGTCACAGTAATTCTTAAATAAAGCAATCACATGAATGAGGGGAAGGAGTAAATTGGCCTGTCAGCACCTGTCATCCTCTCATATGCTGACTCAGAGTGGAATTCTGACAAATCCCATCTTCCTCCATAAACTGGCAATTTCTTAATATTGAATATAGCCCCGAAAAGGAACTGTCTGAGCTGGCTGTGATTGGGTCTGTTGGAAAGGCTGCTCTACCGGTTGGCATAATCTGATGATGCATCATTCAGCCCCGGCGGCAGGGGGAGATTGGCAATCAGTGGAACAATCGTCTGAGATTGCCGTTGCGGAGGGGGGTCAAACTCTGTTTGGCAACGCTGCAGATGCACGTGCCCGTCTCAGCCGGAGATCCAGCGCATGGGAGAGCTGATGCATATGTATGCCATCGTCTAATCTAATGAGTCATACAGCAGGCCAGTGACTTCAGGTTCTTCAGGGTGACTTAATTTCTAAGACTGCCATCACCCAGTACTTTAAGCATTGACTTTGGAGTTGCACACTGTGGGCCTGATTTACTAAGACCTTTAGCGGGTGCAAAACCATTTAGCACTCGCAAAACCAATAACATGACCAATGACTGGTCCTGGTATTTGTTTTGCACCAATCACTGGTTATGTTATTGGTTTTTGCGTGTGCTAAAAGGTTTTGCACCCGCGAGAGGTCTTAGTAAATCAGGCCCTATATGTATAAGGTTGAGGTGAATTGAGCAAGAGAATGGTGGTTACGGTATAAGAGAACTTTTGAGATTTAAAGAAATGGATGTGACACCAACAAGGTTCCGATGTAACATGACTGTAACACGCTCCAAGTGAGAAACTATGAGAGTCTATATGGAGCTATGCATTAAGGTGAAGAGGAACCCCTCAGGCTCAGACACAGAACCCCGTGGAGGTCAGTAACTGCCGAGGGGGATGAGTATTGCAGGCTTGTGTGAATCCCTGGACAGAGAACGATTGGCTGTAACTGACTCAAAACGATTATTTTCTTGGAACAGTCGGATTCATACCTCTATAAATATCCAGTGTGACACAAAGAACTGCAAATTTACAAGGATTCTTTCTGTTGTAAGGAATGAGAATTCAGGTTGTAGAGAGAGAGGGCGAGAGCAGGGAGACTCTATCAGGCACTTCCTTATTTCTTGTAAACGCATTGGGGATTGTGAGGGTCACCGGTGAATAGTAACCTTAGAAGAATTATTACTCTTCCGAAATACCAAGGAAATTTAGACATTCTAAGGAATTAGTAGATTGAAACAAGCACAACTTCCAAAGTCATTACGTGGTGAAACAAGATGTACTGAAGTTAGTGCACGGTGATTTAAACATACACTCAGTGGCCACTTTAATAGGTACACCTGCTTGTTAAAGCAAGTAGCCTGTTCCTCCAAACAGCAAATCACGTGGCTGCATCTCAACATACAGTATAAAGCATGCAGACATGGTAAAGAGGTTCAGTTGTCGTTCGACCAAACAAAAGAATGGGCAAGACGCATGATCTAAGCGACTTTGACCGTGGTGTGATTGTTGGTGGCAGACGTGGTGGTTCCAGCACCTCAGGAACAGCTGCCCTCCTGGGGGTTTCACACACTACAGTCTCTAGAGTTTACAGAGGATGGTGCAATGAACTAAAAACATCCAGTAAGCGGCAGTTCTGTGTGAGAAAACACCTCGTTAATGAGCAGAAAGGGAAGGCTAACAGAAAGGCCACAAATTTTACAACAGCGGTGTGCAGAGGGGTATGCCTGAACGCACAGACGGGCTACAGCAGCAGAAGGCCACACCGGGTTCCACTCCTGTCAGCTAAGAACAGGAATATGAGGCTACAAAACTGGACAATTGAAAAAACCTGACTCGGTGGATCTCGATTTCTCAATTTTTTAAAAACTGAGACATATTTGGAGAAAAAAAACAACTTTCTGGATGGATCGATAACACTCAATTTAAGTTGAAGATGATACAATTTAGATTTTTGGTTAGAATATTTTTTTAGTGCTGACTCAATGTGTGCTATAATAAAGTGCTATAGTTTGTAGAGCACTGGGCAAATAATGCAAAGGTTGTGTGTTAAATTCCCGGGCATTATATGTGCTGTATGATTATATGCACTAAAACAACCGTATGCATTCATATACAACTAAACAATTTTTCTGGTGTTGTGCGTGGATTCATTGAGTCCGATTACAACTCCAGTTACATGCGCATAAACACACATTAGGCTACATTGCGTTAAGGTCAAAAAATTAAAAGGGCACATTTAAACTGATATTTTTGTGTCCGTTACACCTCAGGGTTTCAGCTTTGCATGTCTGCAAACCGTTCTTATGCTGGAGACCACACATTTACTGGACTGTATGTACTTCCCCTTTGTTACCTTTGGCCCAGCTCTCTCTCTTTCCCTAATATCTCCTGTCATTCTCCAGCTCTCTTTCTCTTTCCCTCATATCTGCTGTCATTCTCCAGCTCTCTCTCTTTCCCTCATATCTCCTGTCATTCTCCAGCTCTCTCTCTCTTTCCCTCATATCTCCTGTCATTCTCCAGCTCTCTCTCTTTCCTTCATATCTCCTGTCATTCTCCAGCTCTCTCTCTTTCCCTCATATCTCCTGTCATTCCCCAGCTCTCTTTCTCTTTCCCTCATATCTCCTGTCATTCTCCAGCTCTCTCTCTCTTTCCCTCATATCTCCTGTCATTCTCCAGCTCTCTCTCTTTCCTTCATATCTCCTGTCATTCTCCAGCTCTCTCTCTCTCTTTCCCTCATATCTCCTGTCATTCTCCAGCTCTCTCTCTTTCCTTCATATCTCCTGTCATTCTCCAGCTCTCTCTCTTTCCCTCATATCTCCTGTCATTTTCCAGCTCTCTCTCTTTCCCTCATATCTCCTTTCATTCTCCAGCTCTCTCTGTTTCCCTCATATCTCCTGTCATTCTCCGGCTCTCTCTCTGTTTCCCTCATATCTCCTGTCATTCTCCAGCTCTCTCTCTTTCCCTCATATCTCCTGTCATTCTCCAGCTCTCTCTCTTTCCCTCATATCTCCTGTCAATCTCCAGCTCTCTCTCTTTCCCTCATATCTCCTGTCATTCTCCAGCTCTTTCTCTTTCCCTCGTATCTCCTGTCATTCTCCAGCTCTCTCTCTCTTTCCCTCATATCATCATCTGTCATTCTCCAGCTCTCTCTCTCTCTTTCCCTCATATCTCCTGTCATTCTCCAGCTCTCTCTCTCTCTTTCCCTCATATCTCCTGTCATTCTCCAGCTCTCTCTTTCCTTCATATCTCCTGTCATTCTCCAGCTCTCTCTCTTTCCCTCATATCTCCTGTCATTCTCCAGCTCTCTTTCTCTTTCCCTCATATCTCCTGTCATTCTCCAGCTCACTCTCTTTCCCTCATATCTCCTGTCATTCTCCAGCTCTCTCTCTTTCCCTCATATCTCCTGTCATTCTCCAGCTCTCTCTCTCTTTCCCTCATATCTCCTGTCATTCTCCAGCAATCTCTCTTTCCCTCATATCTCCTGTCAATCTCCAGCTCTCTCTCTTTCCCTCATATCTCCTGTCATTCTCCAGCTCTTTCTCTTTCCCTCGTATCTCCTGTCATTCTCCAGCTCTCTCTCTCTTTCCCTCATATCATCTCCTGTCATTCTCCAGCTCTCTCTCTCTCTTTCCCTCATATCTCCTGTCATTCTCCAGCTCTCTCTTTCCTTCATATCTCCTGTCATTCTCCAGCTCTCTCTCTTTCTCTCATATCTCCTGTCATTCTCCAGCTCTCTCTCTTTCCTTCATATCTCCTGTCATTCTCCAGCTCTCTTTCTCTTTCCCTCATATCTCCTGTCATTCTCCAGCTCTCTCTCTTTCCCTCATATCTCCTGTCATTCTCCAGCTCTCTCTCTTTCCCTCATATCTCCTGTCATTCTCCAGCTCTCTCTCTTTCCCTCATATCTCCTGTCATTCTCCAGCTCTCTCTCTTTCCCTCATATCTCCTGTCATTCTCCAGCTCTCTCTCTTTCCCTCATATCTCCTTTCATTCTCCAGCTCTCTCTCTTTCCCTCATATCTCCTTTCATTCTCCAGCTCTCTCTCTTTCCCTCATATCTCCTGTCATTCTCCAGCTCTCTCTCTTTCCCTCATATCTCCTGTCATTCTCCAGCTCTCTCTCTCTTTCCCTCATATCTCCTGTCATTCTCCAGCTCTCTCTCTTTCCCTCATATCTCCTTTCATTCTCCAGCTCTCTCTCTTTCCCTCATGTCTCCTGTCATTCTCCAGCTCTCTCTCTCTTTCCCTCATATCTCCTGTCATTCTCCAGCTCTCTCTCTTTCCCTCATATCTCCTGTCATTCTCCAGCTCACTCTCTTTCCCTCATATCTCCTGTCATTCTCCAGCTCTCTCTCTTTCCCTCATATCTCCTGTCATTCTCCAGCTCTCTCTCTTTCCCTCATATCTCCTGTAATTCTCCAGCTCTCTCTCTTTCCCTCATATCTCCTTTCATTCTCCAGCTCTCTCTCTTTCCCTCATATCTCCTTTCATTCTCCAGCTCTCTCTCTTTCCCTCATATCTCCTGTCATTCTCCAGCTCTCTCTCTTTCCCTCATATCTCCTGTCATTCTCCAGCTCTCTCTCTCTTTCCCTCATATCTCCTGTCATTCTCCAGCTCTCTCTCTTTCCCTCATATCTCCTTTCATTCTCCAGCTCTCTCTTTTTCCCTCATGTCTCCTGTCATTCTCCAGCTCTCTCTCTCTTTCCCTCATATCTCCTGTCATTCTCCAGCTCTCTCTCTTTCCCTCATATCTCCTGTCATTCTCCAGCTCTCTCTCTTTCCCTCATATCTCCTGTCATTCTCCAGCTCTCTCTTTCCTTCATATCTCCTGTCATTCTCCAGCTCTCTCTCTTTCTCTCATATCTCCTGTCATTCTCCAGCTCTCTCTTTCCTTCATATCTCCTGTCATTCTCCAGCTCTCTTTCTCTTTCCCTCATATCTCCTGTCATTCTCCAGCTCTCTCTCTTTCCCTCATATCTCCTGTCATTCTCCAGCTCTCTCTCTTTCCCTCATATCTCCTGTCATTCTCCAGCTCTCTCTTTCCTTCATATCTCCTGTCATTCTCCAGCTCACTCTCTTTCCCTCATATCTCCTGTCATTCTCCAGCTCTCTCTCTTTCCCTCATATCTCCTGTCATTCTCCAGCTCTCTCTCTTTCCCTCATATCTCCTGTCATTCTCCAGCTCTCTTTCTCTTTCCCTCATATCTCCTGTCATTCTCCAGCTCACTCTCTTTCCCTCATATGTCCTGTCATTCTCCAGCTCTCTCTCTTTCCCTCATATCTCCTGTCATTCTCCAGCTCTCTCTCTTTCCCTCATATCTCCTTTCATTCTCCAGCTCTCTCTCTTTCCCTCATATCTCCTTTCATTCTCCAGCTCTCTCTCTTTCCCTCATATTTCCTGTCATTCTCCAGCTCTCTCTCTTTCCCTCATATCTCCTGTCATTCTCCAGCTCTCTCTCTCTTTCCCTCATATCTCCTGTCATTCTCCAGCTCTCTCTCTTTCCCTCATATCTCCTTTCATTCTCCAGCTCTCTCTCTTTCCCTCATATCTCCTGTCATTCTCCAGCTCTCTCTCTCTCTTTCCCTCATATCTCCTGTCATTCTCCAGCTCTCTCTCTTTCCCTCATATCTCCTGTCATTCTCCAGCTCTCTCTCTTTCCGTCATATCTCCTGTCATTCTCCAGCTCTCTCTCTTTCCCTCATATCTGCTCTCATTCTCCAGCTCTCTCTCTCTTTCCCTCATATTTCCTGTCATTCTCCAGCTCTCTCTCTTTCCCTCATATCTCCTGTCATTCTCCAGCTCTCTCTCTTTCCCTCATATCTCCTCTCATTCTCCAGCTCTCTCTCTTTCCCTCATATCTCCTGTCATTCTCTGTCACATAACACTCAGAAGAAAATGTGCCCCCAGTCACTCTGGCCAACTGTCCGCATGGCTCTTCTACCACATCTCCATACCAGGAAGGCAGCGGTGAGCGGTCAGGTGACGAGGCGCAGTGGGATGTTTCTTGGAGCCTGCAGTCCAAACAGGACGACAGTGCTGCACGCTGCGCCAGTGTCCTGGTCCGTCTTTCCCATGATGACTCATGCTTCATAGCTCATGTCAAAAAAAAAAAAAAAAAGACTGTGGATGACTCTCCCTCCATTTATTTCCAGCACAGGAGGCAAACAAACAAATAAAAAAAAAGATTTTAAAAAGACAAGGCAGGCACTGCTGTATTTCTGTTGTCTCGGGAGCATCAGTATGCATGGAATGTGCAATCTTGCTCACTGGGGGTTGATCTTGCAGTGCAGAATCACAGAGAATCACTAATGAGGGATTCTGAGTCTGTGCTGTGCTGTAGGCGACGAGTGTTAGACATGAGATACCCACACAGCACCGTGGGCTGCTGCCTCATGGACACATTCTTGTGTGCACGTCTTTGCCAAATAGATGCTGTTCGACGTTTAAATCATATCTCTCGCTGAAGCAGCGACGTTACTCAATTCCTTGCCATCGAGTGGCGAAGGGAGGATTTAGACGATGCCTAATAATGAAGGAATTATGTGAGGAAATGTCAAAAGGATTTCAATAACTTTATAAAGGCGCGGGCTGCTGCGCAATGGCTTGCATGTCAGCACTATATGCCACTGCTGTGGCTGTCTGTTGTTATTTGGTTGTCAGATGCTTTCTTCCAAAATGACTTACAAGGCCATCTATAGGCAAGATGCACACAGTGTGTGCAATAAGAACTTTCAATGTTATGTGCAAATGCATATGAGGACAGGCGCGCCATTCATTGTAACGTAATTTCAGCCTTGGAAACACAACCGTACATTCCATGAACCCATATAATGTACACGCACAATAGGAAGAAAGGATTTCAGCGGTCTATGAGAGTCTGTGTTACAGGTCTCACAGCAGGTTCTCATGTTGTTCAGGCATCCCCTTTACAGTGGGTTAATATTATGATGAATCGTAAGAATTCTCATACCTGGGGCTCTTCTTCCTGTTGTGACATTATCCCCTGTCCTCTAACATCATTGTCATTGCTCATCGACACTAATTAAATTCTGTCACTGTCTCTGCCCCTCTACTCAACAGTTGAGGAGGGAGTTCAGCGCCATAAATCCCATTAAGAACAGCAGCTCAGCGCCACGGCGATACGCGATGCATTCGTCGAGCTTGGGGAAGGGAGGGATATAATGGTGGCTGTTTCCCCCCAATTTAAACCAGAGAGAAAAATGACCAGATGCAATTTAGTTAAAATCTGATTCCTCTTCCCTTTTACATTACATTACATTATAGGCATTTAGCAGACGCTCTTATCCAGAGCGACTTACACAACTTCTTATTACATTTATCCATTTATACAGCTGGATATGTACTGAAGCAATTCAGGTTAAGTACCTTGCTCAAGGGTACAACGGCAGTGTCCTACCTGGGAATCGAACCTGCAACCTTTCGGTTACAAGTCCAGTTCCTTAACCATTATACTACACAATGCTTTTCTTTCCCCCGGTCCCTTCCAGCCACTCTGCCTTTCAGTACTCATTAACTGACCTCTCTCTGACAGGTAGCTGTAACTGATGTTTCCATTGAAAATGTGACTGGTGACTCGAGGGGAAAATTCAATTTTAAATCCATCTCCGCTGCAGTCCTGGGGTTGCAGGCCCTCTCTGGGCAGTATTTTAATTGTCCTGTCCGTCTGGATAAGGCTGGGCCGGTGGTCCGGTGCCTTTTGCCGCTGTGGAAATGCCTGCCTCGTTTCATATCACCCTCACAGAACGAGCAGCTGGGTCATGCAGCCCTAGTCACATTTTGATCGATGGGGTGGTCCTCAGACGCATCCAGATGCCTCCGATTCAGCCTCTGCGTTCAAATCTTTTTCGCGGTTCTTGATGTGAATTTCACAGGTATACCTTAAGATACGTTTTTTAATTGAATTGAATAAATGTAACATTCCGTTTCCAATAAATCGTCTTAAATCTTTAGTTGCTTTGCCAACATTACATGTCTGGGAGAAATATGGGTAAAATGTATTCATTTATTAGTGAGGTGTGTGGCACAGTCAGCAGGGTGGGCAACTCGTGAGTCATATGGAAGTCCCCCTAAGCTGGAAGGGCGTCAATGCCTGCTCCATGGCACCTTCTCAACTGCGATCCCGTCTTTTGTCTGTTAGTCTCTCCGCATTTTACCTTTCTGAATAAAGCAACAAAAATTTGAAAGGAAGGCAGACTATTAGCACTCTCTTTTTAAAAAAAAAAGAAGATTTTATTAATTTTGCATTGGCTGTTAGCTGACAGGGTCTACATGTCTTTTGTGCTGTGCGGGGTATGCATAAGGCAGGCGAGAGAACACAGTGTGCTAAAATAAAAATGAACCTGCTGCTCCATTTATTCTGTTTCTGAAAAAAGGCAACGCAACCAAAAGTGAGACTCTGTACACTCCCGGAAGGGGGGTGGGTACTGAATGCAAAGCAGAGGCCTTGGTCGCCAGAGGAGGCTAGTGTCCGAGAGGGAACCTGGAACAGGGGGAGCCAACCTTCTGGGGAGGTGCTTTTGACATTTACGGGCAGTCGCGGAGGTTTGGGGAGTTCCTCTCTGCAGCTTTCTGTAATGAAATGGCAAAGGAGAGACCCTGATGTTCACAGAGGCTGTGCGCTTTAATGCCCCTTCTTCATAGCCCACACCTTTCTGTGTGGGCCCAGCTGATGAGGGAGTGCAGGGCAGCGGTGCTCATATAGGAGAGATGCATGGGGTGGCATTGTTGCATTGTGGTTAAGCGACTGGGCTTGTAACTCAAAGATTGTGGGTTCAATTCCCAGCTGGAGTGCTGCGGTTGTACCCTTGAGCAAGGTACCTAACCTGAATTGTTTCAATAAAAATATCCAGGTGCGTGAATAGGTTGTATTTAAAAATGTAATCTATTTACAGGGCTGAGATGGTTCTGAATTTTTGACACCCCCCAGCCCTATTTTCGACTCGTGATGCTGATCGATAGTGAACCCAGTCTTCGCATCATACTCGACATGTAGCTCCTGCTAGTGAGATCTGCAAATTATAATAGAAGTGAACAGGGCACCTTCACAGTGCACCTTCAGTGAACGGAATCCCACAGAATCTATAATAGCGATTTTCAAGCCGTTATTTCATAATTGTAATAATAATAATGACTCGAAGTCGTTGCTGTGGGATTCTCTTTGCTGAAGATGCACTGTGGAGTATGTTTAAGTGGTATTGGAGCTGCAAGAAGGTTGCCCCTATTCACTTCCATTATGACTTGCGGCTCACTAGCAGGACCTATAGTCTGGTATGATGAAATGGCTGGACTGATGTGAAAATATTCTCTATGGATGGGTTCAAAAATAGGGCTAGGTGTCAAAAAGTCTCAGCTATCCCTCTGGATAAGAGTGTCAGCTAAATGTCTACATGTTATGAACGACAGCTGCAGGGGCTCTCTGTGCTTGGTCCTGAAGATCCTGAAGCTTCCTCAGATGTGATGGTTGTGGACGGTGGGGCTGATGGTTTTGCCTGGGCTTTTGGGACGAATGCGTCAGGAGGAAGCTGAAATTTCAATTTGTCAATTTCATTTGACAGTGTGTCACTTGCTGGATTCAAACATGATTGTTCAGCAACCAATTTAAATGATTTTTCTTGAATAATATACATTTTCCATTGACATAATAGGCAGCACAATGTCTTGTAGGAACTAAGATTGATTCAAGTTATTTAAAGTCATACAGTGAATTTCATAGGCAGGAATCTATCATTCTGCTGTATGGCGAAGAAACAAGAAAGAATGCTGGCATATGTGCATAATGTATAATTTAATCTTTATGTTGTGAATAGCATAGCCAATGTCACACAATATGAAGTTTCAATTGTATGAAAGGGCATTTTTGTTTTATAGAGGCATTGCAAAGAACTTTTATGATAGTAAGGCAAAAGCATTTCTCAAATTGTTTACGTCTCATCAAGACAATGTTCACATAGTGGATTCCTTAGATACTGTCAGAACGTTCAAATTGTTCCTTTAGGTAGAATAAAAGAACATGAGATATAAATATATAAATAAATAGAATAGAAGTCCTTCATGAGCCAGTTCCCAAAATTTGCACTTCTGAACAATGTGACACACATGCTTTTAGCAAAATAAATAGTTACAAAATGCACTTAAAATGACACAATAATGTCAATGTTTATGTGCAGCACCTGACACCACAATGTCTTTTACAATGACTGTTTTTCTGCTACTGAAAAATAACACAACATCATAACATTGAAACCAGAACTCTGCTGAGATCCAAAAAGAAATGTACTTTTAATCTTTATTCGTTTTTTGATTCGTGGCGTGATGTTGTTCGCTAGCTGCTTTAATTTATCCAATTAAAATCTCAAGGGGAAGGTCAAAAAATTCCCTGGGTGAAACCTGATGCTGGTGAACACGCACATGCTAATTTGCTGCCTTCCTTAACCTCTGACCCTAAAAAGTGACTCACCACGGATGATGGATGGCTGCAGGTTACATCATCTCACCTTTGGTCACAGTGCATAACAAATCCTTTTGGCTTTGTTACTGAGAACCAACTGAGATGAGAACTTGGGTGGTTACATTTCATACAACCTGTATATAACTTAAAAGCCTGTGAAGTATGCATAGTGCCTTTATCAACATTTCATATTATTCCTAACCAATTGCAATGATATAAGATCATTATGTAAAATCTTATTCTCAAACATGTCATTATTTCACTTGACTTTCAGGTCAACTCTCTGAAGAGAATTCCTGCAAACCTGCTTATTAATAATTTATAGAGATGCAATATTGTGTAATTAAGGCATTGCACATACGTATTATGTATATATATATATATATATATATATATATATACATACAGTGCCCTCCACTATTATTGGCACCCCTGGTAAAATTGAGTAAAAAGGGTTATAAAAAATTCACCGTTTGGTGAATTAGTTTAATTTCACACTTACACTGAAAAAATGAGAAAAATCCAACCTTTAATTGGAGTAAATTTATTAGGAGAAAAACAAATCCATCATCAATAAATTATTATTTCTAACAAAACCATGTGTGCCACAATTATTGGCACCCCTAAATTTTATATATAGAATAAAGTAATCATTTTTAATATTTGGTGGCATATTCTTTGCATGCCATGACTTCCTGATGTCAACAACATCAAAAGACTCTTGATATTATCTTATTTTCTGTTACTCTTACAAGTGATACTATAACGTCTCTGCATTTGAATGGATCTCTATGGGAATTGGGGGGTGAGACTAGATTTAGCTGTAAATTACACTGGAACAGTATGGAACACATGGTTGGCTAAATGGCTCTAAGTCATCAAGGGTCTGACGTATCAAACAAGCCTTAAACCATCACTCTGCTGCCAGAAATACAGTAGATATGGATGGATAACTTGAAGGGTTTCTTCTCCAGACTCATTTTTTCCATAGAGTTCAATAGCAAAATTTGTCAGGAGAAACAACCCTTAAAGTGATCCATCCATATCTACTGCATATCAGGCAACAGAGTGATGGTTTGAGGCTCATTTGAAACCTCAGACCCTTGATGGGGTACAGCCATTTTACCAACCATGTATTCCATACTGTTCCAGCATAATTTACAGCTAAATCTAGTCCCAACCCCCAATTCCCATAGAGATCCATTCAAATGCAGAGACGTTATAGTATCGCTTGTAAGAGTACCAGAAAATAAGATATCAAGAGTCTTTTTATGTTTTTGGGTCACAGACATCAGGAAGTCATGGCATGCAAAGGATATGCCACCAAATATTATAAATGATTACTTTATTCTATATATAAATGCTGGGGTGCCAAGAATTGTGGCACAGATGGATTTATTAAAAATAATTATTTCTTGATGAGGGATTTTTTTTCTCATAATAAATTTATTTCAATTAAAGGTTGGATTTTTCTAATTTTTTCAGTGTGACATTAAGCTAATTCACCAAACGGTGAAGTTTCTATAACCCTTTTTACTCATCTTTACCAGGGGTGCCAATAATAGTGGAGGGCACTGTATATATGCAGTTGAAGTCGAATGTTTACATACACCTTAGCCAAATCCATTTAAACTCAGTTTTTCACAATTCCTGACATTTAATCCTAGTACATATTCCCTGTCTTAGGTCAGTTAGGATCACAACTTTATTTTAAAAATGTAAAATGTCAGAATAGTAGTCGAGAGATTGATTTATTTCAGCTTTTATTTCTTTCATCACATTTCCTGAGGGTCACAAGTTTACATACACTCTGTTAGTATTTGGTAGCATTGCCTTTAAATTTTTAACTTGGGTCAAACATTTTGGGTAGCCTTCCACAAGCTTCTCACAATAAGTTGCTGGAAATTTGGCCCATTCCTCCTGACAGAACTGGTGTAACTGAGTCAGGTTTGTAGGCCTCCTTGCTCGCACACGCTTTTTCAGTTCTGTCCACAAATTTTCGATTGGATTGAGGTCAGGATTTTGTGATGGCCACTCCAATACCTTGACTTTGTTGTCCTTAAGCCATTTTGCCACAACTTTGGAAGTATGCTTTGTCCATTGTCATTGTCCATTTGGAAGAGCCATTTGCGACCAAGCTTTAACTTCCTGGCTGATGTCTTGAGATGTTGCTTCAATATATCCACATAATTTTCCTTCCTCATGATGCCATCTATTTTATGAAGTGCACCAGTCCCTCCTGCAGCAACGCACCCCCACACCATGATGCTGCCACCCCCCGTGCTTCACGGTTGGGATGGTGTTCTTCGGTTTGCAAGCCTCACCCTTTTTCCTCCAAACATAACGATGGTCATTATGGCCAAACAGTAAAATCTTTGTTTCCTCAGATCAGAGGACATTTGAAAAAAGTAAGATCTTTGTCCCCATGTGCAGTTGCTGTAGTCTGGCTTTTTTATGACGGTTTTGGAGTACTGGCTTCTTCCTTGTTGAGCAGACTTTCAGGTTATGTCGATATAGGACTTGTTTTACAGTGGATATAGATACCTTTGTATCTGTTCCCTCCAGCATCTTCACAAGGTCCTTTGCTGTTGTTCTGGGATTGATTTTCACTTTTCACACCAAAGCACGTTCATCTCTAGGAGACAGAGCGCGTCTCCTTCCTGAGCGGTATGATGGCTACGTGGTCCCATGGTGTTTATACTTGCGTACTATTGTTTGTACAGACAAATGTGGTACCTTCAGGTGTTTAGAAATTGCTCCCAAGGATGAACCAGACTTGTGGAGGTCCACAATTTTCTTTCTGAGGTCTTGGCTGATTTCTTTAGATTTTCCCATAATGCCAAGCAAAGAGGCACTGAGTTTGAAGGTAGGCCTTAAAATACATCCACAGGTACACCTCCAATTGACTCAAATAATGTCAATTAGCCTATCAGAAGTTTCTAAAGCCATGACATCATTTTCTGGAATTTTCCAAGCTGTGTAAAGGCACAGTCAACTTAATGTATGTAAACTTCTGACCCACTGGAATTGTGATATAGTGAATTAAACGTGAAACAATCTGTCTGTAAACAATTGTTTACACATAACATGAAATCTGTGGAGTGGTTAAAAATGAGTTTTAATGACTTCAACCAAGTGTATGCAAACTTCCAACTTCAACTGTATATGTACATGTATAATGTAATGGGTGACCACTTTCCCAAAACATTGCATCCAAAGCAACTATTGAGTGGGTCCCAAACGTTTACTACCAAATAGGTTTGTTTTTCCTGCCATTTATTCCATACAACTTAAAATAACTACCAGGTATATTTTGGGATTTTTAAAGGCATTATAATTTGGTGCAAAGTATATTACGTTTTCCTCTTTAAAGCTTTATTACCAGAACATTTTATCACTGCCCCTTTCGATTCAGGAGAGAGTAATACAAGTGTGTTCTCATTGGACCTAAGAAAGTTAAATGGTTGTATTTGGAAGAGTGGATAGGATGGGTAGAGTGTATTGCTCTATATATAACCCTAATAAGGAGTTTTAGTGTATGATTGCAAATGTACTTTCCTTCTATGATTTATATAGTCTCTCCTGTATCTTATTTCAGGTTGTTAAAATTCTGCTTGGGATGTGTAGGCAATACTGACCTAAGAAGGGCCAGAAAGAGACGGCATGGGGGACGGTGGGCCCCTGCATACAGAGGGCAACGCCCTCCTCAAAGCGGTCTTCCAGGGCAAGCTCCGGCTGACCCGCCTGCTGTTGGAAGGAGGCGCCTATATTAACGAGGGCAATGAACGAGGGGAGACGCCCATTGCTGCTGCTTGTCTGGCTGGGTATGAGGACCCCCAGAGTCGACAAAAGATGGTTCGTTACCTCCTGGAGAAAGGGGCAGACCCAAACATCCCGGACAAGTCCGGCCGGACAGCCTTAATGCATGCCTGTGCCGAGCAAGCTGGCAAAGAAGTGGCGTCTCTGCTCCTGGAGTATGGAGCCGACCCCAGCCTCAAAGACTACTCCGGGTCTTCTGCTCTAGTTCACGCCATCAACAAGGGCGACCGGGACACGCTGCAGATCCTGCTAGATGCCTGCAAGGCCAAAGGCAAGGAGGTCATCATAATCACCACTGACACGTCCCCCTCGGGCACCAAAAAGACTAAACAGTACCTCAACTCTCCCCCCTCTCCCGGGGTAGTCGACAAAGTCTCCCCTATCGCATGCATGTCCCCCTCGGAGGTGGAGATCCGAACCTCTTCCTCCCCGGCCGCCGAGGAAGAGGAGGGCATTTTTCGCTTTGCGCTCACCTCCGCCTTACCCCTGCCCTCCGCCCGTCCTCCCGGGGAGAAGCGGGCCCCTCCTCGCAAGCTGCTCAAGAGGCTCAACTCGGAGCCCTGGGGACTAGTGGCCCCCTCAGTGCTGAGTGGGGCGCCCCAGGAGAGAGGGGATGGCGAGCTGCCAGAGGAGGAGAGGGTGGTCTTGGACATGAACGGCCTGTCCGTGTCTGGCCCCGGCAGGCCCCTTCTGTCCCGCAGGCACAGCATCGAGACGCATGACCCCTGCTCGCCAAAACTCATCGACCGCTCCTGCTCTGAGGACTGTGCAGCCCTCTGTGGCTCCTCGTGGGCGGACAAAGTCCAACAGCACCAGATACTGTACCGCAGGAACACTGCACCTGAATCTCAGGAGACGGCGAATCCCGCCCATGTGACCGTCCGTCCCTTAGCCCACCCGAAACTGACTCGAATGGACCACTATGAGTCTGAGACGCACCTGTGTCCCGAGTCCAGACCGGGGTCTCCAGACTCCGGTCGGATATCAGTGGAGCGTCGCAAGTACAATGCCTCACCTCTGTCCCTGCTCACCAGCTCCTCGCGGGAGTCCTTGGAAAGCATCCCAAACTCCGTGTCACCCATTACAATGCGGCGTCGGCCTCCGGGGCTACTGGAAAGAAGGGGGTCTGGCACCCTCCTCCTGGATCACATTTCCCAGACGAGGCCCGGTTTCCTGCCTCCGCTCAACATCAACCCCCAGCGGCCCATCCCCGACATCCGGGCCAACGGCAAACCCCACATCCCCGGTCCACTCCAGCCACAAGATCCTGGTGCCCGTGGCCCCCACGTCCCCCAAGCGGGGCCCCGATTTCAAGCTGAAGAAGAAGCTGATGAGGAGGCACTCCATGCAGACAGAGCAAATGAAGCAGCTTTCCACATTCCAGGAGATCCTGGCAGAGAAGGTGATCGAGTTTACCGGAGACTAAGACCCGCAGGAGCTGGGGTCGAAGGCTGGGGAGGGTTTCAGGGGCAGATGGGAGACATGTTGCCAGTGGGAATAGAAATACTGAAAGATAAGGTCAATTTGCCTTCCATTACAGCTATCTAGGAACCACTTTTTTCATCCTTAACCTTCCTTCAATGCCATTTAATCTCTACTCTCCAGAGAAGGCATGCCTAATATGTGTTGAATATGGATGCTTTGCTTATTTTGGTTTGGGTGACCTAGTTTGCTTGGTTGTTTCCTTTTTTAGTCTGGTGCAGAGCTGGAGAATCTCATTAATCATGCAACTTGTTTGAATGCTGATGTTCTATTTATAATTATTTATTTGTATTTTGTATTTTAGATGATGATTTAGTTATATACATTTCATGTGGGCATAACAGACATGCATTTCTCAAACCCTATATCACTAGGATTTTCACTATGAGAAATATTATTTGGGTTGTACTATAATTTTGCTCATACATGCTTTGAGATGAGTATGATAACATAGCAGCTGTTATTTTTTTCTTTTCAGACGAGGTACAACAAAGTAAAAGATTTCTTGTTGAGATAAATTATCAATGAAAATCCTACTTTTACTATCAATTTAAGGGCAATTATATGTTGTGTAGTGCACAATGAATAATTTATTAATGATAGTCAATTGATTGAATATACTTCACCCATGCACATCTAGTTATTTTGAATTAAACCACCGCACATTTGACCTACCCATAGCGTTGTATAATTGCAATTCACCACTTTATTATGTACCCACAAATGTAATATAGCCTAAAGATAAAGTCATACCATATTAGAGATCTTTTGATTAATATATTTACATATTTGACTGAAGTGCAATTTCTGTGACTCTAAATTCCAAAGAAACTCCGGTGAATTCATAAATGCAAATAAATGAAAAAAAAATGCTAATTAAACTACGGCAAAAGACTTTCCCAACTCAATGCACATTTATGGCAAGCAGCAGCACAGATAATATGTATATAGTGTATTTATTCAATGAAAATATTTGTGTTTTATATAAGACATATAAATATATACTGCATAAGATGTGCGCAATATGCTGTATTGCTTTACCAAGTCAATTATTTTCATGTGGTGGGTGTGAAGTGCTCTTTTATAATTTGCCAGAGGCCTTTTGAGGCACAGAAGAAAATATGCTGGTTATCAACATATAAGAATGAGACAAGGCACTAGCTGCAATTTCAGTTTACAGTGTAATACATTTTATTGTGAGGTTATACAATTAGGAAAAAAACCTACAGTGTCAACATGTTAGGTTGTGAACACAAATGTCTTCAGATATTTGTAATGTCTACTGACATGTTGAAGTAACACTGATGATTTCAAGCTTATAATAGGACTTTTACGTCTGTTTTACAAATTATAGCTTCTGTTTGAAATATTTCTGTCTTGATGAAATATTAAGTGCAACAAAATGTAGTATTGAATTCTGGTGGTTTAAACTACATGTATTAGATATTTAGAACAAACAAACAAATGATATTTTTATATGCCTGTTCCAAGATAACAATGTTCATTGTGATTTTACCTATATTTTGTTGTTTGAATTGGATTGTAATACAACTGTGGAGCAATCATAGATTTCAATGTTAATATTTAGCTTTATGTTTGAGTGGAATTAGAAAGCAAACAATATTTTTAATGATATTACAAAGAATTGTTTACCAGGTCTCTCTCGAAAAAGTGACCATCCGTCTCAGTGGGGCCATGTGAGAAAGTAAAGGAGAAATAGAAATATCGACTGCAAATTATAACACATTTGACATATCAGTCTGCTGCTACTGAATGGGTTCAGGCATGCTTCTGTCCCTCTTAAGGCCAGTGCCTATGTGAACAGTTTGCAGTTACTGAATGCATGTTGTTAAAAAATATCTTTAACAACATTGATAAAAATGTTTAAGCATCTGTCTAAAACATCAATACATTTAACAAACCCCTACTAGCCGTGACCAAAGACAAAAACACACATTTTCCATTCACCTGTAGGCAAGAAGCGTTGACCTGTCCAAGCATCCCCTTACAAAACTGGATAGTTTGCCTCAAACTTGCAGCTAATATGTAGCGCATTTGCTGCAAACTAAATTGTATTCCACAAAATGTCAGAGTTTGCCAGTAGCGGTGAACTAAAAGCTTTGCCAGAAGTGAATGGCAGTTCCCACAAAGCTAATTTGCATGTGAAAATATGAGCTTGTCGCAAACCTGTGGCAACAATGCCAAAGGTTTGCTGCAAATTTGCTTGAAGGCCAATATTTTTGTAAGGGTCTGGGTGCTTTTTCTTAGGAAGGTAAAAGCTACATATTACTTGAATTAATTACAGCAGAGTTGGCCATGCCAACTTATCGTCAATATTAAATAAATGCCAAAACGTGTTTAGTGGTGTAGGTGGTTCAGGTCCCAACATGAAGCCAAGAAGTGTTTTAGGATGTTCTCTGATCACAATAAGTTCAATGAGAGCTGGAAAAGGGATAGCTAAATAGGTACATCTGTATTATAAGTCAATAAAGTGTTTTGGGCTATGTAATATGACAAACACGGGCATGGTGGGGAACAGTATTTTACATGTAATTGTTGGTATTTAAAAAAACAAAAAACATTAGCATGACTTCTTGTGCTCTGTGGAACACTGTGATAACGGCTAACAAGCTGATGAGAAAGTTGTGCATTGTGAATCATTAGATGACTTAACAGCGAGCCAGCTGCTTTTGTGGACCTGCTAAACTGTATGAGGTATTACAGTTTTTGTATCTGCAAACATGCTTTTATACAGAGCCACCACTGCCCGCTTAAACCAACCCAGCAGTGAATCATATGGTGGCAAATGGTCGTTGGCTTAGTTCCCAAACGATTACCAACAAAGGTACTTTTTGTTGCCCTTAGTCCAAGGCCACAACCAATATGGTCTCCAGTGTGTTCACAACAATTTTACACATACTTGCTGTACTTATTCATCTCACATTTGACACACTTTGGAATGGTCTCTGTGCACACTTGTTCTCATAGCTTTTTGTCCCAACTGGGCCTAGCCAGGCCGCATGAGCAACACACTTGTCCAATTATTTTGTTAGACATTTTTTCTGTAAATGTTGTCAGCATTCAGTCCTTCAACCTATATATCCCACAATTCCCATTGCCTCTAGATGTATTCTCAATTGTAGAATTTTTATCCCACCAACAACCTTTATGCTTCCATAAAATGAACACATGATCTGGCAAAACATTGACACTTTAAATTAAAACCTGCTTGAAACTATGAAGAAAACCAGGTGGCAAAGATTGGCTGTTTATCCCTTCTCCCTATTTGGAATTAAAATGGCCACAGTTGTTTGCATCCACTGGTTTTGATGGCCATGCTGTAATGTCACCTCATAAAACTTATTAACTGTATAAATTCCTGCTGGCTAAATGTTTGTTTTAGGTCTGGATTCAATCACCCATTGTCCTTACTTTTGACTTAAAAAAAGAATAAAAAAACATTGATTGTGATGTGATTTACACTGAGTTGTCTTGCAAAGGATATGTGAGTCTAGACAGTACCTGAATAGCTCACCTGCTTCTTTACATGTCGGGCTGTATACATGGATTGTATGTAACAGAATGTAAGCTGTGTACATTGCTCGGGATAAGAGCATCTGCTAAATGCCTAAAAAAGGGTCAATATTCACCCTTTGATTTTTTCAAATTTGCTCACAGGTATTTATCTTATGTTGCACAGATAACATGTCAGTGAGCTAATGATTATAAATACACTGCCCGGCCAAAAAAAAAGTTGCACACTCTAATATTTCGTTGGACCGCCTTTAGCTTTGATTACGGCGCGCATTTGTTGTGACATTGTTTCGACAACCTTATGCAATGTCACAACATTTATTTCCATCCAGAGTTGCATGAATTTTTGGCTGAGATCTTGTATTGACGACGGGAGAGTCGAACCACTCTGTAAAGTGTTCTCCAGCACATCCCAAAGGCTTTCAATGGGGTTAAGTCAGGAATCTGGTGGCTAATTCATGTGTGAAAATGATTCCTCATGCTCCCTGAGCCACTCTTCACAATTTGAGCCCGATCAATCTTGGCATTGTCGTCCTGGAAAATGCCCATTGATGGGATAACCTGGTCATTGAGTACATTCAGGTACTTAGCTGACTTCATTTTATTGCTGCATAATGTTGCTGAGCCTAGACCTGACCAACTGAAGCAACCCCAGATCATAACATTGCCTCCAGAGGCTTGTACAGTGGGCACTATGCATGACGGGTGCAATGGCGACTTTTTTTTTGGCCGGGCAGTGTAGGTAACCATTTTATGCGCTGAGTTAGCTATGGACATCACACTCCATCAAATCATCACATCTGTACTATATGTTAGGATATGCTTTAAATCAAAATATCAAAAACTATGAAAAAACAGGATCAGTATCATTATATAAGGCAGAGTCATGGTAATTAGAGACTTGTATCTGCTACCCCCCCCCCCCCCCCCCCCCCCCCCCCCCCACGTTCCACAATTCAAGCTAATTACTCTTTATGCTAAAATGTGCAGAATTTAGTACCCACAGAAAGAACATCAGATTCATTGTGATGCAATTTTTCAGCTAGTTTTCATATGCAACCAAAACACAGGGTTTTGTCTTTGTTTGGCAGCCTTTGTACGCAGCCCTTTTGAATGAGAAATGAGTCATTCTATAAAGGAACAATCCTCAAAGGTCAGTAGTCCATATGGGGTTTAGCCCTGATGCTTAAAATAGGTACTGCAAATCAATGTTGTGAAGTAAAAACTGCATGTTCTTCCACGCAACATAAATGCCATAACCTCAACTCAGTAAAACTTGTTTATATTGAAAGTCTGTCTGTTTAAACACCCCTACCTGAACCAAACACAAAATTTTTTAAATCAGTCAAAAGAACAAGAAAGAGAGATATGATGTCCCAAGCATGTAACAGTCTGGAACAGCACAGCGCCTGTTCCAGTGTCTAGACTGAACTGTCAGATGGTACATTGTTTTAATAACATGGAATAAGTCGATTTCTTTTTCTGTTGAACTTAATCCTACCGCTGCACACGTTGCTACTTTTCATGAGGGGCTTGTGCTCTAACTGATAATAATCTCAAAATGGAAAAAGTGTTGAATGGGTACATATTTCCTTTGTTTTTAATCGAATACAAATAGTTTGTACGAATGGGAAATAAAGTAGAGTGAGAGTCTGAGAGCTTGCATTATGCAGGTGCACAATATGTTTGCTCTAATTAAAATGGGGAGCCAAGCAAAGCACGCGCTGTCATCTGTTCACAAGCATTTCTTGCTCCACAGGCTTCATGTGTTCTGACTTGTTGGAGGACAAGCGCTCCAGAATGAATTCAATATTAAAATAAAAAAGCCCTGGATTACATGAACGGACCAATTTACTGTATCAATGGCCCATATAATGAATGACAAGGTGTTGCAGATATCCTTCGCTAGGCTGGGCAGTGGCACGGAGAGGAGACTACGTTGAGGTGACCCTGTGGACTCTAGTCATTGAGACACGTTCTTTTGCTGCTGCCACACAACGTTGACGTGCCATTTGTATCCTGGAATATTGTGCACTATACAGAAGGTCTGCGTTTCAAGCGTCCGCACACTGCATCGGGAGGCCTGAGGAAACAACTCTGTGTTGTGTGACATTTGATGTCAATAAAACTCCTTTATGACCAAACATCTGCATGTCATCTTTTTTCCTGGGAGTCTGGGAAAGTGTCCTATTTTGCTAAAAACAAGAGGTTTCACAAAAAACCAAGCAAAACATCTTTTTCAATTAAACATGCATAAACAGCAATGACCCAATTCCTTATTTTAACCATTGCTCCGATTATACAGGAAAATATGACCTCCTCCACTAGGAACTATGTTCCAAATTGTTTAATTTCTGTCATACTGGTCTCAAATCAGTAGTGAGCAAGTGGGGCATAGTCCACAAATGTACAGGATGCAAACAGAGCAGTCTGGGGCTCCGTTCGGATCCAAATTTTATGGTTTCTTCCTGCTGTTCCCATTCCCTTGCTTCAAGGGGGGAAACCCCAAAATGCCCGGATGAAATATGGCAGCCACACCAAGTGGGATTTGGTTCCAATTTAAGGAAACGGGAGGGAGTAATTATATTCCCTCACTCCCTCCTTTATTCTGCCTCCCACCAAGGGTATAAAATGCAAGCTTCCAGCAAGAAGGGAATCCCACAATGCAATGCTCCACACATTTCAACTCTATGGTGTTGCACTTCCTACATGTTGCAAGGGCGGTTCAGTTCCGTTTTTGTTTGTTTCTGGTCAATCCTCCCTTGCAGAGCACCTGTTCAGTTTGCTTGCTGCACGTAGCAAATTACGTCACCAGGTGGCTCACTCGAGGGACGTGAGCAAGGGAAGGGAGTGTGTAAAATTGGAACCGAATGCAGCCTGGGATTCAATAGTGCTCAACGAGGTACCGGCGTAACAGTCATTTGCATCCCACCCCCTTCTCTTGCCTGTGAGCTTTGAGATTCTGTTCCCTTGCCCTGATGATTAAGTATTGCAGGAGAAAGCAATTGTGCATCGATTCAAACTGTGAGTGAGCAACAGATTTGTGAGAGCAATAATCAATAGGAAAATGCAGATGGGGAATAAACCTTTCCATTGGTCATTATGTCCAGTTTTTACAGATGGCACAAAGCAACAAATCAATTTACTACATGATCATTTGTATCATACATCTATCAATATGCAAATTCAGTCACTGAGTATAGCTTTTCAAAGTCTGTTTTGTAAGATATTGTGTGGACACGTCAGAGCGCCTGTCTATCAGCTGAGCGAAGCTGAGCTTTTCCTTGAATGGCCAGTTTTGAGGGAGCCGGTTGCGTCTCCGGAGTCCACATCACGGAGTCCACATCACATCTAAAATTCGATCAGAGCTGGAGCCTGGTTCGCCTCTATCTAATATGACACACCCTGAAAAGTACTGAGCGCCCTGACCTGTGCTGAGGCAAGGTATTTATTGCGTGCAGTACACACTAACACCCTGCCATAGGGAGCCTTTCATCTGGGACAGCTCCTGACTGTGTCAATATTGAACTAAAGCCATTGCAGGTGATGCATGGATCACGACACATCATATGAACAGGAACATTCAAATGCAAATGGCAGTTTCTTGTAAATAGTAATTACAGCATAAATGAATGCACCTAAATTAATTAAAGGGATTGTTCACCCATTTTGAAAATTTTGTTTTACTTACCCCCAAAATATTATGTAAGGCTGTATGGATACTGTCCTGATATCAGCATTGTAGCCACTACAGCCTTATATAGTATTTTGGTGGTAAGTAAAACAAAATCTTTCAAAATGGGTGAACTATCCCTTTAACCTGCGGTTGAACACTGCTGAGGTAGAGGCGGAAGGGGTGGGGGGTATTTTTGATGTACTCTAAATTTGTTCCCTCCAGAGGCCTAAGGTTTATAATCAAACTTGAGATTTATTTGCATATTGATGGGATAGAATTATGCATTTTTACTGTACTTGACTGACACAATAGTAACTCTGTAAACCTTATCTTAATTACCAACCAGGAGCAAGACAAGTGAATGAACAGCAGTCCAACAGTGAAGCATGAGCCAATTCCAAATTCCAAGCAAAGAGCAAATTCAATTTTAATATTAGACCGGAATGTTCTCGTCTCCACCTGGTCTCAGAGCTGGAGTGTTGGGAAGGGAAAGGAAATCTGAGGACCCGCTGTTGGCTGGAGAGTACCAGGTGCTGGATTTGGACCGTGGAGACTGCAGTGCCCCATAAACCCAGTTTCAGGGCCTAAGCAGAGCTCATTGACCTGCCAAAACTTCAGGGGGTGTATTGTGGAGGTGGAGCTGTGGGCATCATCGTCGTGTAGATCCCTTGGGTGGCCGAAGCGATGGGCAAACAAGGGCCTGCCAGTGCCTCATTCACATATAGAGGTGGGTCGGGTGGAGGGTCTGAGGCTCTTTCTTTGATGACCAGGGCACACTGGAAACAGGAAATCAGAAAAAGGAAGAGGTATAGGTGGTGGGCGATGACCAGATAGAAATAAAGCAGTCATTCACTCATTTCAGTTTAATATCCATCATTAGTATTATATCTGTAGAATATGTATCATCCAGGGAAACCAACAGATATGATATTGCTTCATACATGGATATGAATAAAGGATAACTATCAAAGTCAATAATAATTAGCTTAGTACTGTACCAAAAACCTTTTCTGGGTTTTGACTATTGAGAACAGATGTTAATACAGGTGGCTTGTTTGTCTGCATTATTAAAGTGAATAATGGAGACATTTGTGAAGTTCTGGAGACATCCCAGCCTTTATAGTATCTCTATACCATGACAACAAAAGCAGCCAGAGGTGTGGGCCAAGTTACAATTTAAGCAAGTTGTTTACCATTTAATTTCCTTTTCAATTCACAACATTTGAATTAAATATAAAAATAGGCATAGATGGTTGTCTTACCAGTACAGAGACACTGAACTCCACGACGTAGAAAAAAAATAGTGCACCTTGTATCCCGTACACCTCATTCTGTGAACAAAAACAGTTAAAACTGCCACTTAACACTTGCTCTCTCCCCTGAATAAACTGTACCCCCATCTTCACCCCATCCCCAAAAAGGAAACTGAATTCTAAAATGACTGTAAGTAAGGGACCAGCAGGAGCCCCACCCTGGCATTACTCCATGTCTCCACCAGGGGGCAGGTTTTCATCAGTACTGGATATTCTTGAGGTGGTTGAAAATATCCGTGCCAACTTGGACATAATTCATAGTAGGTATACATACAGTACATGTACTGTACATGCAAACAGCAAATAAAATAAATAAATAAACAAACAAACAAACAAACAGACAGCACACACGCGCGCACGCACACACACACACACACACACACACACACACACACACACACACACACACACAGAGTCTCTCTCTCTCTCTCTCTCTCTCTCTCTCTCTCTCTCTCTCTCTCTCTCTCTCCCCTGCATGAGACATTATAGAATGTGTGGCAAGTATAGACATGTACCAGACAAACTATAATATTTCATATGATAGTAGGCATCATATAAAAAATAAACTTGCAACTACATGAACTGTGCCTGTTAGACTACAAAAAGTGAAATATTTCACAAGAAATAAAATACAGAATTGACGTATTGGACAACTCACCGAGTAACGGTCATAGCATGGGACTTCAGTAGACCACATTAGGTCCACAGTGAGAAGGACAACAGCAGTGGCTGCTATGAGACTGCTGAAGACATTCATGTAAACAGCTGAGATCACCTTTAGAGAAAAACAATGCCTTAAAATACAAATGCCTGAAAATACCTTGAGCGAAGCTCAGGAGTTGTGTATGAGAAGAAATTAGTGCCCACAGGAAATTTAATTTGAATTGAATAACTTGAATTTGTATTGCAACAATTTGAATTTGAATTAAATGGTTTGATATTAAATTTGGTCTTCATTGCATGCAATTATTTGACCACACAAAAGTATCGGAACTATTAACTGATGTGGTTGTATGTCTGATAGAAACCTGATTATGCATTTACAGTCTTTTTTTTAAAAATTATGACTATGCAATGTTTATCATTAAAAGTTGTAGTTGTCGTCTTTGTACAAATATTGCCATGAAGAAGTTTTGGAAAAGACCATGTTCTGAGAAAATGATGTCACAAAAAAAGAAAAACTCACCAAATCACTGGCAATGCTTCTGTAAGTCATAATAGATATGACTCCTGTGCCCACATTCTGCAAAGCAGACAATATTTGTATGTAACAGAAAATTAAATAAGTAAATATATGCATTCCTAAATATATCACTCAAATTTTGGGTCCACAAACAATAGAATATGATTAACTCATCTTAAATCCCAGTTCGTAAAATACATATTTCAGAAAGATATCTAGACCTAGTTCTGCCTATTTAAATTTGGTTTGGCAACAACTATTTAAATGAACTATTTATTCTGCATTTCAGAAATCAGAGATTAAAGGAATATGACTCCACCAGAAATGTACATTAGAAATAAAATAATCTATGAAAGGGTACCTGTTAAGAACACTCTTTTACTTTTGGGAACAATGGAATGTAACTTAAATCTGAGAAGAATCTGAATCCGAAAATAATTTGTGGTTCAGATTTTTAAGATGTTGCACTTCAACTGAAGAAAAAAAAAGTACTTTTTTGTCAAATCAATTGCAAAATGGTAGTCCAGATCAGGAGCCCTGCTGAATTTTGGTGCTATGGAGCAACACTAGACTTTGTCTCGTACTTATGCCAAAGGGCAAGCACGGCCAATCCACAGCATAAATGCTGCTCCAATTATGAAATGAGACGTTGTAATCACTGTACTTACCATTATTGGACCCCAAAAAGCTATTCCAGAGATAAGTGTATATGTGCTGGGTATCATATTTCCTGGGCAGTCCAAAGTACTCTTGAATTTCAAGGTTGCAATGATACCAAAGGCAACTGTAGCCAAACTGGTCATGATGTGTATCATCTGTGGAAAAGAAAATGAAGTGTATGACGGTGGAGAGGCTAGCTTGCAATGCCTGGGCATTTACTGTATGTTCGCAGAAGCATGTTGGTAAAAATATTGGCAAATCCTGTTGCAGCTGGTTTGCTTAGATGGTAACTGATTATGGGAGGATTTGATATGCATGACCAATGGGCATGACTTTGATTACCATTGAGAAGTGGGACCCCTGATTTAGTGCTTTTACATATATAGTGGCCTCCAAATGTTTTTTACACTTCATTAAGACATACGCAAAATTGTAGAAAATAAACAATGCAGCGAATACTATACTTCCTGCTTAAAACATGGGAAAATTAGTTTTATACTAATACAATTGGTCAGAGAAAAATATTTCTTCAGCATTTTTTTCAGAAAGACGTCAAATTTATTCACTAAGGCCTAAGCACGGCCTTATATTCCTATTAGTCCATTATTCTATTTAAAAGAGCAGGAAGAAAGATGATCACATCCTCTCTGGATAATCAAAGCGAGGAGTGTCTATACAAGCCTAATTTTGTTCATGCTGCATTGTTCATGAAAGCTATATGAACCTGCCCCCAGTGCCACCTAAATTTAAATCATAGACACATGCACACTTGGCATTTCAGTAAAGGTGAAAATTTGGGAATATATATCTGGTTACACCAGCAAAGGAGAACATCACTAATTATCTACCAGTAAAAAACAGACACCATACTTTAGGCAGTTAAAATGAAAAAGAGTTCCTGCCACTATGCAGAGAGAATTTCCATTTATGCAAATCTGAAAGAGTTGAAGAGTTGGCAAGAATATCATATAGAAACCCGCTAAAAAGCAGGGTGTGTCTACACAGAGGGAACAAACTACAGGTAGAGACTCACTCTTCACAATGAAACCTGGATCTGAGTATGATCTAGGATCACTTTCGCCTTCTACGGTACCTCATAATGGATAAGGCCAGCACAAACAGAGAAAAACATCAACATTCCAACTTCATGAAACCTTATCTGGCAATCTTTTTTTTTTGAATCCCTGGAGCTTAAGGTAGATGATTTTGGTTAGACCACCACAAGCGCATTTAAATGCATTACATTCAGGATATATCTCACCAAGCTGAGTGCTCAAGCACTTTCCTTTGTAGTATTAGCACACATTCCTCCCTCTCCTCAAACAGAACTGCTGTAAGCACCAATGCATGTAGTGTTACGATCTTTTGCAATGCATTTTTGCGCGCTTCCCAGCTTTTTTGTCTCCAAGACTGCTTCCGGATGACTGACAACAGTTTCAGCACAGCAGACCCCAGGGATCATAAATATGTGCACCTTGTTTCTTGGAGGTGCTTTTTTTTATCAGAGCACCACTGAGCCAGAGCCAGAGCTAGAGCCAGAGCCAGAGCCAGAGCCAAAATAAGACCTCGCCAAAAATCTAATTCCCATGACTAACTGACTCCCTGTCGACAGCATCATGAAATCTTTTTTTAGGTATACCTTTGAGGTGCAGATGTGTCACCACAGTTATTTTGCTGTGTCTCTAAAGACAGGGGGAGTGATTTTTTTTGCAAGCTATTTACATGTATACAGTATATTGTACATAGCGGAAAAAAATCCCACATTTGGTATTTCGTCCTCCTCCCCTATAGATATATTAAAGAGGTTAATATGTTTCACCAGTTTTCTTACTGTCCAAGCCAATGACACAAAAAGAGGCAGGGAGAGAGTGGGTATTTCTTCACTGGTACCAACAATATGAGCTGTATTTCACACTTACATGCATGGATAGATACTATTGGTATTATACTTTCTCCATTAAACACAAATTTATTGCCAATTGAAAGACTCTCTCAGAAGACATGAATGTCGGTGCTTATGAATAATAATGAATAAAGTACACACACAATGAGCCATTTATACTTTCCTTACACTTCAATCTGCTTTTTCACATGCAAATTTCTATTGTAGTGAAGCAGAAATAGATGTTTGCTAAACATCATGATTCATTGTATTCATGTGCTTCCCCTGTGGCCCTGGTATGTCATTTCCCCCCTGTAATAAAACTTATTGTGTATTGTGTATGGGCTGTATACTGGCTGCATACTGTAACAACTTGTTTTCCCCCCTATTGAAACATCTGGGGAATTTCGGGTCATGGCGATAGATAGAAACATTCACTGTTTTACAAATTAGGAGCATTATCATCACTTTTATCCACCAAAATGCAAACCAAATATATTGTCTTTATGCAACAATAACTGAAAATGAACAATAATTTTACATAATTCTTACCCCCAGAACTTTTGGGTCCCCAAAAAGGATATTGCACACAAACTCCTTGATTCTGGGACGAGGTGATTGGCAGAAGTATGCAGGGGGTAAGCTTTCCATTAGGCGGTTGTTGTTTGGCCCAATAGTCTCCTGCATCTCAGTGATGACCGTCACCCCTCTCTGGCTGAGACACTTTACCCGGGAATGAAGATTTACCTAGATTTAGAATAAAAAATAGTGACTTCTCAATGTTAAAAGAAAGATATGGGGCCCTATCTTACACCCGGCGCAAAGCGGCGCTAACGCAAACGCAAGTGTCTTTGCTATCTTACACCCGGCGCTAGGTCCATAATAGCGCCTAACGCTTACACCGTCAAACTAGCATGTTTGACGGCGTAACTCTTGCGCCATCATTAGTGAACTGGGCGTGTTGGTCTTAAGATGAGGAGTGGCCAGGATTCTTTTTGCCGTATTGCTATCTTGAGCCAGCAGAAAGCGCTTGCGCTAGAACCACCACAAACCTGGTCTAAAGTCATGTCGCAGTTGTTTACATGCTATTTTAACGGCGCATATAAGTGCGTCTACATAGGCGTGTGCACAACGCGCATACCCTCCTGTCTGTTACACACAGGGGCGTGCACAGGCATGACTAAAATATCTAGATCACAATGTGAAATATTATTATTGTGTAGGCCATATCAAAAATGCATAATAATAAAAGGTTCCATAGGTCCACATACCTTTCCCTCAGCGAAGGGAAACAATGCCACATTACATTGCTCTCAGCCCACTCCATCAACATCCAGGCGATGTGCGATGGTACGGGACAATGGCTATCCATTAAAAAGGAGCTGATAACACCTATAGCTATCAAGCCTAATGCGCGAATTGTCTTTGCACCTAATGCGTGAATTGTCATTCAATGGAAAACTCGCGCACGGCAATAGACGGACATTTAAGTTCTGAAAATGCGCTTCAGATGTCATTACAATACAGCTCTGTTTATCTATGAATACAGCCTGTAAGTAAATAGAATGGTTTGTGACTGAAAAAAGTTCAAAACCTTGTCCAGTGAATATTGCATTTATTGTTTTTCAAATAGCCTAGGCTACAGCGAATTCGCTGTGCATAAGTTTTTTTTCGATAGCCTATGGTTAAAAAACGGAGATGTCACCATGTTAACTAAATTGTAACCTTAGCTATTCTTCGTCCTTCATATTTTTTTAAATTACAGTGACCAGGTTTCCATACTCTCACCGTTTAAAACCCAGCTGATTTCACCCGTTATTCCTTAACTGAACAAAACGATTTTAAAGAGAACTAAGCGTCTAATTAGAAACTAAAACAAATTTGCAGCACGTTACACAATTAATTCACAATTAATTTGAATGCCATTCTCTGCACGTGAGCTGCATGTTCTCAAGTCGCACGTTTCACGGTCTTCCTGGGAAAGTGGATTGTTTTAAAGGATTACGCTACGAGTAAAACAGGTTGGTCACATTTCCATAAACAGGACATTATTAAACAAGGGGAAATATGCGTGAACTTATGGGTTGCGAACCTGACAGCTTTATTGTAGGCTAGTGTCACCATTAAGGCAAAATAACGGTATGTATGTTATTAATCAATATTAGCCTACTATGCAGGTAGCCTAATTAACTTTGGATGAAGCTTGAACTTCGAGAATTCCATGAGAACAGCCTCTTGGAATTGATGTTTGACACTTTCGTTGCATAATCAAACGAAATTCGCTGAACAAGCAGGCTAATTTGGCGTTTTCTAAGGTGAGACTGAAGCCATTGATAGCTTATTCTCAGCTGTTGCAGGTCCTTTTAACGAAATTTAACCGCACATATTTTGTAAAATAACAGCCCTGTCTGGAATTACCGGGAACTCATAGGCTAATGGTTAGTCCGAATAATATTGATCATACTCCATTTAGCCTATTCCTTGATCACACTAAACACGCACGAGCATGTCTGTTTCGCCATCATAAGCAATCCGCCAAGGTGGATAAGCAGGCTTTTAAAGGGAATGGGATATGACATTTTGATTGGTTTATTGAATGTCACGCCCAAGACACACCTATAATTAATGAAGCGACTAGGTTCAGCCCAGTTGCGCCATGCGCCGTGCTTAGCGCCAAAAAAACACGCCGTTAAAATAGCAAAAGTGGACTTGGACACGCCCTAAATGGACTTAGCGCCATGCGCTTAGACTAAGCGCCAAGATCGCCAAGATAGGGCCCATGGTCTTTAATAGCTAACTGGCATAATAAGAATAATAACAACAATAAAATGGTTAGTTATATGCACGCTGCTCAGACCTGTATGTGGGTACAGAGCCAAAGACTTCACAACAGACAAGTTAAATGAAAATTTAACCACCCCATCCATGCACAATTACAGCACATTTTTTGAGGTCCCCTGTCAGTCAGGGCCCTTGGAATCATCCTATGATAAATCCCGCCTTAAACCTTAAAGGGCCCTGTTTATTTGTTTCAAGTTTTATTAAAGGCTTCGTTGCTTACGTTGTCTAATGTGTCCCGATTAAGCTGGTAAATATGAAAGATCTGATGTACAGTTCATGTTTCCGCCCCCGCTTTGAGGAAGTAATCACTTTTATTTTTCATGGCAGGAAAAACACATATTAGAAAGGTAAATACTCAATATTAAATTATTCTAAACCAGTGAGCTTTTCAGGAAATTTTTTAACTGATCTTTTCATCCAATTTGAGCAAACATGAAGTAAATAGAATGGCTCTAGCAGGTCTCCTAAAAACATTTGGGATCTGAAACATAAACAGCATATAGAAAGTATAATCAGCAGTTTCCTTTATTAATAATAATAATAATAATTATTATTATTATTATTATTATTATTATTATTACTATTATTATTATCAGAAATAAGTATTGTCAGTAGTGTATGGCCACATTAAGCCCCACAAGTGAATCATAAAACATATACATTACATTACATTACATTTATTTAGCAGACGCTTTTATCCAAAGCGACGTACAGTAAGTGCGTACAGAGACATCATCATCATTACAGAACAGACGAGGCAAAGCACATCCTTTGCATAATGTAGCAGCTATCCCTAGCAATGAACGTTGACTGTAGTTCACAGTAAGCTGTGGGCAAATCAGCAACACCACACTTCCATTCCAAATACTATTATAAACTATACTATTATAAACCATTCCAAATACTATTATAAACTATGCTATTATAAACCATTCCAAATCTATTATAAACTATACTATTATAAACCATTCCAAATACTATTATAAACTATAATAAACAGACAGGAAAACACAGGGAACAGGGAACTGATATTCCTAGGTGAGGATATCAGTCATATAATAAGAAAGTCTATACTTCAGAATGTTTAATCTGGATTTTCTGCAATTATCTAATGGAAAGGATCATTGTACATATTTATTTTATTTAATATGTATTTGAATAGGGACAGTATACATAAACATAGAGTATTTAGTTAACAGTCTGATACAATGTATCAGCACAAGCTCATTTTCAATGTTTGCCCCTAGAGGGGCTTTTGTTACAAATCTATAGACTCACATACAATATTAAATATTTTTTAAATGAAATAAGTAGTAAAATAGTTTAAATTAAAATGAAAGGGAAAGAGAAAGGAAGAGAAAGAAAAAAAGAGATCACATATGATTACATGCCCGGTTGTTCTTCATATAAAAAGGAACCACTTTAAAAATGTTTAAAAAAAATAAATGCTCAATTACTTTTGACACAATAAGGCTAACCGAAACGGTTAAAGTTTATATAAAACTTACCTCGCACGTCGTTGTGACGCAAGATCAGGGCTTGTTTTGTGTTCATCTCCACTGCAGTCAGGCGGAGTTGACTGCAATAAGGAAATAAACCCCATGCAAACCTGTGCATAGGAACATGGGCCAAATTGGTTGATGATTAAACACAGGTAATAAACTCCATTTCGGCCTCAAATATACGATAATATGTCTCCCTCTTTTTCCATAGTGCTGGCTTGAGGTGGGACAGTGAAAGGCCGTAACATTTTGAGAACAAAAAAAGGTTGTGAACTATGTTGCTAAATACAGATGTAAGCATCTCAAGAGTTACAGTGGCCGTTTGTCACCAAAATAAGTCTTCATTGGTTTCTCTTTCAACAAAGCTGTTTTATTTCATCATTGCTTTACATAACGGAAATCATAATAATAGTTTTCAATCATTCTCATTGCTTTGGTTTCTGGTATGTTCTGCCATTTTCTTTGTGACGTGTACAAACATTATGATAGTTGAAGTAGTACTGAAGCTGCTTTCAGTAAGAGTGAAGAGACATGATCTTATACATTCACCACTATCCAAATAATATGCACCATGAGGGCTTTTCAAAAGGTTTATAACTTTTATTGAAAGTTGGGTGGCAGAATTTCACTAGGTATAGCAAAGAAACTGAATCTGTCTTCACTTCCTCTGACCTTTGGTTTCCTCAGAGCTGTACAATGGTGGAGCCAACTAGGTTAACTGATACTGCAGTGTGAATAAACATCTTTGTTTAAACAGAGTATCATAGTTTATTAAAGACCGCTATGGGGAGTCAAATGTAAAGTAAAACACAACACGTTTTTCCTGGCTCAATTTAGCCATCAGATAATGTTTCCCCTATGCAATTGGACAGAATTGGTTGTAAGATGGTGAAACTTGTTGAATTAACTCTAAATGGGGAGATGAGTTACCAGTATTAGTTTGGTGAATGTGAGGCCTTCCTTCAGAAACATAGGGGGAACTGTATCTGATGGGGCTATCTGATTGTACCTGCCAAGATTAGCATCCCCCTGTTTTCTCAGACCAGGTGAGTGGTAGATGTATGAAATTCTCAATGTCAAGTCAAAACTGCCAAACATATGAGCTGGTAACAGTGTTTGATCCTAAAGTGTCTGAAAAGAAACTTAAGAGGTGGATGCATTATTCGACAGAACTGATTTTGTACCTGCCAAGATTTGCATCCCCCTGTTTTTTCAGCCAGGAAGACCATCACATACAGTTGAGCTCAAAATTATTCAAACCTCTTCACTTTTTGCACACTTTATTGTGTTGTAGATTTAATTTTAAATTGATAAAATTGCCATTTTTGCCCATCAATCTACACTCAATAACCCATAATGACAAAGTGAAAACATGTTTTTAGAAATGTTTGCAAATGTATTAAAAATCAAAAACTGAAATATCTCATGTGCATAAGTATTCAAACCCTTTGCTTTAATGTATTTTTAAAGTATCATATTTCATATTTGGTCACATATCCTTTGCATGCTGTTACTTCCCGAAGTCTCTGATCCATCAACATCAAAATACTCTCGATATCTTATTTTCAGGTACAGTTACAAGCAATACTATAACCTCTCTGCATTTGAATGGATCTCTATGGGAATTGTGGGGTGAGACTAGATTCAGCTGTAAATGATGCTGGTACAGTATGGAACACATGACTGGTGAAATGGCTGTAAGTTATCAAGGGTCTGAGCTACCGAACGAGCCCCAAACCATCACTCTACGGCCAGATATGGAGTAGATGTGGATGGATCACTTTAAGGGTTTCTTCTCCTGACGTTTTCCCCCATAGAGTTCTATAGAAAAATGAGTCAAGAGAAATAACCCTTGCAGTGATCCATGCACATCTACTCGATATCTGGCAACAGAGTGATGGTTTGGGGCTTGTTCGATAGCTCAGACCCTTGATAACTTACAGCCATTTTGCCAGTCATGTGTTCCATAAGGAAGTTCATTGATTAGGGAAAAAAGTGAATGGAATTATTTTTATTAAATCTATTTAAAATACGATTACATTTTGAGTATTTTCCTGGAGTGAAATAAAAGATAATTTGTATCAATACTTTTGGGATTACTATTTTTAAATAATACTTTATACTTAAAAATACAATGTATATATTTCTAAAAATATTTTTAATGTAAAATAATAATATTAAACACATAATAATGTTCTTTTGCTGTCCTTTGGGAACAACATGTGATTTTTGTGTTTGACACTTACATGACTCGCCTTGAATGATGCAGTGCTTTTAATAAGTGCCCATCTCTGAGGGAAAATCACTTTGCATGAATACTGTATATATAATAAATTGTAAGCACATTTATTAAGTCCTATAAACTATACAGAGTGCACATCTTACATGAAGTTGTATTTTAATGCCTCATGCGTCTGCAGGTTGATCTTGATAGGTGTTTGAGCCAAAGATTAATAAGAAATTATTTATATTTTTTGTGCAGTAGGCCTAAACATCGCATTGTAAGGCATAATACTATTTAATTTTGAGGCCATGCATGCAGTTATACAAACATTTGAGTTATAAGTGCTTATGTCATGTACTATATTGCACACTGAATAGTTTATCAGACTTTATAAGTGCTTTAAATCTAACTGTCCACAGTGGCCCCCTAGTGGTCAGTCGTCGACGTCCCAATTATAATATTCATTCTCTGAAATGATAAATTAAAACTTCCCGATGCAGGGTTGTTAAAAAGGTCACCGCTTGCAAAAACATTAGTTTATATCCTTATCAGCCTCTCAATTTCACTGCAGGGCAATTAAAAATAAGGGTACTAATAGCCCAAACCATTGGCTTACAACCTTTACCTTGCCACAGTCACAGACAATAAAATTCATATCGCAAAAACCAATAGGAATAATACCAATGGAATCTAATGGACCATCAAGCATGTATGAAACACCAACAGAAACCAATAGGAATCTGAAATGGTTAGACCAGGAACCCAGTCGGAACCATCACCCTAATCACCCTAATCTAATGGACTATCAAGCATGCACAAAATACCAACAGAAACCATCAAAAACCAATAGAAACCAACAAAAACCAATAGGAATCTGTAATGGTTATACCAAGAACCCAGTAGGAACCATCACCCTAATCTAATGGACCATCAAGCATGCACAAAATACCATCAGAAACCAACAAAAACCAATAGAAACCAACAGAAACCAATAGGAATCTGTAATGGTTTCTAATGGATTCAATGGATTATTTTCAGCAGGGTGAGGAGTTGCGTCAATGTTGAGGTGTAATTACAAACATTTTATTATCTACCCACATAGTAGCCTACAAGTGTATGAAAGACATGATCATGATATTTCGATCAAACAATATAGGCTACTGCCCTACTGCCGTTATCAGCCTCGGACAAAAAAGGCCTAAGCAGCAGACATAATGAGATGTAGCCTATTAAAGCCAATGCTTCTTCCTCCATTGTCCCCTGAGTGACAGCTAAACTGTCGCTGTAATATCGCTGGAGTGCGTTTATATAGCCTACTTTCTTGCGAACGACCACAGTGTAGGCCTATGTAAAGCGACAATAGATTGTTGATTATGAAAAAAAAGATTATGAAAGTTCTGTGATTTCAGTCGAGTGACACTGTCGCTGGACTAAACTGGCCACTTGTCGCCTCTGCCATTTCGACCAAGGATGGACAATATAGGCTATAGCGACCTGCTTAGGCACACTGTGACAGTTCAAATAGGCTACACCATTTGATGGACTGTGAAGTAAAGCTACACTTCTTCAAAATTAAAATGATATGAATTCTAACACAATCACCATTCTCAAACTTTTTTTTCTCAGCATGAGCAGCACTTAAAGTCCACTAGTGCCCTCTAGTGCCCCTGTTGAGAAACTTCAGGAGAAATACTGAACAATTCGAGTCCCATATTAATTTGACGGAGACGCAAGGTTTGCAGAATGAGCTATTCTCTGTATTTGTACAGCAATTGTAACTGTGTCAATGTGTGATAACACATAAGCAGGCGAACCCCTTGCTAGCCAGACACTCAACTATATTAACCAGTCTTGTCAGACTGCTGGCCCCCAGTTTGTCAATGTCAACTCGCTTCCTATCTCAATTAACGTAAGCAAGCGATCTAAGTGGTAGTTTTAATGTTTCGAGTTTGTTTCAAGAATCCTGCTATTTTATGACATTGCCGACAGACAGGTTAGCGAGCTAGCTCGCTAACCATCTATTGAATCAAGCAGCGAGTTTGTTATTTGGCTTGGCTGGCTGTCAATATTCAACTTCACCATAAGAAATCAGTCAAGGAAACGCCAATATGACCAAAACGTAGCGGACATCTTACAAAACGGACATCTTACATGATTATAACAGATGCTATCTGTTATATATGTGTAGGCTATGTAAATAATGTGTGTCAAACAGGAATTAATATAGGAATTAATATATGTAATGTCAAGTTTCACACTTCGCTAGAAGACCCTCAATTACCCCCATCACTAAAGCCAGCTATATTTCCCCTCCTCCCTTCATTGGATACCAGTCACCAAGGGGCGGGGCTAATTCATTTATTTTTCAAAAGATTTAGATTTAGCTAAATGTTGAATTTACAATCGCAAGATTTAAGATATAAGCTAAATGTTTAACTTGGAACAAAAGATTTAAGATATAAATAAATATTTATTTTTCACTAAATATAAAAACTTTTAACCAATATTTGTGATAAAATAAATATTTATTTAAATATTAAATCTTGGTTTTTATAAAGATGCAAGATTTAAGGTATAAGCTAAATATTTAATTTAGAACCCAAGATTTAAGATGCAAATAAATATTTATTTATTTATTGCTAAATATTTAACTGTTAAACACAAATTTGTGGTAAAAAAATAAATATATAAATTAAATCTTAAATCTTGCTTTTGGAAAACGTAAGATTTAAGATTTAAGCTAAATCTTATATTTTAAATAAATATTTATTTTTGAAACCAAGATTTGAGATTTAAATTAAATATTTATATTTGACTAAATATTTGTTTCTGAAACAGATATTTAAGATATAAGCTAAATATATATATATTTTTAAATATTTATTTTGAAAACTCAGATTTAACATTTAAGTTATATATGTAGGACATGCTTATTTGAAATTTATCAATTAAATCTGAAAATATGAACTACAATGTTTATTTAGCATGTCAGTTAAATCTTGGAAAAAAACTAATATTTAGCATAAATGTTCAGGAAAATGCCACATTTATGCTAAATCTGAGAAAAAAAACAAGAAAAAATGCTTACATTTGGCACCCCATAGACCGCTACCATGGTTTTAAAAGAAAATAAAGTGCATGTTTGTTTGGACCTGCCAGAAATGTGTACATACACCCAGTGTTCACTTTATTGGGTACACATATCAAGTACCAGGTAGGACCCCCCTGTTGCCTCCAGAACAGCCTGAATTCTTCACGGCATGGATTCAAAAAGGTGCTGGAAACATCCTTTAGGGATTTTGGTCCATGCGGACTTGATAGTGCAGGCCATTGGAGTAAACTGAAGTCACTGTCATGTTTGTGGATCCAGCTTGAGATGATGTGACATGGTGCATTACCCTGCTGGAAGCATCCATTTGAAAAAAGGTAGACTGTGGCTATAAAGGGATGCACATGGTCAGCAACAATACTCTGGTATGCTGTGGCATTCAAATGATGCTCAGTCGATATTAAGGGCAAGATGGATCCATGGATTACTGTTGTTTATGTCAAATTCTGACCCTACCAGCTGCATGTTCCAGTAGAAAGTGATTTGTCAGACCAGGTGATGTTTTTACGATCTTAAATCATCCAGTTTATGCTCACTGATGTTGTAAACAACTGTTATTTGAGCATCTGTGCCCTCTCTGTTGGCTTGAATGAGTCTTTCCATTCCCCTACCCATGAGTCTGACCTCCTTCATTAACAAGGTGTTTTCACCCACAGAACTGCTGCTCACTTGATGTTTTTCTTTTATCACACCATTCTCTGTAAACTCTATAGACTGTAGTGTGTGAAAATCCCAGGAGGGCAGCTGTTTCTGAGATGCTGGAATCACCATGTCTGCCACCAACAATCATACCATGGTCAAAGTCGCTTAGATCACGCGTCTTGCCCATTCTAATGTTTGGTCGAACAGCAAAGAAATCTCTTCGGCATGTCTGCATGCTTTATATATTGAGTTGCAGCCACATGATTTGTGTTTGGAGGAGCAGGCTATTTGTGTTAATGAGTGGGTGTACCTAATAAAGTGGCCACTGAGTGTATGTCCTGAACATTGTCTGGAGAACAGTATCTCCATGGTATGCACATATGCAGGGGTAAGCCTAATTCTCCCGTCAGAGATATTTTAATATCTCTTTAGCCATACATATTGACAATCACTGACGGATAAATAATAAACGATGATGCTTCAGAAACGGACTCTTGGCATAGTTTTAAAGGTTCACATGTTTATTCACATAGGCTAATTATCTCACAACAGCAAATGATGGAAAATTATAATGATGGCCAATTGAATTCCCAGGGATTATTTTAATATAATGCCACTGAAAATGTAATATTATTGATAAAATTCTAAAACTGAAATTCTGACACAATGTGGTGAGATACTTTTAATGAGAAAAATGCAACAATTATTAAAATATTACATTTCTGTCTGTAAAGAAGCAAGCTTGTATTTTACATTGATTTTCAGGGCAAACATTCCAGAGTAGCTATGTGTTGCAAAAGGCAATAATCAAAACAAAAAACAAAACAAAGTACACAAAAGAGATATCCTGGGTCCCTTGTTCTGCTTTATTTGAATTTGGATACAAAATCTAATGTTGAATCAAATTGACCATTATAGCTGTGTTTACAATAGTCACTAACATTAATTGAGTGATGCAAAGAAACAGTAATTCTGATATGAAGTATAAAATGTGCTGATGTTCTGCAATGTTTTCTTCCTTGGCACCATATCTAATACAGCTTAGAAGGCTCTGTTTCATTGTTGGTTTTGACTGGAGCACAGTTGTTCAAAACAGTTTGACCCATACCGGACACATGAACTGTCTGAGACACAGAGAGAGAATACATAAAATGAGAACCTTCATTTTGGTAATTGTGTGGAGTGTTGTTTTATTATTGGGAATGTGTATGCATGTGAATTGTTTGTCAAAGCGAGTTATACCATACTGAAATTCTCAATTATATTTGTACATGTACAGTATATTAGCATAATAAATAACTATGTAAGAAATCCTGAAATAATAGAATTGTGGAGCTGCCAACAGCCTAAGAAAGAATATAGAAAAAACTCACAAACCCTTACAGCAAATATGGTGGTGGACATTTAACACTCTAGGGTGATTATATGAGCCCATGGTCTCATATAAACACCCTGAGAAGGACATGACACCAATTATCTATTGCATTATGAGAGTAAAGTAAAGAAACAGAATTCTTACATCATAGATGTGTACTCCTGGGCCGGGTAGATATCCAGGTGTGACAGTGTTTATTGAAGTTTGTGGGTTTTGTATAAACACTGCATGCTAAAGGAGGACAATGACAAGACACCATTTGGAATAGATGCATGCCACTCTGCCTACGGATGACTGCAGTTATGCACGTGCTTTTACAGACTCAGAGCTAATGGAGAGCCTCACCACAAAATCTCAATCTGTAATGGAATTCATCAATTGAAGACAGCTATATAAAAATAAATAACAAATGCTGTGGCTAATTATGTGCTGGGCTGCTGGCCACGCCCACCACTGGCATGGACTCATTTTCATTCAGAGCCAAGGGCCACATCACTGTGCCATTTCCTTTCTGTTGCTTTAGTTGCATACGACACCCAACAGCCTGTTTATATATTTTGCAATAGGAACTAGATGTCAATCAGCTGCTTATTCCACATTTTAGTATTGCGAATACAACCTTCTGATCATTGAGATCACTGAGAACTTTATAAAGCCTCTCAAAAATAAATGTGTAATTGAGTTGGTTTCAGGTGAAGGCTACAGTAGCAAGGACCCAGCTATCAGGGTTGAACCCTTTTGCAGTCTTTTAGTCATTAATCCAGTACCCATCATTCAACAATGCAATACACGCTGCTCTACAGTAGCCTACCACTGTAAATCCACCATCTGCATTGATCTCACCTCCAAGGCGGGGTCACACACTGCTCTGCAGGCGAATGTTGACACATAGATGGAGATGATGAACTCCAGGATGGAGAACACCAACAACATTCCTGAGATCCCACGTGATCTTGTCTATGCAGAGAGAGAGAGAGAGAGAGAGAGAGAGAGAGAGAGAGAGAGAGAGAGAGAGAGAGAGAGAGAGAGAGAGAGAGAGAGAGAGAGAGAGAGAGAGAGAGAGAGAGAGAGAGAGAGAGAGAGAGAGGGAGAATAAATGAATGTTAGTCAGTCATTTCCCCAGAACAGGTGTAAAGAGCCAATGCATTTTCTAGAATATTGCCAATATATTTTTTTGACAGCACAAAATGTGATCACCAGGGATTTCGTTAAAAAGTTGGAAGCATTGTCCCGGGTGCCCTAGGCGGACACAGTTTTAGATTAGTATACCCGGAAATCGAAGGTTCCACCTCGCCACCCGCCCCCTCCTCCCCCCACCTCACCCCCCATTCTGAGTTCACAATCTTCCCACTGCCCCTGGCCCACCTGCAAATCAGCTGGGACTGTACCCTGACTATAATTCTGCCACTGCTACTGTGTGTGTCAGACAGTCATAACCATATAGCATTTATGTTTTTAAATATTCACAGCTGACAACACCGGGGATACTGAAATGTGAAATATGACTGTTGTACCGTATAGATATACTCAATCCGGCTACAATCATATGAATTGCAGTAGTAATAGCCCATCTCAACTACAAGATCCACAGAGAAAAGTATCACTGCAATTCCAGCAGTGATGGTACTGATGATGTTCATCCCGAGTGATCCTTTCACCTGTGAGAAAGAAAAAAAAGTCAAATTATATCATGGGGATATGATGTGGGGCTAGTGTAGAATTCACCTTTCTTGTTCCATCTGAAATCCATAAAATCCACAATTTCCACTTCAAAGGCTTCTTCATGCAATTGTGCATTACTGTGAACAGCACAATCTTTGGTAACACCTTATAATAACGTCATAGATCATATAATAATAGATCATTTGTAAGTCATTTGTTCATTATTTACTGACAATTTATAAATATTATTCATACATTCACAAACATCTATAATGTATTAATTAACATGAGTTAAATGTGTTTTGAGGCCCATGTTGGTGATAATGCATTTTAAATTAAATTTGATTGATTGGGCCAAGCCCCAGGCCCACCCACTGGAAGCAGGAGGATATATAAAATAAATTGTTCTCTCCCAGTTGACCAGCAGGTCTCTCATCTTTACTTAACTCATGTTCATTAATACATTTATAGATGTTTGTGAATGTAGGAATAATGATTTATAAATTGTAAGTAAATAATGAACAAATGCCTTACTAGTGATATATTACAAGACATTATTCTAAAGTGTTACCCAATCTTTTGATTGGCTCAGGTTCACACAAGTCAGCGATTGACAGCTCATTTTAGCTTTACCTGTTACAGGGTTTGCGAAACCCCAATATCGCATTACCATTTGATGCAGAAAACTTTATATTTAGGATTCATTCATTTCATACCATGAATATTAAATTCAATTTCAATTCAATTTGCAAATAAATGTAAGTTTTGTTTTCACTTGGTGTGGAGTGAAACAACAAATGCCCTGTTCTCTTTAAAATGGCCCCAGAGCATCCATCTCAAGAGCTCTTGTTTGGGTTATTTTTTTACATTCATTTCCTATGTCAAAGGTTTCACATTTCACTCCAAATAAACTGGACTTGAACTGTTGGTGAAGTGACTCAACACTTAACCCTATAGCCTAGACTTCACAGGTCAAGGGTCAGGGGTTAAGTCTGGCATGGTTTCTTATGTTGCCTCTGCATGGTCTGATGTGCCACACACCCACAGGCTACCAGTTTCCTCCAGTCATGTCAGCTCTTATGTAAAACTGTGGCCTGTTGTGTGGAATCAAATGGCTGGTGGACAGAGGAGTGTAAGCACTGAGAAAGCAAATCAGCAAAAACAAACAAATAAATAAATCTCTCCACAGGACATCTGCTGCAAGAAAACGGCAAGCAAACCAAGAGTAACTGGAGAGCTGCAATGTGAAAACAATATAATTTGGGTTTGCAACAAGTGGGTTTAACAAAAACAAAAACAAATGAGAATGTGATTTTCTTCTGATCTACCGTTAAAATAAAAAAGTTATTTTGGAGGTGGACCAGGGCAAGAGACACAGGAACGTTGCCATGTGACTGCGTCGAATGGAGCCCTGTGATGTTAACTAACAATTCACATTCAAATGGGCACTTAAAAAATAAAGTAATACAAATATGAAATCTTGCTTATTGGGGGAAAAATACAATTCTTTCCCTGACAATAGTAAGCAAATAGGCGGAATGGCCAGATCCAGACAGTCATCAGAACTCACCACACATTTGTTGAGTTTATTTTCACCAGCCACAGAGAGAGCTCCTGAGGAAATATACTGAGGGGAGATAAATAAGAGAAATTAACTAATCTTTTTCAACTGGCGGGCATGTAATCTGTTCTACTACTCTAATGTACAGTATGTGTAACCTCAAAGTGATCAACTGTTGTTTATAAGTTTTACAGAGGTGTAAAACAGGAAACCTTTCCATTAGATTGACATATGCACACAGCAAAATGTTAACATTCCACATCTGCACTTTTTCAAGTTAATTAAACTAAAATGTACTTGCACTTGATGATTGATTGACGTAGGACAGAAACTGATAAACATAATTCAAGTTTACCCTTGTTCATCACCTATTCCTGATATAAACATTCCTGCGGTTAGTTAAGTAGGATAATTAACAATTAATTTAACTTACAATAAATGCTCCCCAGTAGACAATCCCAGAGAAAACACCAATGCTGTCAGGATATATATTAATGGCAATGCCACACAATATGTACATCACCCCAATCATTATTTGCACTGCCTGTGAGATACAGAAGAGAAAACAAATTACTCATTTTATTTTCACATCTCTATGTTGATAAAATTGACACGCTCATCCCTGTTTTTAAATAACAAAATCCAGACAAAAAAAAGAAGATGTTTAAAGCTGGAAATAGCAGGAAAATTCAAGAGCACAAAGGTAGGACGGTGCTTTCCAACACACGCCACTGTTTAAAGTGATACTGTACCATATACGGATTCCTTTCAGATAAAATGTGTATGCCATTCAAATATAAGACATTTTATTTTACAGAAATAATGGCAACAGGAAAAGCATTGTAAATGAAAAGGTACTGTTCTGATACAAGACAAGTAAAAGGGCCATGGTTCCAAGACTGTCCTTGCTTTGGGTATTGCTACAATGTTTCTGCCTGTAAGGAGAGAAGAAGAAAATGAAAGGGCAGAAAAATGATCTTACCCCCAGAGCCTTTGGCTCTCCTTTCAGAAACTTTCCCAATAAAGAGGAAACATTTGATGCAGTGGAAGGACTTGTGAGAGCAGTGCTGCTTTGCTGGGGGTGCACCTGGGTGATGACCACAAACCCATTGTTTGCTGAGACAGAGTTGGACATCTTACAAACGGAGGGTTCTCCCTGTGGAGACATAGAATGAAGACATTCCGTTTCATATTAAAAGGGTTGTAGCCAATTTTGATGTCAAATGTTGAGATTCTTGAATATGGGATACATTTTGATTTACTTGTTAAGTTGCAAAATAAAATAAAGGCATTCAGTATAAATGTCAAGTTAGATTCAGTATAAATGGCAATTATTAAATCACAACTGTATGTATAACATGACACAATATACAGTACATTGAGAAAATATTGAGGGAAAAGCATTTGAAAATAATAATAATTTATTTCTCTCACTGAACATATCTGAAAGAACTATTTACAAATATGACCACAATTTAGTGTTTGAACCAAAGAGAACCATCGCTTGTGAAAAGCTATATACTGTATATATAATCATTTTTAATATACCAATGAAAACATTCTGAACTACGTTTCAAATAATCAAATAAATGCCTAAATAAATCCTGAAATAAATAAATAGTGTTTGTGAAACTAAAATGGTAAGTTAAGTAATGAAAAGATTTGGTCATATCTGCATAAAAAGAGGAATTCAATTCCTCTAAAAAATGGTATTAGACAACCTTACCTTACTGAAAATATACCAATGACCTTTATGTGCTGGTCCTTTGCAAAGCTGTTGTGTTTATTGTCCTGTATATTGTCCTATTGCTTCTGGCAGTGTTTCCTGGAGCATTTATAGGCAGGCCATGAGCAGGAGATGAACTTCAGTCCATTCTCTACGGATTTATTATAATCTGTCACGTACTGCACAGCAATATCTAGTTGATACATTAGAATCCATGAAATTGGAAGGTAGTATAGAGTGGCAAATAACAGTATGGAATAGAATATTTGGAGAGTAGATGAATTAATTGTAAAATTTTCTAATTGTTTACTTCATTAATTCATAGAGACTCCTACCACCAGCTCTCATGCAGGCATAAGCACTTAACATAGGCCAAAGTTCTTGTAATATATCCCAGGGGCAGGAATGATACTTGTATAGTGCTGCTTGACGTTAATTTTACACAAAATTAAATGATATGACCTGGAGACGTACTGGATATTATGCTGTCAATCCACCCTAAATTACTAGGCTATCTATAAAAAATAACTTTAAGAACAAATGAAAGGATTTTGAAGGATACTTGAAAGTTTAGATTAGAAAGTAAAGCATTTCCCCCATCATATACAGTAAACTGTAAACAGGTCAACACACCCTCTTTTACCAGAAGAACACACCCACTTTTACCAGAAGAACACAACACACTCACTTTTATAAGCAAGACAGCAAAGGTCACTCTTGCACAAGCCTAACCCAAATGCCTGAAAGTTTCTGCAAGGTAAAGTTCCCTACCTGTTGTACAAATAACACTCATACAGCCCTTATACTGTGTTTCTGTTATAACCAGATGTCATAGACATGAATGTCTATAAATAGTTCTTAGAGATGGCATTGTTATACCTTTTATAGGCATACATACCCAGTTGAAGGAAGTCATGGAAAGAAGGCTGAAAGCTGATGCCATAGACGAATCAAAAATGTAAAAATATGAATGAAATATGCTGCCTTCTGTACTATAATGCACTAGCCTAACATGTGCATGAAGTCATGCTTTGCCATTCAGAAACAGACATGTTGAATAGGTAGCAAAGTTATAGATATGAAAGGTTAATTAATATAGGGAGCATATATGGACATACCATATATTCTTATGCTGCACTCAGAGACAGAAGATTCAAAACCTTATAACTCCTTGCAATTTATCCTTGTACGTTTCAGTGAACAGCTTACAAAATAAATCAAACTGTATATACAAAGTGTACATTCGGTTTAATGGCGGATGATAAGTGAGAAGGATGAATGAAAGTCCTTGGAATGCATTGCCTCATTCCATTATCAATGTTTGTGATAACCTAAAATTCTCTTTACATTTACAAATATTTTTTATTCATATTTGATGCATATTCAGTGTTATGCACCAGTGTTTTCACATACATAATATTTTTTAATCTGTTAGAGTCAGTAAATATAAAGTAAATGTGCATTCATATTTACAGAAATACTGTATGTAATGTTTAATTATATAATCAATCTAGAGCAGAAATAAAGCTAATCAGTGCAATAACAGATGTGATAATGCAAAGAATTAGAAAAGAAAAATGTAATATATTTTATATATATAATATATTTAAATATTCTGTATATTTAAACATATTAGTAATAATGTATCAAAATGATTATCAGGAAGTCCTTTTCATTGGACCTACATATATTTAAGAATACCCGCCATCTAGTGGTATCTGATAGCCACTGCAATACTAGACACATTGAAAATAAAACTGAAAGAGATATCTCTACCCTTTACTGTTTACAACAAACACAACCATCACAAAAAAAACAAGATACAATAAGTACAAGTTCTTCGTTATTCTGAGGTTGAAAAGCATCTTTCAGTTTTAGACTGATTGGGTACTTGTCTACACTGGCAAAATTTCTTCATATACTGTACACGTGCAACAAACTGTATGCTTAACTTGGGCATATAGTGCACTCTTGTGATGCTATTGACGCTCAGGTTCAAGTGATTGAGTGAATACCTGAATATGTGACGACAAGCTACCTGAATATGTGATGTATTGCATGTGGAGCATAGCTGGATTTTTGTCCTAAATGTGGAATCCCCAAGTGTGCTCTCGAAACTGAAAATGAAGATATACATTTCCAATAAACTTTTTTGCAAGCCAGTAACTATTTTACACCTGACCACACAGGTGATTGCTGCAGGTGATTGAAAGAAAACTACCTCTCAGACAACCAGTGGAAGCCAAGCAGCGATACTAGATATCTTAACTCACCCTTCCTCTAGCACAGGGGTAGGGAACCCTGGTCCTGGAGAGCCGCAAGGTCTGCTGGTTTTAGTTGTTACTCCCCACTTAATTGAGCAGTTCAAGCAGTTGAATACACAGTTAACTCACCTCACCTGGTTTCTTTGGTTTAAGTAGTTGCTGTATTTAAGGTGAAAACAAAAGCCAGCAGACCCTGCAGCTCTCCAGGACCAGGGTTCCCTACTCCTGCTCTAGCAGAACAAATACCCTGAAACTGACCAGTCAGTCAGCTAGTGACACCTAATATTCAATAAACCTGTAGATGATGAGTTTGTTCAGCAGATGTTTTATTCAGGAACCTAGTTGTAATTTATTTATTTGATATTTTTCGTTGGTTGATTCTCATATCCAACATTTTAACACAGAGATCGAGAGAGAGATTGATTAAGTTTTTGATCAAATATTACATTATTGGCAAACGTCAGACAGTAGGAATAAATAATTTACCATTTCTCCCTTGAACAATCCATCAAGTCATCCTGAACATTGATTACAGAACCCAAGATGAAACATGCTCTAAATACAGATTTCTGCTGGAATTCAGAAATTCAGAAACTCTACCGTATCAATATAACCTATTTGATGCAGGCAATGAAAAGTCAAATGTCCTATTCCAAGATAGGGACAGTATTGTTATTTGGGCACACACTCAAAAGGTGTTTGGGGCACTGAGTGCCAGACATTCCAGAGTTAATAGGCTACTTATTTCAGTTGGGATCCTTGCTTGAAATTGCCATGTTTCAAGACACAGAATATGAAGATGTTGATGAAACAACATTATAGTCTATTAAGACAAGTAAAGATAAGTACTAGTTATATATAACATTTACTCTTTATTAAAAGTTCTTCTGTATACTTTCTGCCCTTACATTTATGAACATTTTGAGGTAATACATGTTTTGTTCTTGCTACACTAGGTGAAGGTAAAGGTGCAGGTAGAGACATGGTCTAATATTTTCCCAATAAATTACACAAGACTTTCCTTTTAATAAGCAGCATTAACCACAAATATTCTTGAATGAGGAAGAAATGGGAGTGCTGAGCAATCAGAACAAAAATCAGGATGAAGCAGGATTCAAGCAGTTTCAATATTAATTGTTAACACCACAAATTGAGCAAAACAAGCTGATACGACACATTGCTGAACCATTGAGTGATTTTTATTCCCTTATGAGAAGTGGATGAAGGGCTTACAAGCCAACACACATTCTTCTGTTGATCAATTGAAGCAAAACAAATAAGAACAGAATCTAGAAAAAATAGAGCAGTTATCACGTTATTATTAGTTGGTAGCTCTAAAACAACCCTCAGCTTCCATAAGATGATACAAGAGAGATACACAGTGTGCTAGATCTCTCTTTCCTTGCCCTTTGTACAGGTGCTGCAGAGCAGGTCCCCAGCTGTCACATTCGTGGGTAAAGTCTTTGTGTCAGTGAGATTCAGTATATGAGAGAATCACTATGAGTAGATCTGCAGTTAAACCGGTGAAGCCTGTTTTAATAAGGAACTCATGCGTGTGACATGTGGTCCTTATCAATCCAACACAGGTTCTTTTGTTTAGGTTTAGCAGGGAAAAGGCAGAAGAGACTAAAAAAGGAAGAACATCAGGCCAAGAAAAGTTAATGTGTACTGTAAAGATGCACAACATTATAGCAATTAAACCAGTGCTGGTAGGAAATACAAGTTGGGCCTCAATGCCTGTTTCGTTGAATTTTGCACCTTTACCTTCACCTAGTGTAGCAAGAACAAAACATGCGTTACCTCAATAACTTTTAATAAAGAGTAAATGTTAAATTAAATAGGCACTTCTCCACTTAAATAGGGCAACATGCACACCTTTGTCATTTGATACAAGTTTACACTGACACTTAAGTCTGCAGGACATAAATGCAGACAGAAACTCAGCTGAAGTGAGCTTTGTGATGGGAGGTCAACATCACATTTCTTATCCAAGAGATTTTTACATCAACAATTAAGTGCCAATGCCACTGCAAGAAGAGGATATTATTAATAACTCAAATGAAGGTGCCTGACCTTAGTGAGGAAACAGTGAGGATAATCTGGGAAAGCTAAAGTGGTTCTACTGAAATCAATGAGTAAACGTCGGAATGGTCATTTGTTGAGTTTGTTGTTAGTGACAACACTCAGGGCTCCCGAGGAAATGTACTGAAGACAGAAAATTTGATACATTAAATGTGTTCCAGGTCAGGAAAGCAGGATAAAGCTTCATTGTGCAATACTAAATTGTTTAAATGTGTTATACAAGTACAAGTATACACTTTCTATCTTCAGACCTCAACTTCATTGTTCCAGTTCAGGTGTAAGCTCATACTGAGTAGTAAGTTGCATTTGTATTTAAACATCAAAGGGAGAGAATTTTACTTTACAATAGGAGGCTATTCACAAAACCTCCCTTATTCGTGTTAATAACCCTACTGAGCTTAGGTAAGATGGTAAGTAATGAATTAACTTATGATAAGCGCTCCCCAGAAAGTGATCCCAGAGTAAAAAACATAGATGTTAGCATATGGGATATATGCATATATGGTGATATATGTATACATGACGATGCCTAATAATATCTCCACCACACATTATCATTATTATTTGTACTGCCTGTAAAATTAAAAACAAGAAAATCCGTTTTGTCTATAGTTCTACATCTACATGTTTTGCTTTGTACATGACTTAGTTTCTGAGTACAGAAGAACAGGGGAGTTACGTACATGCAAGACAAGTAGGCTAATTATCTCACCCCGATTGCCTTAGGCTCGCATTTAAGAAATATTTCCAGCACAGAGGAAGCCCTGGGGATAGCACAGGGAACGGTTAGAGCAGTGCCAATTTCCCTGGGATACACCTGGGTTACAACCATCAGCCCACTGGCTGTTGAGAAAGAGCAGGACATCTTATAACCTGTGTAGAGACAGATAAAGAAAAAAGACCTCCAAGTTCATATTTAAAATATCATTAGAACCAATTCTAATGTGAGGTGTCATACTATGATAGATAAGAATGGCAAGTGCATGCATACTAATTTTACAAATACATTTGTCATAAAATGCTAAAACAGAAACATAATTGAGGATGTGCAAGGCTGATGTAGCTACAGACAAAAACGTTTACCTATATCATATTAACTGATCACTCAATTATTCAGCTTTCCAGAAACTTTGTAAACATTAACAATCCATGCACAAATACAAACTTGATAATTAATGCAACATAAGGTAATATGTTACATATATCTGTGCTAATATAACTGTTAATAAAAACAATAGTCATTCACACAAATTTTGTAGACATGGGGTTTTAATTTCAACGCATTTGCAACTGTTACAGTTGTGGTAAGGTCATTTTGATTAGATACAATAAAATGTGTTTATTTTTTACATTTATCTCATAATTATTTTAAAAAAGTAAATGTTAACATATTCAAACAAAACAGCTGGCTTAAGTACTTATTTACTTTGAACTATTCCTCTTTATTAAACAGTATTGAATAGGAATTTGAAAATAGTATTTATGTCTCATTTTACAAGTAACAGAAAAGAAGTAGGTGGCAATTTTGCTGATAAACTACATCAATGTTGACTGAGCACATACAGTTACATTAGTATTCCCTGCTCAAACTCCACTTTATTTTCTAAGGTAACCATATACCATACCATACACACATAGACTTCTTTCTCATCTATTTTTCTTCTTACTTGTCTTTTGTCCCGTGAAAGGGTATGTAGGATGTTCCCGTTTATTCCTGGTGTTTTCTGGCACATTTATAGTTTGTCAGTGGGAGGAAAGCTTTATAATGTATTTAAATCAGTGAACATGATACCTTTCATTATACAGATGTGTACAAGTTTCTTGACACAAAGGGGGAAAAGCTATGATTAATCAACTACTCAGTGACTTCTGCAAGCACAGACTAAACAGACCAATGGCAGATATTTCCCAAAAACTCCTATCATAATCCCCTGGGGATGAAGATCACGAGACATGACACTTTGCTCAAAATTCACTTTACACAGCAGTGTCTGACCAGCTAATTCCAGCCAACATTAAGCCTTTTTTGGTTGACTGCATAATTAGCTGCTGATACAATTGCATGCATGGATTACTTGTGAAAGTAAGCAATTTGGTTTCACAACACTTGCAGTCCGTTTACTATTTCAAACATGCAAATATGCTGCTCAGAATTACCCAATAGCACTCACTTCACTGAACACAGATTTATTATTTCATATAAAAAAGGTCAGGTCAAAATAGAAAAGGTGTACATAAAGTGTATACGTGCATATTGTATTGTAAATCACTGTAGAGCAAACAAACCAATGGTACATTAGCAAAAAATTTCAAAAAGTACTTACCTATATTTTGTCAGACAAAATAAATTAATGAACATTTAAGTGCTGCAGGTATACATGAAAAGACCCTAAATGTGATGTTCTCACTCCCGTCCCATTGTTTCCCGTGTTTTCCCTTTTCCCCTGTCTCGTGTTCGTCTCTCCATAGTCCGTTTCCCCTTTGCTGCAGGTTGGGCGTGGTTTCCCCTTTGTGTCATCTGTTTCACTTCACTTCTCTCAGCCTATCCCATTTCCCCGTTTCGCATGCATTCCACACTCTCCGCTCTGTTAATCACTCTCGCATACATTCGCACACTCCTGTCTGGAAAGGCATTTCCCGCTGTTCGATTATTCCTGCCTCGCTGTACTAACTTCGCTTCTGCCTCTGCTGTCGCTGCTGCCGCTGCCCTGCTGCAACGCCTGCGTCCTGCCCAGACTCCGCTCCACTGTCCTACACCTCTTCTGTCACTCCGCTCCGCCCTGCTCCCGCTTATCCCCTGCTCCACCAAACTGGTTGTTCGTCTGCTCCCCCGCAGCCTCATACCTGGACTGTCTGTATTCTGTGTTCTCCCTATGCTTCAGGAGTTTTGGTCGAAGCATAATTTATTAGAGCTACGCGCTCTGTCTGTCTGTCTTGCTAATCCAGTTCCGGCTTGGAACGTTAACCACCTTTTGCCTTTCTCCCCTTGCTCAGGACTACCCTGATCAAGCAATAAAATACTGAGTTTTGGCATTCCTGTGTTCGAGTCGTGCATTTGGGTCCAGTCCATTTCCGGGGTCGTAACACTAAATCTGCATTCATTCAGTTTCTCACATGGTCAGGTTGTGTGACTGCTGGAGATAAGCGCAAATTCTGTCTCAGTGATAAATTATTGCATTTGCTTCCTCCTTTGTGGACTTCTTCATTTGAAGTGAGAGAAAGGCATTTTTAATTATTAAAACTGTAAAATGAGTTGCTAAACAGAATGTTGTGCACATCAAAATTAAGGAAGTTTAACAAAAGTGTTTATGTGTCTATGTGAGTAAACTTGCTTTCCCCATTGCGGGAAAAACGGACCTTGCACTTATTCTTTTTGCTTTGAATTTAATTACGTTTTTTTGTGTTCAATGTAACAGACATATTGATAATAAATATTTGGTACAATAACTGAATGCACATAAATGTATTGACTGAGGTGCTTTTTAACACTCACTTTATGTCCCTGCAACTACAGATGGTCATGTCAAAGAATAGAATTTCCACCAATGGTCCATGTTGTATAGCCAAATATTTTGTGGTGTTTATAGGATACTGACAAAAGCTGGATTGCAATGAACTAATGTCACACAACATTACATTTTTATGTGTCCTGCCAAGTCTGTCACGTGCCACCCATTATATACTTATATAAAATGTTCTCTGGGAAATTCCAAAGTGGTGCAGATTGGTTGCATGGCTACCATGGAAAACAGTAATGCACACCCGCCATTCATCCATGATATTCATTTACATAGAAATACACTGTTAACAAAAACATTATTTCCCCACTATTAAAGCACAAAATACACGTCACATAAAAGGGCATTCAGGCTGATGTCCATTTTAACTTAATCTGAACTTTATTTGAACTGGAAGAAAAAGCATCAACCTAATATTGAATAGTTTAATATATTATACTTCACATCATTTAATATATTAAAGTAAAAAAAATGATTCAATATTAGCTGCACAAAAATTTACCTGGGGATTTTGAGAATCTTAAGCCAAAGTGATTTTCCAATTTCCAATCCCCACATGACATCGAATTAGCTACATACCAGTGTTTGCATGCTCAGCATCTTGAAGACATTCAAGTTAATGGCGTTTTTTTAGGTTTGCAACTGTGGGAAAGGATCTCTATTAGGATCCCCATTTGGGCCAATCAAACTGGAAGGGTGATTAGGATTCTCAAATACACAATTGAGCTGCTTCTTCCAAGCAAGACTTGGATGACAAAAAGCACATTTTGAAACTCGTTATTTTGAAATGTTATTTTTAGGTACAGTCTGTCATTTATACTTGAAACTGGAACTTTACAGACCGAATGCAACGAAAACATATTTAGCCTACCTAAATGTAGTGAGGCCCTGCTTTATATAACTGGTAACATAGATAACATTTATAACAAAATATATAATGTAATATGGAGGGTGAGAAGTACAGTGAAACAAATGTTTGCTGGTCAAGGAAAAGCAGACGTACTTATTATAATGAAGGTCTTCTATAATAGCATTATCAGAAAACAAATGTATAGGAACATTTCCAATGATGCTTGTGGCCACTATGACCCCTCTTTCAAGGAAGGGCCTCAGCATAGGGCGGAGGCCGGTCTGCTTGCTTGTTGCCCATCACACTTTGACCCAAAACCTGTGGAATCTCCGTCTTTAGAAAGAGAAAGAGGGAGAACACAATAAAGGTTAATAAATAAAACTCACGTTACCCTAATGCCAGCTACAAGTGGTGCATTGCAACAGTTCATCCGTGAAGTGGAGTGGATAAATCCATTATGTAATTCATTATGAAATCATTATCTGTTGTATTCAGGAAGTGAAATAACAGAACTATTACCTCACAAGTACTTGGTGCTGGGATGAGGTTTCCTGGTGGGACATTGCTCTGGTGTGGTATAAATACCACTTGCTGAAAAACACATGGAAACACATGCATCAACAAATTCTCATTGTTCAGAGCTATAAATAGTCTCATGCCCTCCCCACCTCAGTAGAGCAAGAAAATGGCAAAAGTGCTCAACTTCAGGGTTAAAATATTTACATTTTTGCAGTTGGGTCACCTGGTTGGTACCCATCATTCAACAGTGCAACCCACTGCTCTACAATTTAGCCCTGATAGTGACGTCTCTGCAGTTCTCACCACTGAGGAGCAGTCACACACTGCTCTGCAGGCGAATGCTGAGACGCAGATGGAGATGAGGAACTCCAGGATGGAGAACGCCAACAGCACTCCCGTAATCCCATTTGACCTGGCCTGTGCAAAGAGAAACAGAGAAAAGATCAGTGGCAGTCAATCATTCACTCCAACATTTACATTCTGCAGACTTGGACTCAAGCACAATAAACACGTAGACTTGCGATATGGATGATTGTTTGTCGCCCAGTCTGTATGACTTGTGATTACAGAGCCCATATGATCAGCAGGGAGTTTAGTTGGAAGGGCTCATGGTGACTTATGATATCAGCTCAGTCATACTTGTATAACACATTCTGTTGTTGGATATCTAAATACAGAGATGATAAAAATGATTAAATGTTACTGTTGTACCTTTAGTTTACGCCACAGATGTTCACACATGTTAGTGTTCATGCCAGTGGATGAATAGTGATAGTCATAGCAGAAGTAATAACTAAAGTCTATCACAAAATCCAGACTGAAAATTATGATGGCCAAGCCAGCAGTGATGGTACTGAAGATGTTCATCACAAGTGCTCCTTTCACCTGTTGGAAAAAGAGAAAAAAGGCTAGTACATAGGACCATGCACGTGTAGCCAAAAAGCTACATTTTGGCCTTATATAATCATAACAACTGGCTCCAATCCAATGGACATCCCATTGCCATTTAGCAATGGCCTGACAACCCTTCAAAAAGCCTATTGGTATGGAAGTCACATCTGATAGTAGATTTGGAGACTTTGTGATGCCAAGATACAAACTAGTTTTGTAGACCTCCAGCTGTGACCCTTGAATTTTACAATTTTTACACTGTACGTGGGGGCAGGAGAAACTGAGCAACTGTATTTATATATAATTTAATATAATGTTCCAATTTTTTGAGCGCACGATACAGCTCATCACCTATATTGTTTATTTTATATACCCTTTGCTCATCTTTATCAAGGGTTTGAATAATTTTGGAGGGTACTGTAACTGTATAAAACACAGAATGTGTTCTCCAGAGAACATCTGCTGCTAAACAGTAAGCAAACAGAGTGCAGCTGAAAAGTCACGTGAAATAGATTTTGCTCAGCAAAAAGACCGAAAAACAAAACCTGAATTTCTATAACTAAAAATTCAATTGTGATTGAATGTCTCTGGCCTGATGGTAAACAAACCCAAATGGAGAGGAAAAAATGTGATGTTTTGAATCATCAGCAGTTTTGAATCGTTATGACTTCACGTTGGTGTGACTGTGCTCTTTATACAGAGGTGTCCTTAACCACATTACTGTACGTTACATGACCACTTTTCAACGGTGGCGTCTTTTCATGAAAGCTAAGGTCTAGCCTTTCCTCCAAAATTTGATGAGAGAGAGAGAAAAAAATCTTTTAAAAAAGAATGTGTTTTTTATCATCTCTGTCTCTGTTTTGCTTTTCGTATTTTTTCCTTTATTGTGAATGTTCCTTCATATTCACTAGTAATAACTGCAAAACAGCATCATCTTCTTAGTATACATCACTGTCTGTCCAAAGAGAATACTGCATTCTTGCCGTTGTAGTGGAAGCCAGGAGCATTTGGCAATGGCATCCCTTGTCAAAACAAATTATATGAAAAATAAGCAATCAGAGATGACTAGAACTGTGAATGGTCAATATTCCTAAGAAAAAAAAAAGGTTGAACTTGGCTTTTCACCAATCAAATTAATCTTTAACAACAAATGTCAATGCCGGTGACCGTTTTTCATGCCCTTCGCCACGGGTCCGACAATGGTTTTCTGCTTGCTTGGCCAGCACAGTGGGATGGAGATTTACCCACCATAAATGTCAGTTGGTGCGATGGGATTTATAAATTGATTAATACGCTGACAGTGAAATTACTTAGCTAGCTACATTGCACATTTCATGACCACTCTCCAAAATAAGTATTTTCAGTCAGACTACTCTGGGAAAGATAAAGCGGTTCTACTGGGGTGGCAGTGTAGCCTAGAGGACAAGGAACTTGGCTTGTAACCCAAAGGTTGCAGATGTGAATCCCAGGTAGGACACTCCCATTGTACCCTTGAGCGAGGTACGTAACTGGAAATTGCTTCAGTATATATTCTGCTTTATAAATGGATACCATGTAAAAAACAAATGCAAGAGTTGTTTGTGCACGTCGCTCTGGATAAGAGCATCTGCTAACTGCCACAAATGTAGGGAAATCTGTGTGTAAATATCTGAATGGTCACACCCAGTCAGTGATCAGAACTCACCAGGCATTTGTTGAGTTTGTTGTTAGCAGCAACAGTCAGAGCTCCTGAGGAAATGTACTGAGGGGAGATCAAAAAAAAGGAATGTAACTAATTTGACTTGTGAATTCTTTGTTATCAGTCCTCAAATACATCAACTACTCCAGTAAGTGTACTACTTGTTGGAGAAATTTCAATAGAGAAAGACACTACCAATAGCAGAACACTGTACTCCATGCATGTTTTAGGATCCATTTTCATCCACAATTTCTGGAATCTGGATTAAATTGGCATTCAATCCAGGGACAAAGTGTAAAACTACACCTAGGTCAAGCTGAGATGGAATTTTCACCTGATCAGTGACTGACCTGGGAATGAAGCACAATGATCTAATAGAGGATTATTGTTTTATTAAGCCACATCCTTTATGCCAAATAACCAAATTTAGGTCAGCAAGGTGTTTTACGCAGGACGATTGGTAATGAACGAACTTACAATAAATGCTCCCCAGAAAACAATCCCAGAGAAAACACCAATGCTGTCAGCATATATGGTCATGACAATGCCAAGTAATATGTACATCATCCCAATAATTATTTGCACCGTCTGTAAAAGAAAAACAGCAAAACAAATGTTACCAGCTTGTGTCTGTGTTTAGACAATAGCAAAGCACTGACTTTTACTGCAATGTGTCCTTATGTAAATTTATTTTCCAATGACAGACTGTATTTCTGCTGCAGTGACTCTGTTTGCAGGTACCTCTACAGAGTGAGGAAGAGAAGGGTAACATTCTTCAGTAGAGAAATGAACTTACCCCCAGTGCCTTCGGATCTCCTTTCAGAAACTTCCCCAGCACAGAGGACGCTTGTGGGATAGTGCATATAACCGGTGCAGCAGTATCACCTTGCTGAGGGTACATCTGGGTGACGACCACAAACCCATTGGCTGTTGAGCTGGCCATATTACAAGCAAGGGGTCTTGTGGAGAGAGCTGGATAAAGAAAGAGGTTGTACAGTTTTACATCACATAATTATAAACAATTTTGATTTAAATTTGTTATATTTACATTTGATTATTAAAAATTGTGCTCTGGCCATTTCTGTACACAGCATTAACAAAGAATAATCCAAAAGGGTTCCCAAACTTTTGCACAGGGCCTTTTCCCTTTTTTATTATTTTGAAACTGTACAAAATTAAAATTAAAAGTAATATTGCTTTAAAATTTGAAGAAATGTGCCATGTTTAACTTTGTACCATTTAGAGGTCAGGTTAGCTTCTGTTCACTTAGATATTAATTGCATAAGGCATTTTGACCAGGGGTGCCAAAAGTTTTGCACCCCACTGTAAATGTGACACCGCATTATTTTAGTATTAATTCAAGAAAAAAAAAGACTTAGCACATTAATAAAAATTATCAGCAGCTATTAATTTCTCAAGCAAAGCCCTGATTAAATATAATGCATAGAATCACATTTAGTGGGTGGTCACACAGAAGCAAACAAAGTCACACCCAAGCAACGACAAGACAGATGTGTAAACAGGAATGTTACCTGCAAGAAGATCTGTGTATCTCTGTTTTATGTTGTGTCTAAAAATGAGAAATCATTCATTTATCATTTTTAGTGCCAATTTTGTCATTGAAATACATTTAATTAAAAGCATTCAATTCACTGAGTCTAGCTAACATGCATTTTTCTCAGAAACAGAAGTCCGCTCAGACTTGACTCCAGATTTGATTTTAAAATTGGATTGATATTTTCAATAAAATATAATTTATGACGTTGCGTGAGTGCATTTTTAAAAACTGGAGTGGGTGCCTGGAGGCTTAATCTGTAACCATAGTACTGCACTGCAATCATTTAGTGATTAACAATACAGTATTTAAGAACTATTAGGGTAATTAATTAGATCCATAATTAATCAATTACATTTGAACAATGTTATAAAATCAGGGCATACTTGGCTTAATTATTGTCAAAGGGCCAGATTCAGAGTTGAGATAAGCACGCGGAAATGGGACTTACTCCTGAAATTCCGCGTAGCTTAAGCTATTTGTGATTCAGACATTTGACTTATCCGCTATTTTAAGCATCTCTCCAGTACATACGCGCCATTACGCGTGCGGGGTGGAGATTTGATGAAAAGGAGGCGTGTCTGCAAGGTACGCGTATTGAGAGTTTAAACCAAGGGGCCAAAACCGGGGCTGCGTTCGGATCCGAAATTTATCCTTTCTTCCTGTCGTTCCCTTCCCTTGCTTCAAGGGGGGAATCCAGGATGAAATATGGCAGCCACACCGGGTGCGTGTCCGAATCAGCACTCTTCCACACTGTTGAGTAGCCTTGGTGAGTATGTGAATCGGCACTCTTCCACACTGTTGAGTAGCCTTGGTGAGTATGCGAATCAGCACTCTTCCACACTGTTGAGTAGCCTTGGTGAGTATGTGAATCAGCACTCTTCCACACTGTTGAGTAGCCTTGGTGAGTATGTGAATCAGCACTCTTCCACACCGTTGAGTAGCCTTGGTGAGTAGATGGGACGAGAAAGTCGTAGAGTACGCAAAAATGTTTGTTTGCAGTATACTATTCTGGGGTTTCGCTGAGTACATTCGGGAGCACACTTTTCAAGAAGTACACGAACGTTTTGGTCACATAAATATGACGTAAGCTTCGTTTTTAAAAAATGAAGCGCAGCTTCGCTGACATTTTCCTTCAAATACAACAAAAACAACACGTGACATGGCAGCACAAGAGTGAGGGTTGCCAGATCTTTTAAGACTTTCCAGCCAAATGGCGACTCAAAACTAGCCCAAATTATAGGCTATTTTTAACTGAAACCAACGTATTTTAAATATAAATCATCATGTTTTTACTTTTTAAAATAAGTGCGTGCTTTGCGACTTTGTTTTTAGGCCGTGGGAAGGCAATGGGTGACGTCACAGTGACTTTGTCCATATTTTATACAGTCTATGGTTTAAATTTAATGGTTTAAACTAAAAATACAGCATCTTTCGCAAAAATGGATATTAGAATGAGTGCATGTTCTCTGAAAACAATTTTGGTTTTATTTTCCTTTGCCTAGCCTACTAACAATTATCAAAGAGCTGTCATAAAAAGAAAAATATGTAAAAGTAGGCTATGATTGACTGTCTGGTATATAATACCAGACCAATATTAGATGGATTCATTGACAGACAGTGTTTGGATCATAATCACTTTGATAGAGACGATTTTGTAGTCGACTTGTGTAAGCACAGCTGCTCCAAAATTATTAGGAAACGCAAAGTAACTCCCCGCATTGTAGATCTACCAGTGCTCCAGGTTAAAATCTCTCTCCTTCCTGGCCAAATCCTTCCAGCATGTGACAGATGCACTCAAAAAATAAATCTTTGGACAGTGGTTGCAAGTAATGGTGTTATGACCCCGGAAATGGACTGGACCCAAATGCACGACTCGAACACAGTACTCAATTATTTTATTGCTTGACCAGGGTTCACTCCTGAAGCATGGGGAGAAAGGCAAAGGCAGTTATTGTTCCAAGCCGGAACTGGACTTTAAGACAGACAGACAGAGCGCGTAGCTCTAATAAATTATGCTTCGACCAGGACTCCTGAAGCATAGGGAGAACATAGAAGACGGACAGTCCGGGTAATGGGTCAGCAGGGGAACAGCGGGAACAGGAGAGGCCAGGGGCAGGAGATGGAGACAGATAACCAGGTAGGCTGAGCAGGGGTAGAGCGGGAGCGGGAACAGGGCTGAGTGGAGTGGCGGAAGATGTGCAGGACAGTGGAGCGGAGTCCGGGCAGGACGCGGGTGCAGCGGCAGGGCAGCAGCAGTAGCAGCACAGCAACAGCAGCAGTAGCAGCACAGCAACAGCAGCAGCAGCAGCGGCGACAGCAGCAGCAACAGCAGCAGCACATCAGCAGCAGCAGCAGCACTGGCAGGAGGCGGGCACCGCCGCAGAGTGGAGGAGCAGGAGCCCCGGCTGCATGCAGACATGTCAGATGGATGGCAGGAAAACCGCAACACAGGCAGGGGTAGCAAACAACTGCAGGTTGGCAGACTGAAGCAGACAAAGTTAGTACAGCGAGGCAGGAATAATGAACAGCGGGAAATGCCGTTCCAGACGAGAGCTAGACTGGGACCTTAGACGGAATAGAAAGGCGAATTAACGCCGGTACAAGACAAGACTTTTCGATAGCAAGACTAGACTGGATACTAGGAATCAAGACAAGACCAGAGGTTTTAGACAAAGAGCGTTAACGAACTGGCACAGGACAGAGAACACCGGGTGACTAAATAGAAACATTAATTGATATCAATTAGGTGCCGCGTGCGAATGTATGCGAGGGTGATTAACAGAGCGGAGAGTGTGGAATGCATGCGAAACGGGGGAATGGGATAGGCTGAGAGAAGTGTAGTGAGACAGAGTGACACGAAAGGAAAAACCACGCCCAACCTGCAGCTCGGGGAAACGAACTAGACAGAAACGAACATGAAAAGGGGGAGAAGGAAAACACGGGAAACGAGAGGACGGGAGTGAGAACATTACAAATGGGCTATTGTTAAGTAGGCCTATATGTGACTTCAACTTGTTAAGTGGAAGACGTCGCATCTCGGCTATTATGTTACCATACATTACTTTATTAGGTAGGCTAAATCGTAAAAAAAAAATATTTCAAAATCTTTTTTTAAATTAAATCCAGCGTTTTATTTGTTTACTTAGTAATACTCCGTGCAACCACTGTCCATTATTTTTTTGATTGTGTGATGGGTATATCCCAGTCATCAATAGAAGCTATTATCATTTTATCAATGCAATGTGTTAATACATTCACTGCATGCCTATACCCCGTCATGCAAGAGAAACTACAATGCGCAAAAGGCAGGCGGTTATTAAAGGCACTGTCACTGACATGTTGAAAACGCATAGCCCCACAAAGATCTTTTTAGTATATACCTGGCAACCCAGAACAGCTAGAGAATAATGGGAATTATTCTCTAGGAACAGCTAATTAGAATATCATGCCCTGTACCACCCACATTTTGAGATAAGCACCTGCGCAACACAAGTTAGAATACGGCTCAAGTCAGCTCATGTTAAATCTGTGCAGGAGAGGCACTTAAGCACATGACTTAAGCTGGCCATCTCTGAATCCAGCCCAGAGTGCACTATAACCCTCAAAAATGGCAATTTCAGATTTTTCCCCCACCCAGCCTGCTACTTTTCAGCTAGTTGGCTACTTCAAAATTTGGTGATAACCCTGATGGAACTGTACCATGCGTTTGCCATGCGTTATAAATTAAGGTATGCACATTAACAAAATGCATCTAGACACAAAGGGAATAACCATGTGTACTTACGATGAGTATTAATCCTGCTTTAGTGTTTGGAGGTTCATAAACAAGAATATTTCTGCTCAGATGACCTGGTTAAATGAAACATGCTAAATAGTGAATTTATTATGATTGAAGTTGTCATGCATGCACTGCTAGATTTATCTAGAGTGTATTCACTTTCACTATTATTATTTTGTCAACGTTTTTGATTAAGATGAGTTTGGGATACTTATGAGGACCACCGGGTTGAAAAATCTAAGAAAAAACAACTTCCGGTTGTACGACGGTGTAAATCTTTATGCCACCAGTCAACTGCATTTGAATTTAGTTCGTGTGAATTTGTATGTCATCATTTGAAATTGTATATAAAGTTTTGAAATTGAATTTGATTGCGTTATTGTATTTAAAAATTAGAATTCATATGAAAGGGTTTAAAACTGAATGATGTGATTTTAATCTGAATTTCAAAAAACAGAGCTTGTACGCATCCCCTTGAAGTTCAGTTTTTTAAGTTCAGTTTCTATTCAAACTTTCAACTCTCAAAAGGCTATGATATCAAATTCAGATCTCCAAAAGATAGCTTAATGTGAACATCCGGGCACTAAGGAAAAGCAGTTGTTAGCAGATATCAATCTGCTGGAGAGCGTCACTCGCTTATCATTGGGTTCTGTGAGTCAGTATTCAGAGTCGCAATAATCTATCAAACTCCATCAACTGCGTAATGTTGCGATTACATAGTTAAAATGACAAATTATTCTCACGTTAGCCAATATAAAGCAGTCATCAGAGCTACTGCATTGCTATTTTAACTACTTGCCAGACTACTACCTGTCTACTATGTAAGTTAGGCTAATGTCATTATCATAGCCTATCTATCTGCAGCAAGGTAGCTAGACAGATAGCTAGCTATCTATATCAAGGGCAACTCCAGTCCTGGGGGGCCGGTCGTCGGTGTGTACGTAGGTTTTTGCTGCTGCCAGGTACCCCGGCTCAATCAGCTGTTTAGTCATACACCAACAGCGATTCACTTATAGATTAGACCAAAATAAAATACTACAATATAGGCATACAGGCACAAGAACATTCATCAGCTGCTGTTCATATCACAAAATGTACCTAAAATGTCAGATCATGTAAATGATTGGGCTACTTAAATAATTAAGAGCAGACGTTGGTCTGAAATTCAGAAACAGATATGGCGCTCCTTTCCTATCCCTGATCTAGACAGTAGCAAGAAGCTAGCCAGCAAGTGGCAATAAGTGGCCATAAATTCTAACTCCATACTCTCTAGATCAGGGGTCTGCACCCCTGGTCCTGGAGAGCCACATGATCTACCGGTTTTTGTTCTTTCTCTGCACGTAATTAATTAATTACAGCAGTTGATTACACAGTTAACTCACTTCACCTGGTTACTTGGGTCTAAATTGGGTGCTGATTGTAAGGTGAAAACAAAAACCAGCAGAGTTTGTGGCTCTCCAGGAATATGGTTGCAAACCTCTGGTCTAGATGGCTAGCTAGCTGGCTAGCTAACTTACTAGGTCACTTAATGCAGATAGACATTAACAATGTTAGTCTAATTTACATAGTAGACAGTAGTCTGACTAGTAGTCAAAATATCAATGCAGTAGCTCTGATGACTGTTTACATTAGCTAACTAACATGAGTATGGAAATAATTTGTCTCAATAACGTGTATTTGCAACATTACACAGCTGACGGAGTTTGACAGATTGTTGTGGCACTGAGTAGCCTAGGCTACTGACCCACAGAACCCAATTTGAAGCGAGTGATGCGCTCCAGCAGATTGATATCTGCCAACTGCCAACAACTGCTTTTCCTAAGTAGCCTACCCAGATGTTCACATTCTGAAAGCTAGCTTTTGGAGATCTGAATTTGAAATCGTAGCTTTTTGAAAGTTGAAAAGTTGAATAGTTGTAATGTATTTTACGAGCAAGAAGGCAGGCCATTTTGTTGTATATTAGTTGAAGTTAGGCTATTTAGGTTGTTTTAGTGCTAGTTCAAGGTGTATAACTTCAAACAAATATTCAGTCAGTTGGCCAGATTAATTTAAATTGTAAATGCACATCATGGTTTGGTTATGTCACGTTTACACGCTTCTGTAGGCAACAGCAGTGCTATTTTTTACAAGATGCCTCAGCATCCCTCTCTGCCAGTTCCCACAACCTCACAGCTCAAAACCTTTATATTAATATCATTAACAATGACAATTTATTAACAAAATACTATATTCTAGAAAAACTATAAGATAACATCCAATCTTACCAAGACACCTGGTCTCTCTTTCTCGGGTTTCTAAATGGGGGCTGATTCCTGCTCACTACTAATCCCCATACCTAATATCTTTGTGTAGCTACACTACACGACTTTCAAAATCCTACGGAGAGTAGGCTTCTCTCACATTTAATGACGGTCTCATAAAAATCGCCGGTATTTCCATCCTAGGTTAGGAATTCTCACACTACAAGAGTAGTCACAGGCTATGGGTCACAGCCTAGCCTACACGAGCCATGCCCAAAGACTTGTGGAACATAATTTATCTTGTCTAAGACAGGTACATATCAACAACGATGTGCAAATGGTCTGGATTAAAGTTCGAACGAAAACAAAATAAAAACTGCTTTTTTACATGTATTTATTTTGCTTAAAAATTCAATTCACTTTAACATCCGACTTATTCCCATTATTCTCATATACAGATGGATAATGACTTGTTGGTCAACCCTGCGCCGACAAATATTTAATACAGCATTTTACAATAATGTCATAATGTTTTGTGGAGTGGCTTTGTTAGGAGAACAGTTCATTTTGAAGTTCAACTGGTTGGTCACACAGAAGCAAACAAATGAGACCACACTTCAAGCAGCTACAAGACAGAATGGTTAACAGGAATGTGAGAAGATGTGTTTAAATAAAGTAAATTAAACCAAAGAAAAAAATAAAGTCACAGACTAAATAAAATACGCCTGGTGGTAAATTTAAGACAATATCGTTAAATGATAAAGTTATGTTGTGCAATAACCCAAATGCCAAATTGAAAACTAAGGTGTAAGGCAGGTTCTTACCACTCCGATGAGGCCAGAAACTGCGCAGTAAATGCGCTACTGAACGCGATAGCCTAGGCTACTTTGCCACAGACGCTCCTCTTCTAGAAAAACTGTCAGTAGGCTACCGTTAGCTATTTAGTAAACAATAGCCTACAGGCTACCGACCCAATTATAAATTCACTTGCTTCAGTCAAGAAAACAACGCAAAGTTCGTCATTAAAATCTGAGACTAACCAACGAGGGATACAGCAAGCGAAGTAGCAGTATTTGTTAACTGGAAAACGCTATGTCAATAGGAGGCTTGGTCGTGCTATAAGATCATTTATTGAACTGTTTCCCACTGCTAAAGGAGGAAAACTGCTTATTGGAACTACTGTTAAGTATCTCTTTAAGAACAAAACGATCAATACATATTTCAAACACAGCCCGATGTTATACGGAAAATCTTTGTAATTATTTAAATATAGTGGAATAGCTTATTTAGTTTAAGATAAAACCGTGTAGCTAATCTTTACGTTGTCTTATAGCCTAATGGAAAACATGATGATGAAATCGGAGGAACAAACCCGTGGGAAGAGAGTAGGACGGTACTATAGCAACTAACTAGTGGCCATGGGATGCCTGTTCCCATAGCGTTAGCTAGCCTATTGCATTACTGTCGTGGTGTCCAGTGACTGAATTATTTAACAGGCTACAAGTGAACAGTTAATATTGTAAACGTGTCTTTGCCTTTGCAATAAAAAAACATTCTTGCACGAGAAAACCAGAACATGTGCACACTGTTTGAGTCCAAAATGAAATTACACTTTAATATCAACCGGTAGGAGACTGGAGTCAGGCACTAAAGTAGAGAAGCTTGTAGAATACTGTGCGAATTCACCGATGCTTTGCAAATTCATCTGAACAGGTCTATAAAATTATAGGATTTCCCGTTGATATTAGCGTGATCTAAATGTAATGAAAGGTAAAATTAATGATAAAAATTACATCTGATTAATCTTGATCACTGGCTTTGGATCTTGAGCAGTTCCTTTTGGCCTCCACACTTTGCTCTTGCCATCACTCTGGTACAAGTGAATCTTGGTCTCATCTGTCCACAAGACCTTTTTCCAGAACTCTGCAGACTCTTTTATGTACTTATTGGCCACTGTAACCTCACCTGGCCATCCTGTTTTTGCAGCTAACTAGTGGTTTGCATCTTGCAGTGTAGCTTCTGCTTCTGTTTCTGAAGCTTCTGCGTACAGTATGCCTGACACATCCACACCTGCATCCTGAGGGGTGTTTCTGTCGGACAGGTTCCTGACACATCCACACCTGCATCCTGAGGGGTGTTTCTGTCAGACAGGTGCCTGACACATCCACACCTGCATCCTGAGGGGTGTTTCTGTCGGACAGGTGCCTGACACATCCACACCTGCATCCTGAGGGGTGTTTCTGTCGGACAGGTGCCTGACACATCCACACCTGCATCCTGAGGGGTGTTTCTGTCGGACAGGTGTTTTTCCTTCATTATGATGATAGTTCTTCTGTCATCAACTATAGAGGTCTTCCTTGGACTATAGAGGTCTTCCTTGGACTATAGAGGTCTTCCTTGGCCTACCAGGCCGCTTTGCGATTACTGAGCTCACCAGTGTTCTCTTTCTTCTTAATGATGGTCCAAACAGTTGATTTTGGTAAGCCTAAGATTTGGCCTATGTCTCTCACTGTGTTTGTCTTATTAATCAGGCTCATAATGGCTTTCTTGATTTTCATTGACACAATTCTGTCTGTGTTGACAAAAAGCAATAACAGACTCCAAAAGCAATCACAGTCCTAGAATCAAGACTAGATACTGAAAGCTCTCTTATGCCTGTGAAGCCAAAATGTATAAAGGAGGGGAAGTGGATTAGGAGGGGAAGCGAATGAGAAGGGGAAGCGGACGTAATTTAATTAGAGTGATGAGCATTATTAGAACTTTACCACTCCGCAAGCTCCAGTTCGCTCTGGTACTGTTCAGCCTAGAATATCTTGCTTCTGCCAATAGTTCTAATTTCAACAGTGAAAGATGGAGTTTTGTAAGTATTTTACAAAAGCCCATGTGTAACAAAACTAAGAAACCTTCCTACTACAACCCTGTGCAATGTTGCTGCAATATTCCAATGCGGTGCTACAAGTCGCTTATTGTTGTACTATAATACACATTATGTTACTATAGTTGTTATCATCAGTGCAGTCATCTAGTTAGGTGTGGTTGTGAAACCACACCTTTTGTTACTGTCGAGGTAGGTAAAATGTGTATTTTCTGAATCCAGCGGTTCCAACAGTCAATGCCCTTGTTAAAATGTTCGGCACTCTGAATACTGAACACAAGTGATATTGCATGCTAGAACCCCTCACTTAACCTACATTCAAAATTAGTTTTACGTGATTTAATAATTATTATAAAAAATGACAATCATCAATTAAATCGCCAAATTCTTTGATAGGTAAGTCAAACAGTAACCTGGTGGATCAACCAACAAAGTCTAAATCAGGTCTAAAGATTAAATAATTTTATTCAATGAAAAACAGTCAATTAGAATAGTGACTTCAAATCATACATTCACTAATGAATGTAGGCTGACTACTTGTAATTTACAAAAAGGAAGACATTAAACCAGACGTTAATTAGAAGATACCAGTAAAGAGAGACCGATAAGCCGGGAATTGCCAATATTATTTACCCTCCTCCAGCTGAACAGGAACAAAAGGAAACGCACAAGGAACCACCAGCACAAAAATAAAAGAGGAACAACTTATTCACCAACTCCAACTGAACTGAACTTCTTTCCTGCGGCCCACATAAGTACCTACACCACAGGGAGGGCTGATTGGATTTAGGTGTCGAGGAGGGGGGAAGAGGAGTAATTTATGACAAAGACTGGTTTATCTTTGATGTTTGTGGGGGTGAGAGAGAGACAGAAGGAGGATGGGGGGGGGGGGGGATCTATCTCCTCCTACACCATTCACACCATCAACACCATTCATACCTCATATACCTTTATACACCCTGCCGGTTGCTATTACTTTTTTTTACATTTATACCATACACACTTTTTGAGATAATTGACCTTTTATCACCAAAAAAATTAATGGCAGCCAATGGACACATTTTGTAAACTGATGCAATAGAATGTGGATGCTGTACATATTATGACATCACAATGCCTCTCTACAACCCAACAGTACTATCCCAGATGATTTGACATTACCTTTTTGTGCTTTCATCACAATTCATTACTTCTTTGTATCACTTCCAGGTTCTTTAGACTACTTACCACAAAATACATCACCATATTTTAACACTTTCACCTTCTTTAGATGCCTTTATATCACATTACCATTTCCACCTTATACTTACCACCTCTATATACCACATTACCATCTTTTACACCATTTCCAGCCATTGATACCACTGTGAAGCAACCACACCTACAATTTCTTTAGGAATCGTTAATCTAGTTTCTTTTGTAGGCTACTGTATAGGGTGACCATATATTTGATCTTTTAAAAAAGAGGACGGGGTGGGCGGGTGCTATGCCATTTTGATTATTATAAATAGTTATACATAGGATAGTCTCAGCTTTCTGCTGATGACAATTTTATCTTTCTACTCTATATATTAAAGGGGAATTCCACCCAAAAACAACATTAACCTTATTTAACAGATCAAGGTGCAACTAATTAAGTCTCTCTTTGTGGCTGGTCAAACAAAATTCTGTACTGATATATTGGAATATAAAGTTGAAATTTTGGTAGAGATATACTTAAATAATTTTGACGAATACCTCTACCACTTCCTCATTTTTGAAAGGCTACAGTGGCGTCAAGTGGGCGTGTAAATTACATAGGCACGTAGGCCGAGCCAGCGAGGGAAGAAATGCTCTGTCTGTCACTGTTCTGAGTAGGGATACATCGCAGATCAAGCTATCTATCATTGCTATTTTATTATAATGTCAGAAAATTACATTGATAGGCTACGTTATTTCCTAAAGATGTTTTGGCAAACTAAACCAAACAGGACTTGAGTGCTGTCGGTTAAAGAGGCCTCCGGTCTCATTCCCTGACATCTTCTGCCTTATTGAATCACCTGGTAAGGAACCATGCCAACTACATTATGATCAATGGCCATGAATTTCATTTCAATGAAATCCGCTCCGGTCGTACTGACTGGCGTTGTCTGACACCGCCCATAAACTATAAGCGCTCTTGGCTATTGTAGTTCAGAGTAAAGCAACTAGGCTACCTGGTACATGCGCAGTAGTTTGGGGTTATATCTCTGCTCTCAGTACAGGTATAAAGTTGGCCGAGAGCTCATTTTAATCAGGAGAGCTACATTTCTACAAATCTAACATAATTTTTTGGTGGAATTACCCTTTAAGAGATATACTAATTTAAATCTCGACTTTCACCAAACCATGTTGTTGATTTCTTGAAATAAATTAGAAGTAGCGATCCGCCGGTTCATTAAAGGCTACAGAACGTTAATTCAGCATTAACACTTAGTCCACACGTTATCTTGGACTTTGTTCAGAATTTAGGTATGTAGTTGTTTGTACCTTTGTGCAGAAAACTTGTCGTACTACTATTCGAAGAACAGGAGGCTAAATGCTTTGAATTGCTGTTTGCCTGTGAAGCCAAAATGTATAAAGGAGGGGAAGTGGATTAGGAGGGGAAGCGAATGAGAAGGGGAAGCGGACGTAATTTAATTAGAGTGATGAGCATTATTAGAACTTTACCACTCCGCAAGCTCCAGTTCGCTCTGGTACTGTTCAGCCTAGAATATCTTACTTCTGCCAATAGTTCTAATTTCAACAGTGAAAGATGGAGTTTTGTAAGTATTTTACAAAAGCCCATGTGTAACAAAACTAAGAAACCTTCCTACTACAACCCTGTGCAATGTTGCTGCAATATTCCAATGCGGTGCTACAAGTCGCTTATTGTTGTACTATAATACACATTATGTTACTATAGTTGTTATCATCAGTGCAGTCATCTAGTTAGGTGTGGTTGTGAAACCACACCTTTTGTTACTGTCGAGGTAGGTAAAATGTGTATTTTCTGAATCCAGCGGTTCCAACAGTCAATGCCCTTGTTAAAATGTTCGGCACTCTGAATACTGAACACAAGTGATATTGCATGCTAGAACCCCTCACTTAACCTACATTCAAAATTAGTTTTACGTGATTTAATAATTATTATAAAAAATGACAATCATCAATTAAATCGCCAAATTCTTTGATAGGTAAGTCAAACAGTAACCTGGTGGATCAACCAACAAAGTCTAAATCAGGTCTAAAGATTAAATAATTTTATTCAATGAAAAACAGTCAATTAGAATAGTGACTTCAAATCATACATTCACTAATGAATGTAGGCTGACTACTTATAATTTACAAAAAGGAAGACATTAAACCAGACGTTAATTAGAAGATACCAGTAAAGAGAGACCGATAAGCCGGGAATTGCCAATATTATTTACCCTCCTCCAGCTGAACAGGAACAAAAGGAAACGCACAAGGAACCACCAGCACAAAAATAAAAGAGGAACAACTTATTCACCAACTCCAACTGAACTGAACTTCTTTCCTGCGGCCCACATAAGTACCTACACCACAGGGAGGGCTGATTGGGTTTAGGTGTCGAGGAGAGGGGAAGAGGAGTAATTTATGACAAAGACTGGCTTATCTTTGATGTTTGTGGGGGTGAGAGAGAGACAGAAGGAGGATGGGGGGGGGGGGGGGGGGGGGGCAAGAGATGGAGGAGCTGGGTAGTTTACCTATATCTGCTTATTATTCCGCCACTTTTTGAGAATCTCCTCCTACACCATTCACACCATCAACACCATTCATACCTCATATACCTTTATACACCCTGCCGGTTGCTATTACTTTTTTTTTACATTTATACCATACACACTTTTTGAGATAATTGACCTTTTATCACCAAAAAAATTAATGGCAGCCAATGGACACATTTTGTAAACTGATGCAATAGAATGTGGATGCTGTACATATTATGACATCACAATGCCTCTCTACAACCCAACAGTACTATCCCAGATGATTTGACATTACCTTTTTGTGCTTTCATCACAATTCATTACTTCTTTGTATCACTTCCAGGTTCTTTAGACTACTTACCACAAAATACATCACCATATTTTAACACTTTCACCTTCTTTAGATGCCTTTATATCACATTACCATTTCCACCTTATACTTACCACCTCTATATACCACATTACCATCTTTTACACCATTTCCAGCCATTGATACCACTGTGAAGCAACCACACCTACAATTTCTTTAGGAATCGTTAATCTAGTTTCTTTTGTAGGCTACTGTATAGGGTGACCATATATTTGATCTTTTAAAAAAGAGGACGGGGTGGGCGGGGTGCTATGCCATTTTGATTATTATAAATAGTTATACATAGGATAGTCTCAGCTTTCTGCTGATGACAATTTTATCTTTCTACTCTATATATTAAAGGGGAATTCCACCCAAAAACAACATTAACCTTATTTAACAGATCAAGGTGCAACTAATTAAGTCTCTCTTTGTGGCTGGTCAAACAAAAATTCTGTACTGATATATTGGAATATAAAGTTGAAATTTTGGTACAGATATACTTAAATAATTTTGACGAATACCTCTACCACTTCCTCATTTTTGAAAGGCTACAGTGGCGTCAAGTGGGCGTGTAAATTACATAGGCACGTAGGCCGAGCCAGCGAGGGAAGAAATGCTCTGTCTGTCACTGTTCTGAGTAGGGATACATCGCAGATCAAGCTATCTATCATTGCTATTTTATTATAATGTCAGAAAATTACATTGATAGGCTACGTTATTTCCTAAAGATGTTTTGGCAAACTAAACCAAACAGGACTTGAGTGCTGTCGGTTAAAGAGGCCTCCGGTCTCATTCCCTGACATCTTCTGCCTTATTGAATCACCTGGTAAGGAACCATGCCAACTACATTATGATCAATGGCCATGAATTTTATTTCAATGAAATCCGCTCCGGTCGTACTGACTGGCGTTGTCTGACACCACCCATAAACTATAAGCGCTCTTGGCTATTGTAGTTCAGAGTAAAGCAACTAGGCTACCTGGTACATGCGCAGTAGTTTGGGGTTATATCTCTGCTCTCAGTACAGGTATAAAGTTGGCCGAGAGCTCATTTTAATCAGGAGAGCTACATTTCTACAAATCTAACATAATTTTTTGGTGGAATTACCCTTTAAGAAATATACTCATTTAAATCTCGACTGTCACCAAACCATGTTGTTGATTTCTTCAAATAAATTAGAAGTAGCGATCCGCCGGTTCATTAAAGGCTACAGAACGTTAATTCAGCATTAACACTTAGTCCACACGTTATCTTGGACTTTGTTCAGAATTTAGGCATGTAGTTGTTTGTACCTTTGTGCAGAAAACTTGTCGTACTACTATTCGAAGAACAGGAGGCTAAATGCTTTGAATTGCTGTTTATTTATTTATTCATCACTCGACAGGTCGCGTATTAGCCGGGATCACAGTCAAAAAAGAATCTGCTTTGAACTCAGCTTACTTTTCGTTAGTTGTTGCTCCTCTGACATTGATTGAGTTTAAAACATGGGCGATGTCTTCCTCTGGAGAGTGTAGCTATCTGGCCTAATTTCCTGAACTAAAAAGTTGTGAGTAAAATACAATTTCAATACCAATGAAGTCCCCCTCCTGCTGGTGAAACAATATTGACTGGGCAATAACCACTATGAGAAAGCTTATACATTTCCGCCAATTGACCATAAAATATGTCTTTGTCCTAAACATTATGAAGGCCATTGTATATACAGTATTTAGTCAGTACCAGTTTTTGTTGTTTTGGCTCTGTACTCCAGCATATTGGCTTTGAAATTAAACAATGAGGTTAAAGTGTAAATAGTCAGCTTCCATTTGAGGGTTACGTCCATATCGGGTGAACCGTATAGGATTTACAGGCGTTTTTATAAATAGTTACCCTGTTTTAGGGGACCTAAAGGAATTAGACAATTGGCTGCTCAGCTGTTTCTTGGCCAGCTGTGTGCCATTGCAACATTAGTTCATGCACAAAAATGCTAAAAAGAAAAGGTCTAGAGTTGATTGATTCTAGGTGTGGAATTAGCATTTGGAGTCTGTTGGTGTTGTTTATCAACATGAGGACCAAAGAAGTGTCAATGCCAGTAAAGCAGGCCAGCATGAGGACTGAAAATCTGAATAAATCTATCAGAGACAAAACTGTTTGACACATTGATAGGAAGCAAGAATGCACTGGTGAACTCAGCAATTGCAAATTACTGGGCAGACCACAGAAGACCACTGTAGGTAGCGTTTTGGCTTGGGCATACAGTATATGGCTGCAATGCATTGGACAGTGCATCAACTTGCAGCAGGAAAATGACCCCAAACATACTGCTAAAGCAACCAAGGAGTTCTTCAGGGCCAAAAAGTGGAATGTTCTTGACAGGCTAGGTTAATCACCTGACCTGAATCCAATTTAATATGCAATTCACTTACTGAAGACAAGACAGAAGACAATAAACCCAGAAAAAAACATGAACTGAAAATGGCTGCAGTACAGTCCTGGCAGAGAATCACCCGGAAAGATACACAGCATCTGGTATTGTTTATGTGTCACAGACTTCAGGCAGTCATCAAATTCAAAGGATTTGCAACCAAGTACTAAATATAATGACTTCACTTAAGATTATGTTAATTTGTCCTGTTACTTTTGGTCCCATAAAATGAGGGAACAATGTCTAAAAATGGCTGCAATTCCTATATGGTTCACCTGATATGGACTTAGGTGACAGTCTGCACTTGATCCTCATGTTCATTAATTTTTAATTAAAAAAAACATATGAAAAACATACCCTGTACCCATTCTTATTACTTTGGATTCCAGTCAATTTCATATTGTCTTCAGTGTAACAAGCACCTTGATAAAATGTTATGGAATGATTTCGGCACAGTAACTCAATGGGCTCTATTTTCCGGCCAGTGGTAAGCCATCGAAGTGGCATTTTCGTCATGGATTTTCACACGCCTGAGCCAGTTTGGTAATTTGGCGACTCAGCGTGCGCTGAAGTGGGAGGAGATGCGCTGTTGGGGTGTGTCTGCAGATTGAGCAGTGCACTCTAATCTTTCTGCAGCGGATTGCAATTTTTGGGTCAGAATAGCCTTAAAGGGATAATAAACACTAAATAAAATATTTTGAGTCATAAAGCCGAGTGTCTTGTCTCAATGTCATAAATCACATATATCCTATTGTTTAAAAAAACTAAAATGTAATTAAGCTGTGCCACCGCATTTTGTGTCAAAAAAGAGATTAGCTGAAATTCAAACTGAAAAGTTTTGTTTGAGCCACGCCCCTATCCGTGACATGAAAAAAAGGTAAAAACCTTTTTTATACGCAATCAAGTCAACGCCCCTCTCTTCCTCTTCTTGAATGATGGGTATTCAAACTGCCCAAATTAACGCCCTATAAAGGGTAACAAAGCACTACATTTGGTTTTTTTCTAAGTACTACTGATTGATCCTGGTCCAAATCTTGGGAGATTACTGCAGTCAGCGCCAGAGGTGGAAATCCAGGGGACATAAAGTAAAAGTCAGACCCAGTATTTTGCTCCAATCACCTGGATTTGCTAATTAACATAATTCTTCAGCTAGGAGGTAGAGCCAATTAGTGAAATCAGCTGTCTGAGTCTATGGGTGGAAGAAACACATGACAGGACTTTTACTTTATGTCCCCTGGATTTTTTCACGCAAAAAAGCGTAAACTTTAAGAATCTGGCTCAAAAGTGTCTCTAGTGGTAAAACGTTAGGTACTGCACGTTTAATCTGTGATTGGCCAGACATTTCCTCCAGCTGACGTATTCCTCCCGGTGACAAAATGGAAATCTGAACAGCTACGCCCACCAATAGTTTGGTAGCTGGTAGCTATACTCTGATGTTTTGGAGCGAGGGCAGGCAGCGCAGCGGTTGATCAGTGGAGAGGAAATAGAGAGAGCGAGTGAGCAATATAGCTACCTTACAGTTTAGCTTTTTTGAATATTCTAGTTATAGTAGCCTATATATTTTTGGTATATATTTTTTATATAGCTTGATAGTCCCTTGTTTTCTGATAGTTCTTTTTTCAGTCTAGCTTAGCAAGTAGCTAGCTAGTTAATTAAAAAAAAATATATAGGCTACTTTATTAAAAATAAATAGGCCTATATAGCATAAAGCTGCGCTGCATGCATGGTGTGCCATTGACTGCACCAATCACTATAAAATAGAGTCCAACTTATATTAATTTATTAACTAATGTGCTTTTTAATTTAGATATTCCGAAATGAATTGTTAGTAACGCAACAGTTACGTTGACAGTACCAGTGATAAGTACAGATGTGACGTAACTGAATTGCCACCAATGACTTATTTTGTATAACACAGCCAAATATGCTGTGGTTTTTAGACACTGATGTAACCTGGATTTTAATGAAATAATATAATGCAGTAATGTTATGTTTAATGTCCTTTCTCATCTCACCCAAAATATGGTTTGAAAAGCACTCATTTAAAATGTTCTCTAGGAAATTCCCAAGTGGTGCAGATTGGTTTCATGGCTGCATACCTTGCACACTCTATATTTGTCCATGATATTTTTTTTACATAGAAATATACAGTTAAGAAAAACTTTATTTTCCACTATTTAATCACAAAATGCACATCACACAAAAGGGCATTTGAATGTCCATTTTATTTGAACTTAAAATCATTGAAGTAAAATCATTGACATAACATTGATTAGATCAATATACTACATTTAATTTTATATATATATATATATATATATATATATATATATTACTAAAAACGTATTCAATATTAATTGCACTAAAATGTACCTTTACCTCTCCACATGGCACTGAATTAACTTCCACATCATGGCTTAAAGATGTCTACACTAAAAGTGGTTTCTTAGTTTGTAACTGTGGACAAGGTTGGCTATTTATTAGGATTCACATTTTAAGTGCTGCCCATGGGTCAAATAAACTGGAGAGATTATTTTGATGTGTTCTGAAATAGACTACCGAAATATAGTTTCTGAGTAGGATAACAAAGGCAAATTTTGACACTTAAAGGATAGGGTGAAAGGACCCTATTGAAAGGTTGTGTCCCATCATTTATAATTGTGTATAGCACAAACTCACTGATAGCTTCATTATCGAGAAATTTACCTTTTAACCACCGCTTCTTGGTGGGTTTCAACTGGGTTCATTGGGGCAAGTACTTAGGCCTTCAAAAAAACGATACATCTCCTTTTAGAAAACGGGAAACTCAAAGTCTTTTTAAAATTAATATATATTTTAAACATGCTTTCTATCAGGCTTTATTGAATTAATTCTGCACTTCCACAAATCCATTCTCTTCGCTACATCTGCGCCGGAATAAGAGAGAAGCTAGCTGACAACAACGCTGAGTTTTTCTTCTTCTATCGGACTGCTGCCGGTTCTAGTGCATAAGTTGACAAATGGTTGTGATGTAATGGCAATAAGTAGTTCCAAATCAAATTACTGTTTTTCAAAACATAATGAATAGGCATAAAACACACAAAGAGATGTGTGAGTATACTGTGTTTCCTGTTTTCTAAAAGGAGATTTATCATGGTTTTTGAAGGCCCTATTGAACCCCATTGAAACCCACTGAGAAGCATGTAAATTTCTCTATAATAAAGTTATCAGTGATGCATGATGGGAAAAAACCTTCCAATAGGTTCCGGGCTGAAAAATGGTGAACCTATCCTTTATAAATGTTATTTCTAGGTATAGTGTCATTTATACTTCATTACATATTAAGGGTGATTTTCATTCCATGGCTACAGACCTAATGCAATCAAAACATATTTAGCCTTCCTAACTGTACAAAGGCCCTGCTTTATAGAATTGCAACATACATAACAAGATATTTTGTAACATACATGATGCTGCTGATAAAAAATGTATAATGGAATATGTCATCAAAGGTGCAAAATACAAAGTAACAAATAGATTTCTGTTGTTTATATGTAAAACCAGCAGATGTATTTACTGTATTGAAGGTTTTGTAGCATTAAAAGTGGATGAGCCTATATGAACATGCCCAGCCCACTGATCTCTTTCAAGGAAGGGTTTCAACATATTCAGGAGGCTTCTCTGTTTGCATGCTGCCCATCACATTTTGACCCAAAATGGGAGAAACTTCCATCTTTAAAAAAGGAAAGAGAAAGAGGGACAATAGGTTAATAGATAAAACTCACTTTACCCTAATGCCAGCTACAAGTGCTGGTGCAGTATGACAGTTTGGTTCAACACTGAAGCAGAGAGGACAGACCTGACTGTTATAGTGTATATTCAGTATGTATTTTGTAGGTCCCGTGGCTTGCCTGTGCACTAATTCTGGTCTAAAATCCATCAGTCTGTCTTGGGTCTGTATACATTTTGTGCAAAAGGTTTTACTTAGGTTTTCTTTTAACAAGAGAGAGACCAGACGATAACAGGATCATAACTGAAATCCTTCTGTAATCTTTAGCATAATTCTATACTGAAACACTACCATAGAAAGTGTTGAACACAGTATGCTGACACAATCACTATATTTCTCAAGCATAATCATTATGTGCATATCAGCACACCTAGATAATGATATGTGAAATGCTCTGGAAGAAAACATAGAGGAAGAGGAGTAGAATAGCCTATTGCCTAAAAACAAGGATAAATAAGATAAAAACTGAGAAAGCCAATCACTCAAGCACAAGAGGTGAAATTCATTATCTGTTGTATTCAGGAAGTGAAGATATCAGAATTTTTACCTCATAAGTAATTGGTGTTGGGATGAGAAGATTTTCTGATGTGACTTGGCTGCTTGTGGGTGGCATATATACCACTTGCTATAATAAAAAATGGAAGTTTTTAATCAACAAATTTTAATCATACAGAGAGTACTTAAGCAGCTGCAAAATTGCTGTCTCTACTGAGATAAAACTCACATTAGATGTCATACACTTCAGGGTTAAGCTACAGGTAGTGGCCTAAAACGTGGAAACACCAGTATGATGGTACTTAATAGGATGTTTGGCCACTGTGTGCCACCAGAAGAGTTTTGTATTAGGCAGGAAAGAAATGCTGAAACGACCCGGGTAAATCCCGCATTTGCCTTTGGTGTGAAAGGGTCGGTCGCATGATCCGATCGGGGTCCACGACCCTGCTCAGGACCCCTGACTTACGCGGTCGGACATTGCTTCAGTGGCAACACGGGTTACTATACGCAGCACGGTTATCTGACCCATCCTCGACATTGTCACGTTTTTGAAGTTGTGCAGATACGTTCTGAAACTTTTATATAAATGATGGAAGCTGTAGGCTATTAATGTGAAAGTATATTAGAACCAAACACCTCTGGAATTATCTTCATTTTCGCTATAGATTGCTAAAGAAGAGGATTGCTCAGTTGTCATAGGTAAATAGGCTATGTAACAGCAAATAGTCTATTAAATAACAAATAAAGTTACTTAAAATATATTTTTGTCGCAGTTTTTACAGAAAAGAATTTGCAAGATTTGGAGCACATCACTGTTCTACTGATTCAGGAGTTAACATATTGTTACTGGGTTGAGCCTTCGTAATGGCAAACTGCATTGTTGTGTCAGCTAGCCAGCTGGCTACAAAACTAGCTGTATTGGCAGGAAAAAACAGAACGTGTACAGAAGTTAAAAAAAAAAGAACTATAATAACATTAGTAAAGGAAGCTTCACCTGACCATATCACATTTATCCACTACTCCATTGTCTCTACTCTTTGCACCCTCATATTCACTAAACTGGTACTGCCAGGTGTAATGAGTGTTTTGTGCACTGCAACCCGACTATGGTACCCTACCCCGTAGAGTAGACATTTGCAGTCAATTGATTTAGAGCTGCTTGTCTGTTTTGCCTTGTACCTCAAACAAATGCATGGACATCACAATGTAGGAGTATGCGCTTCCAACCGCAGTTGCCCTGTATTGATGACATCTTTCCCATAGTTGCATGTGATATCACTTTAGACACGGTTCCTTGTAAAACACCAGCAAGTAGAGCTTTCATCATCTCGGAAGCTCCTGCCAAACATACTCCAACAACTCACCCCTCTTTCAAGCTACGTTCTAGCCACGTCATACACACGAGCAACCAAACCTCCTCTGAATTTTTTTTTACATGACCCAGAAAACTCTGGGATATTAACTGCTTACTTAACTGAAGAGCTGCACATGTGTGGAAGCACCTGTTTTCAATATACTTTGTGTTTCTCATTTACCCAAGTTTTTTCACCTTTTTGGCCACTACCTATGTTTTGATTCTTGCAGTTACATGGGCTGTCTATACCTATCATTCAACAGCCCCATGGGGCTGTACAATCTAGCCCTGATTGTGATGTCTTTGTAGATCTCACCTGTGAGGAACAGTCACACACTGCTCTGCAGGCGAATGCTGAGACACAGATGGAGACGATAAACTCCAGGATGGAGAACACCAACAGCACTCCTTTCATCCCATGTGACCTGGCCTGTGTAAAAATAAACAGAGAACAAATCAGTGTCAGTTAATCATTCACTCCTACATTTACATTCCATAGACTTAGACTTGCATAATAAACACTTAGACTTGTTAGATTATATTCAGTATGATTGTTAGTAGCTAAATCTTCATTACAGAGCCGATGTAATCAGTGCGTGTAGTTAAAGTTGGAAGGGTTCCTTCCTTCTGACATCAACTGAGCAGTCATATAACACATTAGGTTGTTGGATATCCAGACTGTACAGATACGCCTACTTTGATAAAAACTTTAAAATGACTTTTACCAGAAGCGTATGTTTAAGCCTTTGACAAAAGTAGTCTTCATATGAGTCCTCACTGTAAGAGCAGTAATATCTCATTTGAAAAACAAAGTCCAAAGAGAAAAGGATGATTGCAATGCCAGCAGTGATGATGCTGAAGATGTTCATTCCAAGTGCTCCATTCACCTGCAGGAAAAGCCTCAATTTCATATACATGATGCAAACACACACACAAACACACTTTTTTGTCAATTTTAGAATGACACAATTTAATTCAAACATTCCCTGACGATCTCAGCAGTCAGTTTTTCTTGCCAAAATGATGTAAGGATATTATTTTAGTATATTCCAATTATACTTTGTCTATAATTTGTTTGTGTTCTCCATCTGCATAAATACAGAATGTGTTCTCCATAGAGAATCAGAATAAAGTTGAAAAGCTGTGAAACTGGTATAATTCTGGACAACAAGTAGACTAAACAGGCAGGGCTTGAATTCCTGTTCATATACAAATTCAAATCAAATTCAAATGTTTCTTGTCTGAAACAACATACATCCACACCTATAAGGTGTCACAATTGGACGTTTTAAATAATTTGTCAGTGAAATTGGTGTGACTGTGCTTGTAGTATTGATGCGTTTGAAGGCACCATGTAGATAACATCACTGCATATTACTTGTCACTTTCCAAAATAAATATTTACACTCAGGCAACTCTGGGAAAGACAAAGCGGTTATATTGAAATCTGTGAGTAAATATCTGAATGGTCACATCCAGTCAGTGGTCAGAACTCACCAGGCATTTGTTGAGTTTGTTGTTAGCAGCAACAGTCAGAGCTCCTGAGGAAATGTACTGAGGGGAGATAAAAAAGGGAACTTAACTAATTTGACTTGGGAACTTTTTGTTTTTAGTCCTCAAATATATCCACTGAATGTTTCAATGGAGAAATACACAACTAACAGAAAAACATTATACTTCATGCATGTTTTAGAATCCTTTTGCATCCAGTCACAATTTCTGGAATCTGAATTAACTTTCCATTCAATCCAGGCAGAAAGTGTAAAATTGCACCTACATCAAACTGAGATCGAATTGCACCTCAATGGTGACTGACCTGGGACTGAAGCACAATCATCTAGTTTTGGATTAGTGTTTTGTCCAAATCATTTATACCCAAAAACCGAATTTAAGTATGTTTTTTTAAGCAGGACAATTGGTAATGATGAACTTACGATAAGAGCTCCCCAGAAAACAATCCCAGAGAAAACACCAATGCTGTTAGCATCTATGGCCATGACGATGCCAAGTAATATCACCAACACCCCAATCATTATTTGCACTGTCTGTAAAACACACACAAAGGAAACATGTTACCAGCTTGTGCATGTATGTACAAAGAACTGAATTTTACTGCAGTGTGTCCTTATGATCTTACCCCTAGTGCCTTAGTATCTCCTTTCAGAAACTTTCCCAGCACAGAGGAAGCTTGTGGGATAGTGCAGAAAGCCGGTGCGGCAGTACCACTTTGCTGAGGGTACACCTGGGTGACGACCACAAACCCACTGGCTGTTGAGCTGGCCATATTACAAGCAGGGATCTCTGTAAAGAGAGGTGGATACAGGAAGAGGATGTAAAGGTTTACATCACATGATTGTAACCAATTTTGATTTCACATGATATAATTACATTTGATATTTAGACACTGTGCTCAAACACAACATCACTGTAAATGTGACAGCTTATTAGTTTACTATTCATCCAAGATACCAAAGATATTAAAGCATGTTGAAGAAAAATATCAGCAGTTATTCATTTCTCATCCAAAGCCCTGACTAGACAGAATGTATAAAATCACATTTAGTGGTTGGTCACAAAGAAGCAAACAAAATAGCCTATCTCTGCTTAAGGTTGTCTCTCCTGCAGTCAGAAAATGTTTAATTTTGATCAATAAAATATTCATTTTTTAGAAACGTCTATTGCAATTTTGTCATCGCAATCAATATTATATCCCCGGTAGTCCCGGTTGTCAGGCTCCCCATTCACTCACATTCATTTTCGGTACCTCGTTAAAAAATTAAAACAATTAATCATTTAAAAGCACACACTAACTATGGCAGATAATACATCGATAAAAGAGAACACGAGGGTGAAAAGGTACGTGTTTGTTTTGATATTTAATGTATTAAGATGCGTTTTTCCATTGTTATGAGAGACAAAATATTGCTGAAGACAGCTGAAAATGGAACGCACAAAATTGTGCTATTACGTTTTATTCTATCCGGTTGTTTTAATACACATCGGAGTTAGAATCCTGAGAAATAAACGAGAATGTCTAAACTTGGAAGCTGCCAAGTGTGTCGTTGTTTTTTCCCTGAGGGAATTTCACGAAGCAGAGGTGTAGCCTAGCTACGAAGCGAGATTAAGGGGTTAGACAGCAAATTTAAATTTCCACCCTGGATTTTCTGTATCACAAAGCCGACTCACTTTCAAATACATTAATGTCTCGATAGACATTTAGATGCTATGCCTTAATGTTCGTTTGAAGTAGGCTAGCTAGATCTACCGGAGCCAGGTTAAAAGTGTAAACGGTCCAGTTACTCATGCACACACATGAAGTGTGTAATACAGTAAACACAATTAACGACAGATGGGACAGAAACATTATGAGAGCTATTTTAGGATAATACTAAACAGCTAGCAAGCTAAATTTAAGATTTAACCCTGGATTTTTTGTATGACGAAGCCGACTCACTTTCGAATAGCCTACATTAACATTTCTCATTTTGTATAACATATAGAATGGAACCTGGCTGTCGATAGACTTTTTGAAGAAATGTTCACTTAAAGTAGGCTACCGGAGCCAGGTTAAAAGTTTAAATGATCCAGTGAGTCATTTGCAGTCTTTTCATTTATTTTAAGAGAGGATTTCCAGCAGTCCAACACAACTGATCCAATCCAATTTTCATTTTGGGCTGAATAATCCTCCATAATATTTAGTGTGTGCTTTAAAACGATTAATTTTGGTGAGGTCCCGAAAATTAATGGGACTGAAGGGGGAGCCTGGCAACCGGGGATGCCGTTAACGGTCAGCAGGGACAGCTGACGTTGCTAGTATTCACGCTATGTAAATATAATGGGGTAGGCTCAAGGGGCCAAGACTGGGCTTTCGTTCTGAAGCTCACTTCCTGGTGCCGTTGCTCACTAGTGCCACTGCGGTTGGCTGCAGTATAGGTCTTTCCCCATGTAAGTCAATGGCAGCAATGTGGTCAAAATAATGTCAATAAATTTTTTACACAAAAAAATGTAATTGCAATAGGTGCCTTTCCTTCATCTAATGCCTGTGCATTTTGTTTTTAAATATTGTGTCGTTTGGACAGGGTATTAACATTTGTTCAGGACCAATCAGAGGGACAGGTTTAGTCCTGGGATCACTGGCATAGATAGGTTCTATATGGTTCTCACTGCCCTCACTCGGAGGGGCGGGACCTCTTTTTATGCAGTCTATGTTTGGGACAGGGAGACACGCTGTATTTTTGAGTGGAAGTCGATGGAGAACATCCCTTAGTAGCCTACCGTGAACAAGCTGTTGTTTTGTGGACGCAGTTCGTAGCATAATAACTTGAATGTATGAGGGGCCGTTTAGGCCATAATTCACGTTGGACCTCTCACATACATATATTCTCTCTCTCACATACATATATTCTCACTCTCACATACATATATTCTCACTCTCACATACATATACTCTCTCTCGCATACATATATTCTCTCTCTCGCATACATATTCTCACTCTCACATACATATATTCTCACTCTCACATACATATATTCTCACTCTCACATACATATATTCTCACTCTCACATACATATATTCTCACTCTCACATACATATATTCTCATAAGAGAATGTATGTATGTAAGAGTGATAATATATGTATGTGAGAGTAGAATGTATGTATGTGAGAGAAAGTATATATATATACGGAAGGCACTTACATGAAACGGAAGTCACTTACATGAAACGGAAGGAAGTTAGTTTATGGAATTGTGATTGGCTCAGAAGATGACTGGTACCATAGATATACAAACATAAATACCTCAGTTGCCCTATTCAAATCTTCACGGCCGCCAAATTAGGGCGGTCAAGATCTGTGTAAAAACAAAGGTACTGTATACAGGCACGACTTCACACCAGCGTTGCGTTGTGGGTATTATCGGCCTTTTTGCAGACACGCAAACTATAAATATTAACGGTAACGTTAGCTGTTATGTTAAGGTGACACCTTATGTTATGTTAAGTTAAGGTGTAACCACCTTAATTGTGTTGGACTCATGCACCTGATGCAAATGACCCCTGGTTTTGTCACACATGCAAACAAGAGTGGAACAGAACTGTAACCAACGGTGAAGCCTTAAAGACTGACCACATAATTACGTTCTATGTTGTGCCTATTGAAGCACTTAATTGTTCAAGTTTTTGGGCGTTTTCAGCACTTGGTTCTATTTTTACTTATTATGTACCTTGTGCTTTCAACTTATCCCACAGGGATTTATGTGTGCAATCGTTTTTCTTAAATTACTTGAATTGAATATATTACTGGAATGTATCACTGCCACTTGTGGTAAGCCTACTACCAGTTGCACTGTGAACTTCATTGTAGGCTACTACTACCCCAAACAAATTATATTATCCATTTTGTACATTTCATGCAAGTCATTTCTTTTTTGCTAAATAAAGACATTCAGAATTGTATTCATTGTACATCGTTTATTGCATTTCACACAACATATTACACTCTAGGTACACTTGCGGTTTTCCATTAGAATCCACTATGCTCATTGTCATATTATGTAGGCTATATGCCGTGAGCACAACGGATGTGGAAATGTTTTAATATTTATTTACGTCTTACAGCCTATACCCATGCCATAGGACGCCTCTGTGTTAGCTCGGCGATCAGACTTCCACCACTTTGCTTCCAAGCTGGAAAGCTGTAAAATCGCTCTCCATTTGCGATTAAAACTACATCCAAGATTTGCAGCTATGGCTAATACGGTTATAATAATCAGAGCTACCAATATAATAAAGAACCAACCTCTACTGCTTTCTAGCAGCTTTAAACAATAAAATCACCATTAGCTCTGACAACATTTTGACAACGTATGCATAATAGTTAAAGGGCGTTTTACAAATACTAGCTGTTCTGAGAAATTTGGAATTCAGATTAACATTTATCACGTTTATAAAAAGCCAAATTTCACGAAAATTAGTTGAGAATTAAGCGAGTTACCGTCGATTTTATCGGAGGAAATCTTAATCTGTCAATACGCTACGATACCGTTTATTTACGTGGATCCTGACCGCCCGACTGTGGCCAGGCTATTTGTAGACAATTAACTCATTCCAGAATGTGGATACTTTCACACAAAAAAAGCCATGCATGATTGTTTCTTTTTACAGAACTACATAGCTACATTTTCAATATTAGTAGCCTATCGCTGCAACGTTACACAGCGGCTGATGCGGCATAGATCTACGTTTTTATATCCATGGCTGGTAGGCTGTTGTCATAGTAGCTACTGTTGTCCGTGCACCATGGAAGGGGAAGACCAGTAGGCCTAACGTTATTAGCCTCCAACCGGCAATCGGAGTAATGCATAAATATTACCGTCACCTGAAACAGTCGGTGCTTCAGCATCAGCCCTGTAGCCTAGCCTACTCAGCGCCTTCTCACAACACAGCTGACAGCGAGATGAGAGCACTATTTACACCGTAATGTTCACTCCTGAGTGTAGGCTAATGTCCACAGACACACATTGACTCTCGGCAGAGGAAAACGTAACAAATAACGTTAGCTTATTACTCAGTTCATTCACTACGCAAACAGACCAGTGAACCGTTATAATGTGGCAATCATGTACTAGCTAATGCTAAAAAATAATCACATCACTTGCTAACGTTAGCTTGTTTAATGCAAGTCTAAGTAGCCAAGGCCGTTGCTATACGAAGCATTGCTTTTGTTGGTTAGTTAGCTAACGTTAGCAAGTGGTGTGATTATCTTTTAGCATTACTACATGGTTACGAAATGATAACGGTTCATTTGTCTGTTTGCACAGTGATTAAACTTAGTAGCAAGCTAACGTTAGTTGTTACCTTTTCCTCGACCGAGAGTCCCAGTTGCCAAAGTGTTGTGGAGTGTTATATCGGGCAGACTGTCTCCGAGCAAGTCCAAGCTGACCTGCTGAGGATTCTTAAGGTAGCTACACTGGAGTTCATGTTACTGGGACTAAATCGCGCTCTCATCTCGCTGTGAGAAGGCGCAGAATGATACAGCGCTGGCCTGGCCTCAAGAGATGAGGACAATACACTGCCTGTTTTAGACGGCGATAATATATTATGCATTACTCCGATTTTCTGTTGTAATACATGTATCTGGTCTTCCCCCTCCACGATGCGTGGGAACTGGACAAGAGCCTGTATGGCATATTATAGTAACAGTGCAGACGTAACTTGAATGGGCGAATAAGGAATCCAGTAGTTGTTTATATCTATGGTACCAGCCAGCTTCTGAGCCAATCACGATTCCATAAACTAACTTCCTTCCGTTTCATGTAAGTGCCTTCCGTTTCATGTAAGTGACTTCCGTTTCATGTAAGTGCCTTCCATATATATATATACTTTCTCTCACATACATACATTCTACTCTCACATACATATATTATCACTCTTACATACATACATTCTCTTATGAGAATATATGTATGTGAGAGTGAGAATATATGTATATGAGAGTGAGAATGTATGTATATGAGAGTGAGAATCTATGTATGTGAGAGTGAGAATATATGTATATGAGAGTGAGAATGTATGTATGTGAGAGTGAGAATATATGTATGTGAGAGTGAGAATATATGTATGTGAGAGTGAGAATATATGTATATGAGAGTGAGAATGTATGTATGTGAGAGTGAGAATATATGTATGTGAGAGTGAGAATATATGTATGTGAGAGTGATAATATATGTATGTGAGTGAGAATATATGTATGTGAGTGAGAATATATGTATGTGAGAGTGAGAATATATGTATGTGAGAGAGAGAATATATGTATGCGAGAGAGAGTATATGTATGTGAGAGTGAGAATATATGTATGTGAGAGTGAGAATATATGTATGTGAGAGAGAGAATATATGTATGTGAGAGGTCCAACATGAATTATGGCCTAAACGGCCCCTCATATGAATGCCTTACCCGTTCATCTTCAACATGTTTGTCATCACATATTCATTTTGGTTGGAGCGAGCTATGATGTGTCTACTACGAAAAAAAATACTGTTTCGTAAGATGAGACAGAAGGGGATGTTGCAGCTACACTACAGGCCCAGCTTCTCGGAGCAAGCAGCCAAACTGTGGGTTAAGTATCTCAAATCAATTGCTCCATACCTGTATAACCTTTTCAATTTAGATATTAATTTAGCTATTCCAACCCCTCCCGTACGCAATCGCCCCCTGTAATGTACTCCCCCTGTACTCCCCTGTCATGAACGTTACCATTGCTTAGCAATGCTTCACTAGCTAGCTGGCAAGTCGTTTTAACATTTAGCTAGCAAGCTAACGATAGCTTATGGCAAGCCATTTTAATTTAACAGTTATTCGACTTCCTTAAAGTCATCCTTGCTGGCTGGCCATATAAGTTCACTAGCTTCCGTGCTTGCCTAGCTAACGTTACTAACGTTAGCCAGCTGCTCTAGCTAGAAATCTAACCGGACATTTCTACACCTGGATCATTTTTTAGGTCCCAAAAATTACGAAAATGTGCTGGGAATAGAGCCAAAGTGCTAGCGGTATGTTTGTACTGACTCAATACGGGGATGTTTAAAATAAAACTAATAATTTATCGGAAAAGAATACGGAGTCTGCATTTGTAAATGTTTGCAATGTTTGTGATTAGGTTATAGGATGCAGATGAAAGTTAATGCCATCTACGATGTAGCTACTGTGCTTTTAGCTAGCGTGTGAACCCTAGTTTTCAGAACGGGGTTTCATGGTGCGGCAAACCGTGATGTGGTTTGATATGGACCTTTGTCCATATTTTTATACAGTCTATGGGTAGGCTCCACAAGATTACTTCTATCACACGAAGGGAGAAGGGTCTATCCGCAGTGTGCAGGCGCTTAGGGAACGCCTCTTCTTTGCGAATGCCCCTTCTTTGGGAACGCCCCTTCAATGGGACCGCCTAACTCATCACCCAGAGGACGTCACTCAGAAAAATAGCGCAGCGTGAAACGGTAAGCGACTTGACAAATTTTCCAAAACCGTCAGTTTTATATTATTGATTTTTGCTAACTGACCGTGTACATTGGTCTTGTTAGCTAGCTGTTAGCCTAGATAATGGCGGACAACTCGTTAGCCTAACGTTAACGTTAGTTAATGGCGGAGAATTTGTTTGATACTTCGTGTTCAATGTTCTTTCTGTTAGGTAGTTTGCAAACCATGCAACTGCATGCTCAGAAAGTCCTATATTAAATAATCTCTGTTTCAGTATGCCATGGTCGACTGTGTCAAATGCTTTAGAAAGATCGATAAAAAGTGAAACACAATGCTGCTTTTCATCTAAAGCGACTGTAACATAATTTAAAACCTTAATGGCTGCTGTAATTGTGCTATGTTTTTTTCTAAAACCTGATTGGAATGTAGATGAAAAGGAATTACCAGAGGTGACAGCTTTGAAATAGGTCTGTAATTATTTAAGAGCATTGGATCTCAACCCTTTTAATAGTGGGAGAACATGTGCTGATTTCCAAATCCTAGGAATTTCATTACATTCCAGAGACAGGTTGAAAATATATGTGAGAGGTTCCGCTATAAAATCAGCCGCTAATTCAAGAAGCAGGGGTCAAGTACATCAGGACGTGCAGGTTTTCTAGCATCTAGTGATTTCAGGGCTTTGTGTACCTCCAGCACTGAAAATGGTGTAAAGCTGAAAGTCTGACCACCACTCATCGGTTCATCAGCACAGGGTGTTACAGAGACAGAGGGAGCAGAATCAAATAGAGAGCCGGAAGATACAAAGTGCTCATTAAAACTATTCAGCATTTCAGATTTGTCATTTACAGGAACTGAGTTTTTCATTACACATGATGGTAAATCTGCAGACTTACAGTTTCCAGACATGGATTTAATAGCCTTCCAAAACTTTCGAGGATCATTTATATTTTCAGTAGTAGCAGATAAATAAAATTCTGACTTGGCCTTCTTAATAAGAGAGGAGCATTTATTTCGTAACTGCCTAAAAAGAAGCCGATCAGCATCAGACCCTTATTTCCTAGCCTTAGCCCAGACTGAATTTCGTTCATGAAATATACCTGATAGCTCAGGGGAAAACCAGGGGTTATCCCTACTTTTCACTCTGTACCTACAGAAGGGGGCATGTTTATTCATAATTAGCAAAAAGCCATGAAAGAATGCCCAGGCAGTCTCAACATCAGGAATAAGCTCAATCCTTTTCCATTCAAAGTAAATCAAGTCGTGTAAGAAACCCTGCTCAACAAAACGCTTCAGATTTCTCTTCTGAACAAAGCGTGGTTTTGTCTTCGGGATCTTAGTATTTCTAATAGCAACAACAGCACAGTGGTCACTTAAATCATTACAGAAGACACCGGTAGCAGAGTATTTATAAGGAACATTAGTCAAAATCAAATCAATTAGTGTAGATCTCTCTGGATGTTTAAGCCTAGGGCAAGTAGGCGAGTTTGGGTTAGATTAATAGAGTTACAGTATGTTTTAAAATCATCAGATATGGGCTGTAACCAGTCCCAGTTGAGTTTAAAGCCTTTAATTAAGAATTAACACGAGTATTTTTGTGCATCTCTTTGTTTTATGTCTGACTTGTAGGATATTTTGAGGATGGAAGAAGGGGGATTTGCCAGGGGTTCTACTCGGAGACAAAATATGCAGGGCTGTGCTGACAGTCCTGCATGGAGGAGTGGGCTACAGATTAAAGATCCAAGAAGGCAAGGTTTTTCTACTATTTGCTTACTTGATATTGTCTCCACTCACACATTTCTCTATTTGCTAGTTCACTGTGCTATCAATAGCAGTGCTGTCCACTACTTTACTGTGAGTTTGTTGGACCCAAACTGTTTGCCCACCAATTATTAATTGTTTTTTCTGTTCCTTTTGGCTTGGACCTCATTGATGCCCCCCCCCCCCCCCCCCCCCATCCCACCTCAGACTGCGGCGGTGCCTCTCTCCACCAACACCACGACAACCCGTTTTCTGTTTTAGTTTGGATAAGTTTCTATCAAAAAAATTAAATAAAATCTTTAAAAAATAAAAATCCTGTCTGTTTATATTTTTTCTGTTATTACAAACTTTATAATAATAATAATAACTTACTATGTTCTGATTCTTCTTATGTTGTATATTGTTATCCATTCACTAAATAAATCTGAAGCACGTTGTGCTATAGTACTTGAAAATAGATCCACTCTCTATTTTTTTATTTTGTTTTGTAATCTGTTATTACAATTTTTATATTATAGTAATAATAACTTGCTATGTTCTGATGTTTTTGTATATTGTTATCCATTCACTGTAAATAATTCTGTTTTGTTTGCTTGCTGAAGCACTTTGTGCTATAATACTTGAAAAGACATTCACTGTGTGTGTGTGTGTGTGTGTGTGTGTGTGTGTGTGTATTTATATATATATATCTGTTTGTTACGACCCCTGGTCCAGCTAATCGCCTCCACCTGAGAGTGGCTAATTAAAAGATTAAAAATCTGCCTTGCGGGTGAAAGATCACTCTTTTGCTGACCATGCACTTCGCCACCCTAACCAGCCGTGCCTCGCCGTGGTGGTTCCTCCCTGCCTCTAGCCTCAGCTTCCTGTTTTTTTTCTCTCTCCCATTTTGGTCCCCAGTTATACCCTACTCAAGGTTGAGTCAATTCTCTATCCTTATTGAAATGATGAACCATTAAAGTACTGTATTGTTCAGTTTAGCTCATGCTGTAATATTTAGAAATAATTAATTAATGGTAGCTTGAATCTACAAGCAATTAATAACAGCTGCATTATTTAATGCCAATATAAGAACACAAAAAAATACTTAACTAAGTTTAATCCCTGTTTTGATAATTTTATAGGCCTGCTATTTGTTGGGTTGTGTATTTGGTATTAGCCTGTTTGGATAAAATACATTAAGAATAGATTTGTTACTACTACTGGTAACTAATGAAAGGTTAATTGGATACTTTGTTAACGTTGACAACTAACATTAACCTTGCATCCTTAAACGTTAGTTGAAGTACGCCTATTTAATACACAGGGCTCCTTTAAAGGTTGTATCAGAGATTTTGGGTCGAAACATAAATGATCACATTCATCTGATTTTTCCTCACGATCTGCTAGCTGCCCGCCCCATAAGCAGGCCGTCAAAAAACCGCCTCTCTGTAGGCAGCCTATGCTCCGAGATCGTACACAAAAACAAATGGTAGACTACCAACCACTCAAAACCAAAATAAACAGTATTCCAACCAATCACCGACAAGGGGTGGGTGATACTAATACGCTAATACTCTTATCTCGCTGAAATCTTGACGGATTTACAAACGGTTTGGTTTCTTACAAACGTTATTAACGTGGTTATAATTCTGGATGCTTGAACACTATTTTTTAAAACATAACATAATTGGCTCTGAGCTGGAGCTGGCTCTGTTTGTTTGGGATTTCGCTTCAGAAGTGACGTCACCCAAAATCGCTGATACAACCTTTAAGAGTCGCGTGTGTGACGTAACTCGGCTGTACCCGAGTTGTCAATCGTTTGTAACGTTAATACACGGAGCAATGGAAATAATCTTTTAACGGTCTGTTTGTAACAGTATTACAAAGGAGTTCCGAAATAGCTTTGCAACAAACAAAATTACTTGCTCTGTTTTTGTTTCCCTGCACTCCTACAATGTTTACTTGAACATTAAAACAACAATTTTATACTGATTTGCTCGAACGCAATAATGAACAGCACATCTAGGCTATAATGATTTTGTTGTTTTATGTTTATGATCTTTTTTGTGTGCGTGGTGAAAGGTGAAATATCCCTTTAAGGAAACATTTCAAGGCTTCTTCCGCGCTTACCAGTAGAGGGAGCCTACGGCCGACAATGCGCTTCTCGGGAAAAAACTCACGAAATAGCAGTAGCCCAAATCCTTTATGAACAATAGGCTAATATTCTTAAATTATATTAAATCCAAAGGTGACTTAGCCATTCCATTAGTCTAATTATAATTTATTTTACGACGAAGAAGGTATGGAATTTTGCTGTAGGCATTCGTTTCAGTTAGGTTATGTTTTCGTTCTAATTCCAGGTGTAAATTGAAACCTCAAACAAATAGGCTACTAATTCTTTCAGAATTAATTTCCTTTGCAGTGGCTGGCCGGATTAATATTCATTGTAAATGTAGCCTACCTACATTATGCTCTGGTTACGGCACTTTTACGGTAGGCTAAGCCAGGGGTATTATTATTATTTATTTTTTTACAATAGCCTGGGCTACAAACGCTTAAAAACCGATTTTTTACATATTGGCTATTGCGCCTCACATTATAAAAGCTAGCAATTTCCTACATGCGTTGTGCTGCCCAAATAAACGAGTAGGCTAACACAAACCGCTAAACATTTACTTGAATTACGCATTGACAAAAATGACAAATTCATGCTAAAAAATCATAACATTTAGCCCTATAAAAAACCAAAGATTTAGACTGCCACCCTACGAAAATGTCTTATAAAATATACTCGACCTAGGCTACTGTTAAGGATAACGCTCGCACCATAAAACTTGCTTTCGGCTACATCAACAAAATCCAACCTTCAAATCACTAACGTTATTCTATGTAGGCTACTTTTCATCGTTATAATACAAAAACAATGTTTAAGGAATAGGCTAAACCTCTTACCGTTCAAACGCGCCCAGAAACTACGCAGTAAATAGGCAACTCAGTATGGAGACAGCTATACACATTGGTTGATGCTAGAGTTCTTCCTCTTCCAGGAAAACTTTGTTACAGATCACCCACATATTGCGTAATTTCCCGTTATTGGTCGCATGCTAACTTGTGCAAGATTAGTTCCTGTAAGAGACATACCAGCTGCCATACGAGACCTAAACAGTTTTTGTGTGCGATGGAGGATATTTAAGACATTTATGACGACCATGGTGGCATTACAGTGGCATGTAGGCTATATAGCCTACCATTCATCGGTTCGTGTTCCCGAGCAAGAAAATACACTCAATGACTTATAGTAACTTCAAAGCAGCGTATACAGCGACGTCATGCCCCTAGAGACTGCACGAAGGCTCCGTATATTACTGGAGTATTATTTTAAAATATTTTATGTTGGAACAATTTCTTATGGTGCATGCCAACTAAGACCCCTGCATTTAAGGAAAGAAGTACCGGCATGATATAAAGTGATATTTATAGGCTCAGTCCTACGTATTAACATTCTGCAGTTCAATAACTGTGTTGTATTGTTGTAGCGATCAATGGTGCTTATGAATATAGAAACATTTGATGAATGGATTTACTCGTATTTGTAATTATTGTTCATTCACATGACGTTGTCCAAATGCAGGACTTTATAGTCAAAATGTTTGAGTATAATATCAATGCATAATTTCACAACGTTAAACAATTAGTTCATGGTTTAGTTGGTCATTTAAATATAGAAATAATCTCGTTACTGCATGGGCTATTTCAGTAGCCTATATAGTGTACTACTGGCCTTTTTATATTATAATATCGTACCACACAAAGGCAAACATTTTGCTATATAGCCTAACATTTAGTGACAATTTATAGACTTTATTGACTTACGTAATCCTATGGCCATCACTGCACTTAAGTATCATAGCCTTAAACAAAAGGACACGAATGATTAAGTATACTTAAACATGTTAGACATCCCCGTGTGAAACAAATGCATTATTAGTGTTAGTATAAATTTTAGCGAAATATGTCGTCTTCCATTTCAGTGGTAGACTACGGAAATTGGCAGTATGACGGGTGGCAAAGCACATGACTCTTAGAGGAAATGAAGAGGTAATTTGACTGGCTATGATTGAATCCAGCTGCAACCTACCCACTGATAAATATTAAACCAAATCCAGCCCATTTTCCACCTGCTCAGCGCATTGTGAGCTGTGCACTCCAGTCTGGTCACAAAAATAGAGCCCAACGTATATCAATTTATTAAGGAATGTGCTTTTTAACAGTCTATTTAGATATTCAGAAAATAATTGTCAAGCAACAGATGGTCATGTAATATATTTTAATTGCCATCAATGATTTTGTATAACACAGCCAAATATGCTGTGGTCTTTAGAAGACACTGACATAACCTGGATTTTAATTAAATAATATAATGCAGTAATGTTATGTTTAATGTCCTTTCTCATCAAACCCACAATGTGGTTAGAAAAGCACTCTAAAATATTATCTGGGAAATTCTAAAGTGGTGCAGATGGGTTCCATGGCTGCATACCTTGCATACCCTACATTTGTCCATGATTTATATTTATTTAGTTATTTAAATAGAAATAAACACAAGTTCGTTATTTCCCATTATTTAATCACAACACACACACATAACACAAAAGGGCATTCAGGTTGATGTCTGTTTTATTTGACCTTGGTGTAAAATCACTGACATAACATTGATTAGATTAATATACTACATTTCATTATATACAGTGCATCCGGAAAGTATTCACAGCGCTTCACTTTTTCCACATTTTGTTCTGTTACAGCCTTATTCCAAAATTGATTAAATTCATTTTTTCCCTCAAAATTCTACACACAACACCCCATAATGACAATGTGAAAAAAGTTTTTTTGAGATTTTTGCAAATTTATTAAAAATAAAAAACTAAAATTTCTCATTTACATAAGTATTCATACCCTTTGCTTTAACGTATTTTTAAAGTATCATATTTCATATTTGGTCGCATATCCTTTACATGCTGTTACTTCCTGAAGTCTGTGACCATCAACATCATAAAACTGTCGATATCTTATTTTCAGGTACTGTTACAAGCGATACTATAACCTCTCTGCATTTGAATGGATCTCTATGGAAATTGGGGGGTGAGACTAGATTCAGCTGTCAATTACACTGGTACAGTATGGAACACATGGCTGGCTAAATGGCTGTAAGTTATCAAGGGTCTGAGCTATCAAACGAGCCCCAAACCATCACTCTGTTGCCAGATATGGAGTAGATGTGGATGGATCACTTTAAGGGTTGTTTTCCCCATAGAGTTCAATAGGAAAATGAGTCCGGAGAAATAACCCTTGCAGTGATCCATCCACATCTACTCCATATCTGGCAACAGAGTGATGGTTTGGGGCTCGTTTGATAGCTCAGACCCTTGATAACTTACAGCCATTTAGCCAGCCATGTGTTCCATACTGTACCAGTGTAATTGACAGCTGAATCTAGTCTCATGTGTTTGAGGACACCACGTAGATAACATTACGGCACATTACATGACCACTTTCCAAAATAAATACTTGCAGTCAAGGCAACTCTGGGAAAGACAAAGCGGTTATATTGAAATCTGTGAGTAAATATCTGAATGGTCACATCCAGTCAGTGGTCAGAACTCACCAGGCATTTGTTGAGTTTGTTGTTAGCAGCAACAGTCAGAGCTCCTGAGGAAATGCACTGAGGGGAGATTAAAAAAAAGGGAACCTAACTAATTTGACTTACTGTTGATTTTGTTTTTAGTCCTCAAATATATCCACTGAATGTTTCAATGGAGAAATACACAACTAACAGAAAAACATTATACTCCATGCATGTTTTAGAATCCTTTTTCATCCAGTCACAATTTCTGGAATCTGAATTAACTTTCCATTCAACCCAGGCACAAAGTGTAAAACTGCACCTACATCAAACTGAGATCGAATTGCACCAAATTGGTGACTGACTTGGAACTGAAGCACAATAATCTAATTTAGGATTAGTGTCCTTTATGCCTGATAACCCAATTTAGGTCAGTTTTTTTAAGCAGGACAATTGATAATGATGAACTTACGATAAGCGATCCCCAGAAAACAATCCCAGAGTAAACACTAATGCTGTTAGCAATGTTGTCAGCAGTTACGGCCATGATGATGCCAAGTAATATCTCCATCACCCCAATCATTATTTGCACGGTCTGTAAAATACAAAAAAATGTTACCGGCTTGTGCATGTGTTTAGATAATTGCACAGAACTGAATTTTACTGCAGTGTATCCTTATGATCTTACCCCCAGTGCCTTCGGCTCTCCTTTCAGAAACTTTCCCAGCACAGGGGAAGCTTGTGGGATAGTGCAGAAAGCTGGTGCGGCAGTACCACTTTGCTGAGGGCACACCTGGGTGACGACCACAAACCCACTGGTTGTTGAGCTGGCCATATTACAAGCAGGGATGTCTGTAAAGAGAGGTGGATACAGGAAGAGGATGTAAAGGTTTACATCACATGATTATAACCAATTTTGATTTCACATGATATAAATACATTTGATATTTAGACATTATCCTCTAACACAACATCACTGGAAATGTGACGGCTTGTTATTTTACTAATCAAGACGCCAAAGATATTAAAGCACATTGAAGAAAACATATCAGCAGTTATTCATTTCTCATCCAAAGCCCTGATTAGACAGAGTGCATAAAATCACATTTAATGGTTGGTCACGAAGAAGCAAACAAAGTATCTCTGTTTCAGGTTGTCAGAAAATGCGTTTGGTTGTTCAAAAAACAATTTCTGCTTAGATGACCTACAGTAGCTGGTCGAATGAAACATGCTAAATAGATAATCTATTATGATTGAAGCTACCATGCATTGCTTATTTAGTGTGTGTGCAGTTCACTATCATTTATCACGTTATTTGATAAGGCATCCAGCACATTGCCATCTTTTCTCTGATCTGCCAACCTGCTGCGCTTCTTCCGCGCTTACCAGTAGGGGGGAGTCTACGGCCGACAATGCGCTTCTCAGGGGAAACCAGTCACGAAATATAGCAGTAGCCCAAATTCTTTATGAACGATTAATAATATTATTAAGTTATATTTAGTCCAAGGGTGACTTAGCCATTCAATTAGTCTGTTTAGAATGTATACTCAACTCTTCCTCTCTTTCCCTCCCTCTACCCCACAGGTTAAGGAGAGGATATCTGCTTGTCTGACTGACATCTCTGAGTGGATGGCTACCCATCACCTGAAGCTCAACCTTGACAAGACAGAGCTCCTCTTCATGCCGTACAAGACCTCCCCACTACATGACCTCTCCATCACCGTTGATGGGACCGTGGTGGCTGCCTCCCGCTCTGCAAGGAACCTGGGGGTGGTCCTGGACGACCGGCTGGACTTCAAAGAGCACATCAGGGCGACGGCACGGTCCTGCAGGTTCCTCCTGTACAACATCAGGAGGATTCGACCGTACCTGACCACCTACTCCACCCAGCTTCTTGTCCAGACCATGGTCACCTCACGCCTGGACTACTGCAACTCCCTGCTCGCAAGCCTACCGGCCTGCACCATTCTGCCTCTTCAACTCATCCAGAATGCAGCTGCCCGGCTTGTGTTCAACCTCCCGAAATTTTCCCACGTAACCCCCCTGCTGAGGTCTCTCCACTGGCTGCCAGTTGCAGCCAGGATCAGGTTCAAAGTTCTGACCCTGGCCTACACTGCAGCCAATAGGACAGGCCCCGCCTACCTGCAGGACTTAATCCAGAACTATGTTCCTGCTCGACCACTTCGCTCTTCTACAGCAGGGCGACTGGCACTTCCCCCCCTCCGTGTCAAAGGCTCTCGCTTGTCCCGACTGCGGAGTTTTTCCACATTAGCACCTCAGTGGTGGAATGAACTTCCCATTCCTCTACGTTCTACTCCAACCCTGCCTGCATTCCGTCGAGGCCTGAAGACACACCTCTTCAGACTCCACCTTGACTGATATCCTCACCTAGGAATATCAGCTCCCTGTTCCCTGTGTTTTCCTGTCTGTTATTATAGTTTATAATAGTATTTGGAATGTTTTATCATAGTATAGTTTATAATAGTATTTGGAATGGTTTATAATAGCATAGTTTATAATAGTATTTTGAATGGTTTATAATAGTATAATTTATAATAGTATTTGGAATGGAAGTGTGGTGTTGCTGATTTGCCCACAGCTTACTGTGAACTACAGTCAACGTTCATTGCTAGGGATAGCTGCTACATTATGCAAAGGATGTGCTTTGCCTCGTCTGTTTTGTAATGATGATGATGTCTCTGTACGCACTTACTGTACGTCGCTTTGGATAAAAGCGTCTGCTAAATAAATGTAATATAATGTAATGTAATGTATTTTTCCGACGAAGAAGGCAGGGGATTTTGCTGTATATTCGTTTCAGTTCGGTTATGTTTTCATTCTAATTCCAGGTGTAAATTAAAACCTCAAGCAAATAGGCTACTATTTCTTTCCGAATTAATTTCCTTGGCAGTGGCTGGACAGATTAATATTAATTGTAAATGTACATTATGCTCTGGTTACGCCAGTTTTACGGTAGGCTAAGCCAGGGTTATTTTTTACAATAGGCTACAAACGCTTAAAAAACGATTTTTGACACATATTGTGCCTCACATTATAAAAGCTACCAATTGCCTGCAGGCGTTGTGCTGTCCAAATAAACGAATAACACAAACATTTGCTTAAATTACGCATTTACAAAAATTACAAATTAATGATAAAATACCCCCTACAAATAAAAAAGCCAAAGATTTAGACTGCCGCCCTACGAAAATCTCTAAAATATACTTGACCTACTGTTAAGGATAACGCGCGCACCATAAAACTTGCTTTGGCTACATCAACAAAATCCAACCTTCAAACCACTAACGTTATTCTGTGTACTTTTCATCATTATAAATACAAAAACAACTTCCCAAAATACACACAATAGCCTAGTGTCCACAAACCAAACGTCAAATTGAAAACAATGTTTAAGGAATAGGCTAAGCTTCTTACCGTTCAAAGCGCCCAGAAACTACGCAGTAAATAGGCTACTCGATATGGACACAGCCATAGACCCTCCTCTTCCAGGAAAACTCCGTCACAGATCACCCCCATATTGCGTAAATCATGGTGGCATTACAGTGGCAGGTATAGCTACCTGTATGCCATTCAGGGGTTCGTGTTCTCGACTCTCGAGCAAAAAAAGGGTTGCTGGTCAGGAGGGTGAAAAGGAATGGGGGTGACAACTGGGAAGGTTCGTAATGTCCGGAACGCCAAGCTGGGTGGGTGGAGGGGGTGCGGAGGAGGGATAAACGGGTTACTGGTCAGGAGGGTGAAAAGGAATAGGGGTGACAACTGGGAAAGTTTATAATGTCCAGAATGCTGAGCAGGGTGGGTGGAGGGGGTCCGGAGGAGGGAAATAAAGGCCGGAAGGCGGCGCAGGAGAGACAGTTCTGGAGGCCGGCGGCGGCGCGGGCAGGACGGCTCTGGAGGCCGGCGGCGCGGGCAGGACCGCTCAGGAGGGCGGCGCCGCGGGCAGGACCGCTCAGGAGGGCGGCGGCGGCGGCGGCTGCATCGCCGTGGAGGCGGCTGCATCGCCGTGGAGGCCGGCGACGAATGAGCGGCTGTAGGTTAGGCGGCCCAGGAGGGCTGGAACGTGGCGGGACAGGAGGGCTGGAGCGTGGCGGGACAGGAGGGCTGGAGCGAGACGGGACAGGAGGGCTGGAGCGAGACGGGACAGGAGGGCTGGAGCGGGACGGGACAGGAGTAAACACGGATGGGTGGAAAATGGATCCATTCTTGAAGTCATTTTTGTTAATTCACATGACGTTGGCCAAATGCAGGACTGAATGCTTGATTAGTCACAATGTTTGAGTATAATATCAATGCATAATTTCACAAGGTGAAATAATTTGTTAATGGTTGTTTAGTTGGTCACTGAAATATAGAAATAAGCTAGTTTCTGCATGGGCGATTTCAGCAACCTATATCAGTGGTTCTAAAACTTTTTTTTGGGTTGTGTAGTTACCTGGCTGTCTGGTATATAATACCAGACCAATATTAGATGGATTCATTGACAGTGTTTGGATCATAATCACTTTGATAGAGACGATTTTGTAGTCGACTTGTGTAAGCACAGCTGCTCCAAAATTATTAGGAAACGCAAAGTAACTCCCCGCAGTGTAGATCTACCAGTGCTCCAGGTTAAAATCTCTCTCCTTCTTGGCCAAATCCTTCCAGCATGTGACAGATGCACTCAAAAAATAAATCTTTGGACAGTGGTTGCAAGTAATGGTGTTATGACCCCGGAAATGGACTGGACCCAAATGCACGACTCGAACACAGTACTCAATTATTTTATTGCTTGACCAGGGTTCACTCCTGAAGCATGGGGAGAAAGGCAAAGGCAGTTATTGTTCCAAGCCGGAACTGGACTTTAAGACAGACAGACAGAGCGCGTAGCTCTAATAAATTATGCTTCGACCAGGACTCCTGAAGCATAGGGAGAACATAGAAGACGGACAGTCCGGGTAATGGGTCAGCAGGGGAGCAGCGGGAACAGGAGAGGCCAGGGGCAGGAGATGGAGACAGATAACCAGGTAGGCTGAGCAGGGGTAGAGCGGGAGCGGGAACAGAGCTGAGTGGAGTGGCAGAAGATGTGCAGGACAGTGGAGCGGAGTCCGGGCAGGACGCGGGCGCAGCGGCAGGGCAGCAGCAGTAGCAGCACAGCAACAGCAGCAGCAGCAGCGGCAACAGCAGCAGCAACAGCAGCAGCAGCACTGGCAGGAGGCGGGCACCGCCGCAGAGTGGAGGAGCAGGAGCCCCGGCTGCATGCACACGTCAGATGGATGGCAGGAAAACCGCAACACAGGCAGGGGTAGCAAACAACTGCAGGTTGGCAGACTGAAGCAGACAAAGTTAGTACAGCGAGGCAGGAATAATGAACAGCGGGAAATGCCGTTCCAGACGAGAGCTAGACTGGGACTTTAGACGGAATAAAAAGGCGAATTAACCCCGGTACAAGACAAGACTTTTAGATAGCAAGACTAGACTGGATACTAGGAATCAAGACAAGACCAGAGGTTTTAGACAAAGAGCGTTAACGAACTGGCACAGGACAGAGAACACCGGGTGACTAAATACAAACATTAATTGATATCAATTAGGTGCCGCGTGCGAATGTATGCGAGGGTGATTAACAGAGCGGAGAGTGTGGAATGCATGCGAAACGGGGGAATGGGATAGGCTGAGAGAAGTGTAGTGAGACAGAGTGACACGAAAGGAAAAACCACGCCCAACCTGCAGCTCGGGGAAACGAACTAGACAGAGACGAACATGAAAAGGGGGAGAAGGAAAACACAGGAAACGAGAGGACGGGAGTGAGAACATTACAAATGGGCTATTATTAAGTAGGCCTATATGTGACTTCAACTCGTTAAGTGGAAGACGTCGCATCTAGGCTATTATGTTACCATACATTACTTTATTAGGTAGGCTAAATCGTAAAAAAAAAAAAATATTTCAAAATCTTTTTTTAAATTAAATCCAGCGTTTTATTTGTTTACTTAGTAATATTCCGTGCAACCACTGTCCATTATTTTTTTGATTGTGTGATGGGTATATCCCAGTCATCAATAGAAGCTATTATCATTTTATCAATGCAATGTGTTAATACGTTCACTGCATGCCTATACCCCGTCATGCAAGAGAAACTACAATGCGCAAAAGGCAGGCGGTTATTAAAGGCACTGTCACTGACATGTTGAAAACGCATAGCCCCACAAAGATCTTTTTAGTATATACCTGGCAACCCAGGGGGCAGGTACAAGGAACAGCTAATTAGAATATCATGCCCTGTACCACCCACATTTTGAGATAAGCATCTGCGCAACACAAGTTAGAATACGGCTCAAGTCAGCTCATGTTAAATCCGTGCAGGAGAGGCACTTAAGCACATGACTTAAGCTGGCCATCTCTGAATCCAGCCCAGAGTGCACTATAACCCTCAAAAATGGCAATTTCAGATTTTCCCCCCACCTAGCCTGCTACTTTTCAGCTAGTTGGCTACTTCAAAATTTGGTGATAACCCTGATGGAATTGTACCATGCGTTTGCCATGCGTTATAAATTATGGTATGCACATTAACAAAATGCATCTAGACACAAAGGGAATAACCATGCGTACTTACGATGAGTATTAATCCTGCTTTAGTGTTTGGAGGTTCATAAACAAGAATATTTCTGCTCAGATGACCTGGTTAAATGAAACATGCTAAATAGTGAATTTATTATGATTGAAGTTGTCATGCATGCACTGCTAGATTTATCTAGAGCAGGGGTTCTCAATCCTGGTCCTGGGGGACCCCTGTGTATGCTGGTTTTCGTTGCAACCGCAGTTGCAATCCCAGAATTTTAACAAGCTGTTAATTTTTCTTAATTAGGTGCTTTTCATGTTTGGAGGAATTATTCGCCCACTTAAGACACATTATGTCAGAAATAGTTATGCATGCCATGTAGAACAAACTCCCCATGTTCACATTGTGCTTATTGTGCTATATTGCAACAATTACATAAGAAAAGGTTACAAAATAATGTATTTTCACTCAAATGAAAGAGTGAAGTGAATCAATAGGCTCCTAATTAGGTTGTTGAACACATGTGTTTAACTCAATTTTTTCTTTAAGCTTAAGACAATGCAGGTTTGGCTCGTTATCATTTGCTTTGTGTTTGAATTCTTCATTATCTACGAAATGGTTAATTTTAGTGGCCATGTGTCCACACTTTCACCAATTAGGAGCCTATTGATTCAAATCAGTCTTTAAATGGATCTGTTAAATAATTTTCTTATCTTTTTTAAATAATATAGCACAATGTGAACATGGGGTGTTTATTCTACATGGCATCCATAGCTATTTCTGATATAATGTGGCTTAAGAGGGTGAATAATTCCTCCAAACATGACAAGCACCTAATTAAGAAAAATTAACAGCTTGTTAAAATTCTGGGATTGCAACTGCGGTTGCAACGAAAGCCAGCATACACAGGGGTCCCCCAGGACCAGGATTGAGAACCCCTGATCTAGAGTGTATTCACTTTCACTATTATTATTTTGTCAACGTTTTTGATTAAGATGAGTTTGGGATACTTATGAGGACCACCGGGTTGAAAAATCTAAGAAAAAACAACTTCCGGTTGTACGACGGTGTAAATCTTTATGCCACCAGTCAACTGCATTTGAATTTAGTTCGTGTGAATTTGTATGTCATCATTTGAAATTGTATATAAAGTTTTGAAATTAAATTTGATTGCGTTATTGTATTTAAAAATTAGAATTCATGTGAAAGGGTTTAAAACTGAATGATGTGATTTTAATCTGAATTTCAAAAAACAGAGCTTGTACGCATCCCCTTGAAGTTCAGTTTTTTAAGTTCAGTTTCTATTCAAACTTTCAACTCTCAAAAGGCTATGATATCAAATTCAGATCTCCAAAAGATAGCTTAATGTGAACATCCGGGCACTAAGGAAAAGCAGTTGTTAGCAGATATCAATCTGCTGGAGAGCGTCACTCGCTTATCATTGGGTTCTGTGAGTCAGTATTCAGAGTCGCAATAATCTATCAAACTCCATCAGCTGCGTAATGTTGCGATTACATAGTTAAAATGACAAATTATTCTCACGTTAGCCAATATAAAGCAGTCATCAGAGCTACTGCATTGCTATTTTAACTACTTGCCAGACTACTACCTGTCTACTATGTAAGTTAGGCTAATGTCATTATCATAGCCTATCTATCTGCAGCAAGGTAGCTATATAGCTAGCTATCTATATCAAGGGCAACTCCAGTCCTGGGGGGCCGGTCGTCGGTGTGTACGTAGGTTTTTGCTGCTACCAGGTACCCCGGCTCAATCAGCTGTTTAGTCATACACCAACAGCGATTCACTTATAGATTAGACCAAAATAAAATGCTACAATATAGGCATACAGGCACAAGAACATTCATCAGCTGCTGTTCATATCACAAAATGTACCTAAAATGTCAGATCATGTAAATGATTGGGCTACTTAAATAATTAAGAGCAGACGTTGGTCTGAAATTCAGAAACAGATATGGCGCTCCTTTCCTATCCCTGATCTAGACAGTAGCAAGAAGCTAGCCAGCAAGTGGCAATAAGTGGCCATAAATTCTAACTCCATACTTGCTACTCTCTAGATCAGGGGTCTGCAACCCTGGTCCTGGAGAGCCACATGATCTACCGGTTTTTGTTCTTTCTCTGCACGTAATTAATTAATTACAGCAGTTGATTACACAGTTAACTCACTTCACCTGGTTACTTGGGTCTAAATTGGGTGCTGATTGTATGGTGAAAACAAAAACCAGCAGAGTTTGTGGCTCTACAGGAATATGGTTGCTCTGGTCTAGATGGCTAGCTAGCTGGCTAGCTAACTTACTAGGTCACTTAATGCAGATAGCTACATTAACAATGTTAGTCTAATTTACATAGTAGACAGTAGTCTGACTAGTAGTCAAAATATCAATGCAGTAGCTCTGATGACTGTTTACATTAGCTAACTAACATGAGTATGAAAATAATTTGTCTCAATAACGTGTATTTGCAACATTACACAGCTGACGGAGTTTGACAGATTGTTGTGGCACTGAGTAGCCTAGGCTACTGACCCACAGAACCCAATTTGAAGCGAGTGATGCGCTCCAGCAGATTGATATCTGCCAACTGCCAACAACTGCTTTTCCTAAGTAGCCTACCCAGATGTTCACATTCTGAAAGCTAGCTTTTGGAGATCTGAATTTGAAATCGTAGCTTTTTGAAAGTTGAAAGGTTGAATAGTTGTAATTTATTTTACGAGCAAGAAGGCAGGCCATTTTGTTGTATATTAGTTGAAGTTAGGCTATTTAGGTTGTTTTCGTGCTAGTTCAAGGTGTATAACTTCAAACAAATATTCAGTCAGTTGGCCAGATTAATTTAAATTGTAAATGCACATCATGGTTTGGTTATGTCACGTTTACACGCTTCTGTAGGCAACAGCAGTGCTATTTTTTACAAGATACCTCAGCATCCCTCTCTGCCAGTTCCCACAACCTCACAGCTCAAAACCTTTATATTAATATCATTAACAATGACAATTTATTAACAAAATACTATATTCTAGAAAAACTAATTACCAAGACACCTGGTCTCTCTTTCTCGGGTTTCCAAATGGGGGCTGATTCCTGCTCACTACTAATCCCCATACCTAATATCTTTGTGTAGCTACACTACACGACTTTCAAAATCCTACGGAGAGTAGGCTTCTCTCACATTTAATGACGGTCTCATAAAAATCGCCGGTATTTCCATCCTAGGTTAGGAATTCTCACACTACAAGAGTAGTCACAGGCTATGGGTCACAGCCTAGCCTACACGAGCCATGCCCAAAGACTTGTGGAACATAATTTATCTTGTCTAAGACAGGTACATATCAACAACGATGTGCAAATGGTCTGGATTAAAGTTCGAACGAAAACAAAATAAAAACTGCTTTTTTACATGTATTTATTTTGCTTAAAAATTCAATTCACTTTAACATCCGACTTATTCCCATTATTCTCATATACAGATGGATAATGACTTGTTGGTCAACCCTGCGCCGACAAATATTTAATACAGCATTTTACAATAATGTCATAATGTTTTGTGGAGTGGCTTTGTTAGGAGAACAGTTCATTTTGAAGTTCAACTGGTTGGTCACACAGAAGCAAACAAATGAGACCACACTTCAAGCAGCTACAAGACAGAATGGTTAACAGGAATGTGAGAAGATGTGTTTAAATAAAGTAAATTAAACCAAAGAAAAAAATAAAGTCACAGACTAAATAAAATACGCCTGGTGGTAAATTTAAGACAATATCGTTAAATGATAAAGTTATGTTGTGCAATAACCCAAATGCCAAATTGAAAACTAAGGTGTAAGGCAGGTTCTTACCACTCCGATGAGGCCAGAAACTGCGCAGTAAATGCGCTACTGAACGCGATAGCCTAGGCTACTTTGCCACAGACGCTCCTCTTCTAGAAAAACTGTCAGTAGGCTACCGTTAGCTATTTAGTAAACAATAGCCTACAGGCTACCGACCCAATTATAAATTCACTTGCTTCAGTCAAGAAAACAACGCAAAGTTCATCATTAAAATCTGAGACTAACCAACGAGGGATACAGCAAGCGAAGTAGCAGTAGCCTATTTGTTAACTGGAAAACGCTATGTCAATAGGAGGCTTGGTCGTGCTATAAGATCATTTCTTGAACTGTTTCCCACTGCTAAAGGAGGAAAACTGCTTATTGGAACTACTGTTAAGTATCTCTTTAAGAACAAAACGATCAATACATATTTCAAACACAGCCCGATGTTATACGGAAAATCTTTGTAATTATTTAAATATAGTGGAATAGCTTATTTAGTTTAAGATAAAACCGTGTAGCTAATCTTTACGTTGTCTTATAGCCTAATGGAAAACATGATGATGAAATCGGAGGAACAAACCCGTGGGAAGAGAGTAGGACGGTACTATAGCAACTATCTAGTGGCCATGGGATGCCTGTTCCCATAGCGTTAGCTAGCTAGCCTATTGCATTACTGTCGTGGTGTCCAGTGACTGAATTATTTAACAGGCTACAAGTGAACAGTTAATATTGTAAACGTGTCTTTGCCTTTGCAATAAAAAAACATTCTTGCACGAGAAAACCAGAACATGTGCACACTGTTTGAGTCCAAAATGAAATTACACTTTAATATCAACCGGTAGGAGACGAGTCAGGAACTAAAGTAGAGAAGCTTGTAGAATACTGTGCGAATTCACCGATGCTTTGCAAATTCATCTGAACAGGTCTATAAAATTATAGGATTTCCCGTTGATATTAGCGTGATCTAAATGTAATGAAAGGTAAAATTAATGATAAAAATTACATCTGATTAATCTTGATCACTGGCTTTGGATCTTGAGCAGTTCCTTTTGGCCTCCACACTTTGCTCTTGCCATCACTCTGGTACAAGTGAATCTTGGTCTCATCTGTCCACAAGACCTTTTTCCAGAACTCTGCAGACTCTTTTATGTACTTATTGGCCACTGTAACCTCACCTGGCCATCCTGTTTTTGCAGCTAACTAGTGGTTTGCATCTTGCAGTGTAGCTTCTGCTTCTGTTTCTGAAGCTTCTGCGTACAGTATGCCTGACACATCCACACCTGCATCCTGAGGGGTGTTTCTGTCGGACAGGTGCCTGACACATCCACACCTGCATCCTGAGGGGTGTTTCTGTCGGACAGGTGCCTGACACATCCACACCTGCATCCTGAGGGGTGTTTCTGTCGGACAGGTGCCTGACACATCCACACCTGCATCCTGAGGGGTGTTTCTGTCGGACAGGTGCCTGACACATCCACACCTGCATCCTGAGGGGTGTTTCTGTCGGACAGGTGCCTGACACATCCACACCTGCATCCTGAGGGGTGTTTCTGTCGGACAGGTGCCTGACACATCCACACCTGCATCCTGAGAGGTGTTTCTGTCGGACAGGTGCCTGACACATCCACACCTGCATCCTGAGGGGTGTTTCTGTCGGACAGGTGCCTGACACATCCACACCTGCATCCTGAGGGGTGTTTCTGTCGGACAGGTGTTTTTCCTTCATTATGATGATAGTTCTTCTGTCATCAACTATAGAGGTCTTCCTTGGACTATAGAGGTCTTCCTTGGCCTACCAGGCCGCTTTGCGATTACTGAGCTCACCAGTGTTCTCTTTCTTCTTAATGATGTTCCAAACAGTTGATTTTGGTAAGCCTAAGATTTGGCCTATGTCTCTCACTGTGTTTCTCTTATTAATCAGGCTCATAATGGCTTTCTTGATTTTCATTGACACAATTCTGTCTGTGTTGACAAAAAGCAATAACAGACTCCAAAAGCAGTCCTAGAATCAAGACTAGATACTGAAAGCTCTCTTATGCCTGTGAAGCCAAAATGTATAAAGGAGGGGAAGTGGATTAGGAGGGGAAGCGAATGAGAAGGGGAAGCGGACGTAATTTAATTAGAGTGATGAGCATTATTAGAACTTTACCACTCCGCAAGCTCCAGTTCGCTCTGGTACTGTTCAGCCTAGAATATCTTGCTTCTGCCAATAGTTCTAATTTCAACAGTGAAAGATGGAGTTTTGTAAGTATTTTACAAAAGCCCATGTGTAACAAAACTAAGAAACCTTCCTACTACAACCCTGTGCAATGTTGCTGCAATATTCCAATGCGGTGCTACAAGTCGCTTATTGTTGTACTATAATACACATTATGTTACTATAGTTGTTATCATCAGTGCAGCCATCTAGTTAGGTGTGGTTGTGAAACCACACCTTTTGTTACTGTCGAGGTAGGTAAAATGTGTATTTTCTGAATCCAGCGGTTCCAACAGTCAATGCCCTTGTTAAAATGTTCGGCACTCTGAATACTGAACACAAGTGATATTGCATGCTAGAACCCCTCACTTAACCTACATTCAAAATTAGTTTTACGTGATTCAATAATTATTATAAAAAATGACAATCATCAATTAAATCGCCAAATTCTTTGATAGGTAAGTCAAACAGTAACCTGGTGGATCAACCAACAAAGTCTAAATCAGGTCTAAAGATTAAATAATTTTATTCAATGAAAAACAGTCAATTAGAATAGTGACTTCAAATCATACATTCACTAATGAATGTAGGCTGACTACTTATAATTTACAAAAAGGAAGACATTAAACCAGACGTTAATTAGAAGATACCAGTAAAGAGAGACCGATAAGCCGGGAATTGCCAATATTATTTACCCTCCTCCAGCTGAACAGGAACAAAAGGAAACGCACAAGGAACCACCAGCACAAAAATAAAAGAGGAACAACTTATTCACCAACTCCAACTGAACTGAACTTCTTTCCTGCGGCCCACATAAGTACCTACACCACAGGGAGGGCTGATTGGATTTAGGTGTCGAGGAGGGGGGAAGAGGAGTAATTTATGACAAAGACTGGCTTATCTTTGATGTTTGTGGGGGTGAGAGAGAGACAGAAGGAGGATGGGGGGGGGGGCAAGAGATGGAGGAGCTGGGTAGTTTACCTATATCTGCTTATTATTCCGCCACTTTTTGAGAATCTCCTCCTACACTATTCACACCATCAACACCATTCATACCTCATATACCTTTATACACCCTGCCGGTTGCTATTACTTTTTTTTACATTTATACCATACACACTTTTTGAGATAATTGACCTTTTATCACCAAAAAAAATAATGGCAGCCAATGGACACATTTTGTAAACTGATGCAATAGAATGTGGATGCTGTACATATTATGACATCACAATGCCTCTCTACAACCCAACAGTACTATCCCAGATGATTTGACATTACCTTTTTGTGCTTTCATCACAATTCATTACTTCTTTGTATCACTTCCAGGTTATTTAGACTACTTACCACAAAATACATCACCATATTTTAACACTTTCACCTTCTTTAGATGCCTTTATATCACATTACCATTTCCACCTTATACTTACCACCTCTATATACCACATTACCATCTTTTACACCATTTCCAGCCATTGATACCACTGTGAAGCAACCACACCTACAATTTCTTTAGGAATCGTTAATCTAGTTTCTTTTGTAGGCTACTGTATAGGGTGACCATATATTTGATCTTTTAAAAAAGAGGACGGGGTGGGCGGGTGCTATGCCATTTTGATTATTATAAATAGTTATACATAGGATAGTCTCAGCTTTCTGCTGATGACAATTTTATCTTTCTACTCTATATATTAAAGGGGAATTCCACCCAAAAACAACATTAACCTTATTTAACAGATCAAGGTGCAACTAATTAAGTCTCTCTTTGTGGCTGGTCAAACAAAAATTCTGTACTGATATATTGGAATATAAAGTTGAAATTTTGGTAGAGATATACTTAAATAATTTTGACGAATACCTCTACCACTTCCTCATTTTTGAAAGGCTACAGTGGCGTCAAGTGGGCGTGTAAATTACATAGGCACGTAGGCCGAGCCAGCGAGGGAAGAAATGCTCTGTCTGTCACTGTTCTGAGTAGGGATACATCGCAGATCAAGCTATCTATCATTGCTATTTTATTATAATGTCAGAAAATTACATTGATAGGCTACGTTATTTCCTAAAGATGTTTTGGCAAACTAAACCAAACAGGACTTGAGTGCTGTCGGTTAAAGAGGCCTCCGGTCTCATTCCCTGACATCTTCTGCCTTATTGAATCACCTGGTAAGGAACCATGCCAACTACATTATGATCAATGGCCATGAATTTTATTTCAATGAAATCCGCTCCGGTCGTACTGACTGGCGTTGTCTGACACCACCCATAAACTATAAGCGCTCTTGGCTATTGTAGTTCAGAGTAAAGCAACTAGGCTACCTGGTACATGCGCAGTAGTTTGGGGTTATATCTCTGCTCTCAGTACAGGTATAAAGTTGGCCGAGAGCTCATTTTAATCAGGAGAGCTACATTTCTACAAATCTAACATAATTTTTTGGTGGAATTACCCTTTAAGAAATATACTCATTTAAATCTCGACTGTCACCAAACCATGTTGTTGATTTCTTCAAATAAATTAGAAGTAGCGATCCGCCGGTTCATTAAAGGCTACAGAACGTTAATTCAGCATTAACACTTAGTCCACACGTTATCTTGGACTTTGTTCAGAATTTAGGCATGTAGTTGTTTGTACCTTTGTGCAGAAAACTTGTCGTACTACTATTCGAAGAACAGGAGGCTAAATGCTTTGAATTGCTGTTTATTTATTTATTCATCACTCGACAGGTCGCGTATTAGCCGGGATCACAGTCAAAAAAGAATCTGCTTTGAACTCGGCTTACTTTTTGTTAGTTGTTGCTCCTCTGACATTGATTGAGTTTAAAACATGGGCGATGTCTTCCTCTGGAGAGTGTAGCTATCTGGCCTAACTTCCTGAACTAAAAAGTTGTGAGTAAAATAAAATTTCACTACCAATGAAGTCCCCCTCCCGCTGGTGAAACAATATTGACTGGGCGATAACCACTATGAGAAAGCTTATACATTTCAGCCAATTGACCATAAAATATGTCTGTCCTAAACATTATGGAGGCCACTGTATATACAGTATTGCTCAGTGCCAGTTTTTGTTGTTTTGGCTCTGTACTCCAGCATATTGGCTTTGAAATTAAACAATGAGGTTAAAGTGCAAATCGTCAGCTTCCATTTGAGGGTTACATCCATATCGGGTGAACCGTATAGGATTTACAGGCGTTTTTATAAATAGTTACCCCATTTTAGGGGACCTAAAGGAATTAGACAATTGGCTGCTCAGCTGTTTCTTGGCCAGCTGTGTGTCATTGCAACATTAGTTCATGCACAAGAATGCTTAAAAGAAGGTCTAGAGTTGATTGATTCTAGGTGTGGCATTTGAACATAAAGCTGCGCTGCATGCATGGTGTGCCATTGACTGCACCAATCACTATAAAATAGAATCCAACTTATATTAATTTATTAACTAATGTGCTTTTTAATTTAGATATTCCGAAATGAATTGTTAGTAACGCAACAGTTACGTTAACAGTACCAGTGATAAGTACAGATGTGACGTAACTGAATTGCCACCAATGACTTATTTTGTATAACACAGCCAAATATGCTGTGGTTTTTAGACACTGATGTAACCTGGATTTTAATGAAATAAAATAATGCAGTAATGTTATGTTTAATGTCCTTTCTCAACTCACCCAAAATATGGTTTGAAAAGCACTCATTTAAAATGTTCTCTAGGAAATTCCCAAGTGGTGCAGATTGGTTTCATGGCTGCATACCTTGCACACTCTATATTTGTCCATGATATTTTTTTTACATAGAAATATACAGTTAAGAAAAACTTTATTTTCCACTATTTAATCACAAAATGCACATCACACAAAAGGGCATTTGAATGTCCATTTTATTTGAACTTAAAATCATTGAAGTAAAATCATTGACATAACATTGATTAGATCAATATACTACATTTAATTTTATATATATATATATATATATATATATATATATATATATATATATATATATTACTAAAAACGTATTCAATATTAATTGCACTAAAATGTACCTTTACCTCTCCACATGGCACTGAATTAACTTCCACATCATGGCTTAAAGATGTCTACACTAAAAGTGGTTTCTTAGTTTGTAACTGTGGACAAGGTTGGCTATTTATTAGGATTCACATTTTAAGTGCTGCCCATGGGTCAAATAAACTGGAGAGATTATTTTGATGTGTTCTGAAATAGACTACCGAAATATAGTTTCTGAGTAGGATAACAAAGGCAAATTTTGACACTTAAAGGATAGGGTGAAAGGACCCTATTGAAAGGTTGTGTCCCATCATTTATAATTGTGTATAGCACAAACTCACTGATAGCTTCATTATCGAGAAATTTACCTTTTAACCACCGCTTCTTGGTGGGTTTCAACTGGGTTCATTGGGGCAAGTACTTAGGCCTTCAAAAAAACGATACATCTCCTTTTAGAAAACGGGAAACTCAAAGTCTTTTTAAAATTAATATATATTTTAAACATGCTTTCTATCAGGCTTTATTGAATTAATTCTGCACTTCCACAAATCCATTCTCTTCGCTACATCTGCGCCGGAATAAGAGAGAAGCTAGCTGACAACAACGCTGAGTTTTTCTTCTTCTATCGGACTGCTGCCGGTTCTAGTGCATAAGTTGACAAATGGTTGTGATGTAATGGCAATAAGTAGTTCCAAATCAAATTACTGTTTTTCAAAACATAATGAATAGGCATAAAATACACAAAGAGATGTGTGAGTATACTGTGTTTCCTGTTTTCTAAAAGGAGATTTATCATGGTTTTTGAAGGCCCTATTGAACCCCATTGAAACCCACTGAGAAGCATGTAAATTTCTCTATAATAAAGTTATCAGTGATGCATGATGGGAAAAAACCTTCCAATAGGTTCCGGGCTGAAAAATGGTGAACCTATCCTTTATAAATGTTATTTCTAGGTATAGTGTCATTTATACTTCATTACATATTAAGGGTGATTTTCATTCCATGGCTACAGACCTAATGCAATCAAAACATATTTAGCCTTCCTAACTGTACAAAGGCCCTGCTTTATAGAATTGCAACATACATAACAAGATATTTTGTAACATACATGATGCTGCTGATAAAAAATGTATAATGGAATATGTCATCAAAGGTGCAAAATATAAAGTAACAAATAGATTTCTGTTGTTTATATGTAAAACCAGCAGATGTATTTACTGTATTGAAGGTTTTGTAGCATTAAAAGTGGAGGAGCCTATATGAACATGCCCAGCCCACTGATCTCTTTCAAGGAAGGGTTTCAACATATTCAGGAGGCTTCTCTGTTTGCATGCTGCCCATCACATTTTGACCCAAAATGGGAGAAACTTCCATCTTTAAAAAAGGAAAGAGAAAGAGGGACAATAGGTTAATAGATAAAACTCACTTTACCCTAATGCCAGCTACAAGTGCTGGTGCAGTATGACAGTTTGGTTCAACACTGAAGCAGAGAGGACAGACCTGACTGTTATAGTGTATATTCAGTATGTATTTTGTAGGTCCCGTGGCTTGCCTGTGCACTAATTCTGGTCTAAAATCCATCAGTCTGTCTTGGGTCTGTATACATTTTGTGCAAAAGGTTTTACTTAGGTTTTCTTTCAACAAGAGAGAGACCAGACGATAACAGGATCATAACTGAAATCCTTCTGTAATCTTTAGCATAATTCTATACTGAAACACTACCATAGAAAGTGTTGAACACAGTATGCTGACACAATCACTATATTTCTCAAGCATAATCATTATGTGCATATCAGCACACCTAGATAATGATATGTGAAATGCTCTGGAAGAAAACATAGAGGAAGAGGAGTAGAATAGCCTATTGCCTAAAAACAAGGATAAATAAGATAAAAACTGAGAAAGCCAATCACTCAAGCACAAGAGGTGAAATTCATTATCTGTTGTATTCAGGAAGTGAAGATATCAGAATTTTTACCTCATAAGTAATTGGTGTTGGGATGAGAAGATTTTCTGATGTGACTTGGCTGCTTGTGGGTGGCATATATACCACTTGCTATAATAAAAAATGGAAGTTTTTAATCAACAAATTTTAATCATACAGAGAGTACTTAAGCAGCTGCAAAATTGCTGTCTCTACTGAGATAAAACTCACATTAGATGTCATACACTTCAGGGTTAAGCTACAGGTAGTGGCCTAAAACGTGGAAACACCAGTATGATGGTACTTAATAGGATGTTTGGCCACTGTGTGCCACCAGAAGAGTTTTGTATTAGGCAGGAAAGAAATGCTGAAACGACCCGGGTAAATCCCGCATTTGCCTTTGGTGTGAAAGGGTCGGTCGCATGATCCGATCGGGGTCCACGACCCTGCTCAGGACCCCTGACTTACGCGGTCGGACATTGCTTCAGTGGCAACACGGGTTACTATACGCAGCACGGTTATCTGACCCATCCTCGACATTGTCACGTTTTTGAAGTTGTGCAGATACGTTCTGAAACTTTTATATAAATGATGGAAGCTGTAGGCTATTAATGTGAAAGTATATTAGAACCAAACACCTCTGGAATTATCTTCATTTTCGCTATAGATTGCTAAAGAAGAGGATTGCTCAGTTGTCATAGGTAAATAGGCTATGTAACAGCAAATAGTCTATTAAATAACAAATAAAGTTACTTAAAATATATTTTTGTCACAGTTTTTACAGAAAAGAATTTGCAAGATTTGGAGCACATCACTGTTCTACTGATTCAGGAGTTAACATATTGTTACTGGGTTGAGCCTTCGTAATGGCAAACTGCATTGTTGTGTCAGCTAGCCAGCTGGCTACAAAACTAGCTGTATTGGCAGGAAAAAACAGAACGTGTACAGAAGTAAAAAAAAAAAGAACTATAATAACATTAGTAAAGGAAGCTTCACCTGACCATATCACATTTATCCACTACTCCATTGTCTCTACTCTTTGCACCCTCATATTCACTAAACTGGTACTGCCAGGTGTAATGAGTGTTTTGTGCACTGCAACCCGACTATGGTACCCTACCCCGTAGAGTAGACATTTGCAGTCAATTGATTTAGAGCTGCTTGTCTGTTTTGCCTTGTACCTCAAACAAATGCATGGACATCACAATGTAGGAGTATGCGCTTCCAACCGCAGTTGCCCTGTATTGATGACATCTTTCCCATAGTTGCATGTGATATCACTTTAGACACGGTTCCTTGTAAAACACCAGCAAGTAGAGCTTTCATCATCTCGGAAGCTCCTGCCAAACATACTCCAACAACTCACCCCTCTTTCAAGCTACGTTCTAGCCACGTCATACACACGAGCAACCAAACCTCCTCTGAATTTTTTTTTACATGACCCAGAAAACTCTGGGATATTAACTGCTTACTTAACTGAAGAGCTGCACATGTGTGGAAGCACCTGTTTTCAATATACTTTGTGTTTCTCATTTACCCAAGTTTTTTCACCTTTTTGGCCACTACCTATGTTTTGATTCTTGCAGTTACATGGGCTGTCTATATCTATCATTCAACAGCCCCATGGGGCTGTACAATCTAGCCCTGATTGTGATGTCTTTGTAGATCTCACCTGTGAGGAACAGTCACACACTGCTCTGCAGGCGAATGCTGAGACACAGATGGAGACGATAAACTCCAGGATGGAGAACACCAACAGCACTCCTTTCATCCCATGTGACCTGGCCTGTGTAAAAATAAACAGAGAACAAATCAGTGTCAGTTAATCATTCACTCCTACATTTACATTCCATAGACTTAGACTTGCATAATAAACACTTAGACGTGTTAGATTATATTCAGTATGATTGTTAGTAGCTAAATCTTCATTACAGAGCCGATGTAATCAGTGCGTGTAGTTAAAGTTGGAAGGGTTCCTTCCTTCTGACATCAGCTGAGCAGTCATATAACACATTAGGTTGTTGGATATCCAGACTGTACAGATACGCCTACTTTGATAAAAACTTTAAAATGACTTTTACCAGAAGCGTATGTTCAAGCCTTTGACAAGAGTAGTCCTCATATGAGTCCTCACTGTAAGAGCAGTAATATCTCATTTGAAAAACAAAGTCCAAAGAGAAAAGGATGATTGCAATGCCAGCAGTGATGATGCTGAAGATGTTCATTCCAAGTGCTCCATTCACCTGCAGGAAAAGCCTCAATTTCATATACATGATGCAAACACACACACAAACACACTTTTTTGTCAATTTTAGAATGACACAATTTAATTCAAACATTCCCTGACGATCTCAGCAGTCAGTTTTTCTTGCCAAAATGATGTAAGGATATTATTTTAGTATATTCCAATTATACTTTGTCTATAATTTGTTTGTGTTCTCCATCTGCATAAATACAGAATGTGTTCTCCATAGAGAATCAGAATAAAGTTGAAAAGCTGTGAAACTGGTATAATTCTGGACAACAAGTAGACTAAACAGGCAGGGCTTGAATTCCTGTTCATATACAAATTCAAATCAAATTCAAATGTTTCTTGTCTGAAACAACATACATCCACACCTATAAGGTGTCACAATTGGACGTTTTAAATAATTTGTCAGTGAAATTGGTGTGACTGTGCTTGTAGTATTGATGCGTTTGAAGGCACCATGTAGATAACATCACTGCATATTACTTGTCACTTTCCAAAATAAATATTTACACTCAGGCAACTCTGGGAAAGACAAAGCGGTTATATTGAAATCTGTGAGTAAATATCTGAATGGTCACATCCAGTCAGTGGTCAGAACTCACCAGGCATTTGTTGAGTTTATTGTTAGCAGCAACAGTCAGAGCTCCTGAGGAAATGTACTGAGGGGAGATAAAAAAGGGAACTTAACTAATTTGACTTGGGAACTTTTTGTTTTTAGTCCTCAAATATATCCACTGAATGTTTCAATGGAGAAATACACAACTAACAGAAAAACATTATACTTCATGCATGTTTTAGAATCCTTTTGCATCCAGTCACAATTTTTGGAATCTGAATTAACTTTCCGTTCAATCCAGGCAGAAAGTGTAAAATTGCACCTACATCAAACTGAGATCGAATTTCACCTCAATGGTGACTGACCTGGGACTGAAGCACAATCATCTAGTTTTGGATTAGTGTTTTGTCCAAATCATTTATACCCAAAAACCGAATTTAAGTACGTTTTTTTAAGCAGGACAATTGGTAATGATGAACTTACGATAAGAGCTCCCCAGAAAACAATCCCAGAGTAAACACCAATGCTGTTAGCATCTATGGCCATGACGATGCCAAGTAATATCACCAACACCCCAATCATTATTTGCACTGTCTGTAAAACACACACAAAGGAAACATGTTACCAGCTTGTGCATGTATGTACAAAGAACTGAATTTTACTGCAGTGTGTCCTTATGATCTTACCCCCAGTGCCTTAGTATCTCCTTTCAGAAACTTTCCCAGCACAGAGGAAGCTTGTGGGATAGTGCAGAAAGCCGGTGCGGCAGTACCACTTTGCTGAGGGTACACCTGGGTGACGACCACAAACCCACTGGCTGTTGAGCTGGCCATATTACAAGCAGGGATCTCTGTAAAGAGAGGTGGATACAGGAAGAGGATGTAAAGGTTTACATCACATGATTGTAACCAATTTTGATTTCACATGATATAATTACATTTGATATTTAGACACTGTGCTCAAACACAACATCACTGTAAATGTGACAGCTTATTAGTTTACTATTCATCCAAGATACCAAAGATATTAAAGCATGTTGAAGAAAAATATCAGCAGTTATTCATTTCTCATCCAAAGCCCTGACTAGACAGAATGTATAAAATCACATTTAGTGGTTGGTCACAAAGAAGCAAACAAAATAGCCTATCTCTGCTTAAGGTTGTCTCTCCTGCAGTCAGAAAATGTTTAATTTTGATCAATAAAATATTCATTTTTTAGAAACGTCTATTGCAATTTTGTCATCGCAATCAATATTATATCCCTGGTAGTCCCGGTTGTCAGGCTCCCCCATTCACTCACATTCATTTTCGGTACCTCGTTAAAAAATTAAAACAATTAATCATTTAAAAGCACACACTAACTATGGCAGATAATACATCGATAAAAGAGAACACGAGGGTGAAAAGGTACGTGTTTGTTTTGATATTTAATGTATTAAGATGCGTTTTTCCATTGTTATGAGAGACAAAATATTGCTGAAGACAGCTGAAAATGGAACGCACAAAATTGTGCTATTACGTTTTATTCTATCCGGTTGTTTTAATACACATCGGAGTTAGAATCCTGAGAAATAAACGAGAATGTCTAAACTTGGAAGCTGCCAAGTGTGTCGTTGTTTTTTCCCTGAGGGAATTTCACGAAGCAGAGGTGTAGCCTAGCTACGAAGCGAGATTAAGGGGTTAGACAGCAAATTTAAATTTCCACCCTGGATTTTCTGTATCACAAAGCCGACTCACTTTCAAATACATTAATGTCTCGATAGACATTTAGATGCTATGCCTTAATGTTCGTTTGAAGTAGGCTAGCTAGATCTACCGGAGCCAGGTTAAAAGTGTAAACGGTCCAGTTACTCATGCACACACATGAAGTGTGTAATACAGTAAACACAATTAACGACAGATGGGACAGAAACATTATGAGAGCTATTTTAGGATAATACTAAACAGCTAGCAAGCTAAATTTAAGATTTAACCCTGGATTTTTTGTATGACGAAGCCGACTCACTTTCGAATAGCCTACATTAACATTTCTCATTTTGTATAACATATAGAATGGAACCTGGCTGTCGATAGACTTTTTGAAGAAATGTTCACTTAAAGTAGGCTACCGGAGCCAGGTTAAAAGTTTAAATGATCCAGTGAGTCATTTGCAGTCTTTTCATTTATTTTAAGAGAGGATTTCCAGCAGTCCAACACAACTGATCCAATCCAATTTTCATTTTGGGCTGAATAATCCTCCATAATATTTAGTGTGTGCTTTAAAACGATTAATTTTGGTGAGGTCCCGAAAATTAATGGGACTGAAGGGGGAGCCTGGCAACCGGGGATGCCGTTAACGGTCAGCAGGGACAGCTGACGTTGCTAGTATTCACGCTATGTAAATATAATGGGGTAGGCTCAAGGGGCCAAGACTGGGCTTTCGTTCTGAAGCTCACTTCCTGGTGCCGTTGCTCACTAGCGCCACTGCGGTTGGCTGCAGTATAGGTCTTTCCCCATGTAAGTCAATGGCAGCAATGTGGTCAAAATACTCAGTCAATAAATTTTTTACACAAAAAAATGTAATTGCAATAGGTGCCTTTCCTTCATCTAATGCCTGTGCATTTTGTTTTTAAATATTGTGTCGTTTGGACAGGGTATTAACATTTGTTCAGGACCAATCAGAGGGACAGGTTTAGTCCTGGGATCACTGGCATAGATAGGTTCTATATGGTTCTCACTGCCCTCACTCGGAGGGGCGGGACCTCTTTTTATGCAGTCTATGTTTGGGACAGGGAGACACGCTGTATTTTTGAGTGGAATGGAGAATATCCCTTAGTAGCCTACCGTGAACAAGCTGTTGTTTTGTGGACGCAGTTCGTAGCATAATAAATTGAATGCCTTACCCGTTCATCTTCAACATGTTTGTCATCACATATTCATTTTGGTTGGAGCGAGCTATGATGTGTCTACTACGAAAAAAAATACTGTTTCGTAAGATGAGACAGAAGGGGATGTTGCAGCTACACTACAGGCCCAGCTTCTCGGAGCAAGCAGCCAAATTGTGGGTTAAGTATCTCAAATCAATTGCTCCATACCTGTATAACCTTTTCAATTTAGATATTAATTTAGCTATTCCAACCCCTCCCGTACGCAATCGCCCCCTGTAATGTACTCCCCCTGTACTCCCCTGTCATGAACGTTACCATTGCTTAGCAATGCTTCACTAGCTAGCTGACAAGTCATTTTAACATTTAGCTAGCAAGCTAACGATAGCTTATGGCAAGCCATTTTAATTTAACAGTTATTCGACTTCCTTAAAGTCATCCTTGCTGGCTGGCCATATAAGTTCACTAGCTTCCGTGCTTGCCTAGCTAACGTTACTAACGTTAGCCAGCTGCTCTAGCTAGAAATCTAACCGGACATTTCTACACCATGGATCATTTTTTAGGTCCCAAAAATTACGAAAATGTGCTGGGAATAGAGCCAAAGTGCTAGCGGTATGTTTGTACTGACTCAATACGGGGATGTTTAAAATAAAACTAATAATTTATCGGAAAAGAATACGGAGTCTGCATTTGTAAATGTTTGCAATGTTTGTGATTAGGTTATAGGATGCAGATGAAAGTTAATGCCATCTACGATGTAGCTACTGTGCTTTTAGCTAGCGTGTGAACCCTAGTTTTCAGAACGGGGTTTCATGGTGCGGCAAACCGTGATGTGGTTTGATATGGACCTTTGTCCATATTTTTATACAGTCTATGGGTAGGCTCCACAAGATTACTTCTATCACACGAAGGGAGAAGGGTCTATCCGCAGTGTGCAGGCGCTTAGGGAACGCCTCTTCTTTGCGAATGCCCCTTCTTTGGGAACGCCCCTTCAATGGGACCGCCTAACTCATCACCCAGAGGACGTCACTCAGAAAAATAGCGCAGCGTGAAACGGTAAGCGACTTGACAAATTTTCCAAAACCGTCAGTTTTATATTATTGATTTTTGCTAACTGACCGTGTACATTGGTCTTGTTAGCTAGCTGTTAGCCTAGATAATGGCGGACAACTCGTTAGCCTAACGTTAACGTTAGTTAATGGCGGAGAATTTGTTTGATACTTCGTGTTCAATGTTCTTTCTGTTAGGTAGTTTGCAAACCATGCAACTGCATGCTCAGAAAGTCCTATATTAAATAATCTCTGTTTCAGTATGCCATGGTCGACTGTGTCAAATGCTTTAGAAAGATCGATAAAAAGTGAAACACAATGCTGCTTTTCATCTAAAGCGACTGTAACATAATTTAAAACCTTAATGGCTGCTGTAATTGTGCTATGTTTTTTTCTAAAACCTGATTGGAATGTAGATGAAAAGGAATTACCAGAGGTGACAGCTTTGAAATAGGTCTGTAATTATTTAAGAGCATTGGATCTCAACCCTTTTAATAGTGGGAGAACATGTGCTGATTTCCAAATCCTAGGAATTCCATTACATTCCAGAGACATGTTGAAAATATATGTGAGAGGTTCCGCTATAAAATCAGCCGCTAATTCAAGAAGCAGGGGTCAAGTACATCAGGACGTGCAGGTTTTCTAGCATCTAGTGATTTCAGGGCTTTGTGTACCTCCAGCACTGAAAATGGTGTAAAGCTGAAAGTCTGACCACCACTCATCGGTTCATCAGCACAGGGTGTTACAGAGACAGAGGGAGCAGAATCAAATAGAGAGCCGGAAGATACAAAGTGCTCATTAAAACTATTCAGCATTTCAGATTTGTCATTTACAGGAACTGAGTTTTTCATTACACATGATGGTAAATCTGCAGACTTACAGTTTCCAGACATGGATTTAATAGCCTTCCAAAACTTTCGAGGATCATTTATATTTTCAGTAGTAGCAGATAAATAAAATTCTGACTTGGCCTTCTTAATAAGAGAGGAGCATTTATTTCGTAACTGCCTAAAAAGAAGCCGATCAGCATCAGACCCTTATTTCCTAGCCTTAGCCCAGACTGAATTTCGTTCATGAAATATACCTGATAGCTCAGGGGAAAACCAGGGGTTATCCCTACTTTTCACTCTGTACCTACAGAAGGGGGCATGTTTATTCATAATTAGCAAAAAGCCATGAAAGAATGCCCAGGCAGTCTCAACATCAGGAATAAGCTCAATCCTTTTCCATTCAAAGTAAATCAAGTCGTGTAAGAAACCCTGCTCAACAAAACGCTTCAGATTTCTCTTCTGAACAAAGCGTGGTTTTGTCTTCGGGATCTTAGTATTTCTAATAGCAACAACAGCACAGTGGTCACTTAAATCATTACAGAAGACACCGGTAGCAGAGTATTTATAAGGAACATTAGTCAAAATCAAATCAATTAGTGTAGATCTCTCTGGATGTTTAAGCCTAGGGCAAGTAGGCGAGTTTGGGTTAGATTAATAGAGTTACAGTATGTTTTAAAATCATCAGATATGGGCTGTAACCAGTCCCAGTTGAGTTTAAAGCCTTTAATTAAGAATTAACACGAGTATTTTTGTGCATCTCTTTGTTTTATGTCTGACTTGTAGGATATTTTGAGGATGGAAGAAGGGGGATTTGCCAGGGGTTCTACTCGGAGACAAAATATGCAGGGCTGTGCTGACAGTCCTGCATGGAGGAGTGGGCTACAGATTAAAGATCCAAGAAGGCAAGGTTTTTCTACTATTTGCTTACTTGATATTGTCTCCACTCACACATTTCTCTATTTGCTAGTTCACTGTGCTATCAATAGCAGTGCTGTCCACTACTTTACTGTGAGTTTGTTGGACCCAAACTGTTTGCCCACCAATTATTAATTGTTTTTTCTGTTCCTTTTGGCTTGGACCTCATTGATGCCCCCCCCCCCCCCCCCCCCCCCCATCCCACCTCAGACTGCGGCGGTGCCTCTCTCCACCAACACCACGACAACCCGTTTTCTGTTTTAGTTTGGATAAGTTTCTATCAAAAAAATTAAATAAAATCTTTAAAAAATAAAAATCCTGTCTGTTTATATTTTTTCTGTTATTACAAACTTTATAATAATAATAATAACTTACTATGTTCTGATTCTTCTTATGTTGTATATTGTTATCCATTCACTAAATAAATCTGAAGCACGTTGTGCTATAGTACTTGAAAATAGATCCACTCTCTATTTTTTTATTTTGTTTTGTAATCTGTTATTACAATTTTTATATTATAGTAATAATAACTTGCTATGTTCTGATGTTTTTGTATATTGTTATCCATTCACTGTAAATAATTCTGTTTTGTTTGCTTGCTGAAGCACTTTGTGCTATAATACTTGAAAAGACATTCACTGTGTGTGTGTGTGTGTGTGTGTGTGTGTGTGTGTGTGTGTGTGTGTGTGTATTTATATATATATATCTGTTTGTTACGACCCCTGGTCCAGCTAATCGCCTCCACCTGAGAGTGGCTAATTAAAAGATTAAAAATCTGCCTTGCGGGTGAAAGATCACTCTTTTGCTGACCATGCACTTCGCCACCCTAACCAGCCGTGCCTCGCCGTGGTGGTTCCTCCCTGCCTCTAGCCTCAGCTTCCTGTTTTTTTTCTCTCTCCCATTTTGGTCCCCAGTTATACCCTACTCAAGGTTGAGTCAATTCTCTATCCTTATTGAAATGATGAACCATTAAAGTACTGTATTGTTCAGTTTAGCTCATGCTGTAATATTTAGAAATAATTAATTAATGGTAGCTTGAATCTACAAGCAATTAATAACAGCTGCATTATTTAATGCCAATATAAGAACACAAAAAAATACTTAACTAAGTTTAATCCCTGTTTTGATAATTTTATAGGCCTGCTATTTGTTGGGTTGTGTATTTGGTATTAGCCTGTTTGGATAAAATACATTAAGAATAGATTTGTTACTACTACTGGTAACTAATGAAAGGTTAATTGGATACTTTGTTAACGTTGACAACTAACATTAACCTTGCATCCTTAAACGTTAGTTGAAGTACGCCTATTTAATACACAGGGCTCCTTTAAAGGTTGTATCAGAGATTTTGGGTCGAAACATAAATGATCACATTCATCTGATTTTTCCTCACGATCCGCTAGCTGCCCGCCCCATAAGCAGGCCGTCAAAAAACCGCCTCTCTGTAGGCAGCCTATGCTCCGAGATCGTACACAAAAACAAATGGTAGACTACCAACCACTCAAAACCAAAATAAACAGTATTCCAACCAATCACCGACAAGGGGTGGGTGATACTAATACGCTAATACTCTTATCTCGCTGAAATCTTGACGGATTTACAAACGGTTTGGTTTCTTACAAACGTTATTAACGTGGTTATAATTCTGGATGCTTGAACACTATTTTTTAAAACATAACATAATTGGCTCTGAGCTGGAGCTGGCTCTGTTTGTTTGGGATTTCGCTTCAGAAGTGACGTCACCCAAAATCGCTGATACAACCTTTAAGAGTCGCGTGTGTGACGTAACTCGGCTGTACCCGAGTTGTCAATCGTTTGTAACGTTAATACACGGAGCAATGGAAATAATCTTTTAACGGTCTGTTTGTAACAGTATTACAAAGGAGTTCCGAAATAGCTTTGCAACAAACAAAATTACTTGCTCTGTTTTTGTTTCCCTGCACTCCTACAATGTTTACTTGAACATTAAAACAACAATTTTATACTGATTTGCTCGAACGCAATAATGAACAGCACATCTAGGCTATAATGATTTTGTTGTTTTATGTTTATGATCTTTTTTGTGTGCGTGTACTAAGCTGTAACAGAAAATAAACTAAAGTTGTCTGAGGACTACCTCTGAGTGACGTGACGTATGAAAAGGCGTTCCCATAGAAGAGGCGTTCCGTAAGCGCCTGCACACTGCAGATGGATGATATTGCACGAAGGTGAAATATCCCTTTAAGGAAACATTTCAAGGCTTCTTCCGCGCTTACCAGTAGAGGGAGCCTACGGCCGACAATGCGCTTCTCGGGAAAAAACTCACGAAATAGCAGTAGCCCAAATCCTTTATGAACAATAGGCTAATATTCTTAAATTATATTAAATCCAAAGGTGACTTAGCCATTCCATTAGTCTAATTATAATTTATTTTACGACGAAGAAGGTATGGAATTTTGCTGTAGGCATTCGTTTCAGTTAGGTTATGTTTTCGTTCTAATTCCAGGTGTAAATTGAAACCTCAAACAAATAGGCTACTAATTCTTTCAGAATTAATTTCCTTTGCAGTGGCTGGCCGGATTAATATTCATTGTAAATGTAGCCTACCTACATTATGCTCTGGTTACGGCACTTTTACGGTAGGCTAAGCCAGGGGTATTATTATTATTTTTTTTACAATAGCCTGGGCTACAAACGCTTAAAAACCGATTTTTTACATATTGGCTATTGCGCCTCACATTATAAAAGCTAGCAATTTCCTACATGCGTTGTGCTGCCCAAATAAACGAGTAGGCTAACACAAACCGCTAAACATTTACTTGAATTACGCATTGACAAAAATGACAAATTCATGCTAAAAAATCATAACATTTAGCCCTATAAAAAACCAAAGATTTAGACTGCCACCCTACGAAAATGTCTTATAAAATATACTCGACCTAGGCTACTGTTAAGGATAACGCTCGCACCATAAAACTTGCTTTCGGCTACATCAACAAAATCCAACCTTCAAATCACTAACGTTATTTTATGTAGGCTACTTTTCATCGTTATAATACAAAAACAATGTTTAAGGAATAGGCTAAACCTCTTACCGTTCAAACGCGCCCAGAAACTACGCAGTAAATAGGCAACTCAGTATGGAGACAGCTATACACATTGGTTGATGCTAGAGTTCTTCCTCTTCCAGGAAAACTTTGTTACAGATCACCCCCATATTGCGTAATTTCCCGTTATTGGTCGCATGCTAACTTGTGCAAGATTAGTTCCTGTAAGAGACATACCAGCTGCCATACGAGACCTAAACAGTTTTTGTGTGCGATGGAGGATATTTAAGACATTTATGACGACCATGGTGGCATTACAGTGGCATGTAGGCTATATAGCCTACCATTCATCGGTTCGTGTTCCCGAGCAAGAAAATACACTCAATGACTTATAGTAACTTCAAAGCAGCGTATACAGCGACGTCATGCCCCTAGAGACTGCACGAAGGCTCCGTATATTACTGGAGTATTATTTTCAAATATTTTATGTTGGAACAATTTCTTATGGTGCATGCAAACTAAGACCCCTGCATTTAAGGAAAGAAGTACCGGCATGATATAAAGTGATATTTATAGGCTCAGTCCTACGTATTAACATTCTGCAGTTCAATAATTGTGTTGTATTGTTGTAGCGATCAATGGTGCTTATGAATATAGAAACATTTGATGAATGGATTTACTCGTATTTGTAATTATTGTTCATTCACATGACGTTGTTCAAATGCAGGACTGAATGCTTTATAGTCAAATGTTTGAGTATAATATCAATGCATAATTTCACAACGTTAAATAATTAGTTAATGGTTTAGTTGGTCATTTAAATATAGATATAATCTCGTTACTGCATGGGCTATTTCAGTAGCCTATATAGTGTACTACTGGCCTTTTTATATTATAATATCGTACCACACAAAGGCAAACATTTTGCTATATAGCCTAACATTTTAGTGACAATTAGTAACTGTGGACAAGGTTGGCTATTTATTAGGATTCCCATTTAAAGTGCCACCCATGGGTCAAACAAACTGGAAAGGTCATTTAGATGGGTTCTTAAATAGACTACTGAACCATTGTTTCAGAGTAGACCTTGGATAATAAAGAGCAAATTTTGAAACTAAAATGGGCAGTTCACCCCAAAATTTAATTGGGATATTATACAGACTGCTATCTAACCGTCCAGGTAGTTTAGCTGAGATTTCACTAGTTTTGTACTCGTAAAGATCCGCAGCAGCTCAGTGTGATATCACCCTGATAGAACGGACCTCAGTGGGTCCAAAGTTTGTGGCACTCAAAGCAGAAAAAAATAATAAAAATACATTCAAAAAAATCAACAGCAATGTCTCTTTCCAGATAGAATGACATTGTTGCTCATGAATATCCACAGACCTTCTTGTGCACAGTAATTTCGAACACTACTTTTTACTGATATATACCAACTGTGTATGTCCACACAATGTATCAACCAAAGCACTGTAGTATTCTAGGGCGCACTGTGTTGACATATAAACCCCAGTATAATGGTGTGCTTTGGTTAAGTCTTTGCGCGTATATGCACAGTTGGCGTACATCTGTAGAAAGTAAATAAAAATTAAAAATAAAAAAAAACATGCAGAACAAGGTCTGTAGATGTTCATGAGTAACTGTCATTATATTTGGAAAGGGACGTTGCTGTTGATTTTTTCTAATGTACATTTTTGGCGCTTTGACCACCACAAACTTTGGACTCATTGAAGTCCGTTATATCAGCGTAACGTCAAGGTGAGTTACAGCGGATATCTACAGAACTATTGAGTTCTCAGTGAAATTACCTGGATGGATAGAAGCACCCCAGGTACATAGAAACATATCAAAATTAAATATTTGGATGAACTGCCCCTTTAAAGGATAGGTTTGTCATTTTTCAATCCGGACCTTATTGAAAGGTTGTTTCCCATCATTTATAATCGTGCATAGCACAACCTCACTGAGTTCAAAGGGGCAAGTAGTTAGGCCTTCAAAAACCACAATACATCTCCTTTTAGAAAGGTGAGGTCATGCTCTGAATGATTACAAACGATGGGAAACATCCTTACAATAAGGTTCTGGGTTGAAAAATGTTACTTCTAGGTGTAGTGTGTCATTTATATTTCATTACACATTAAGGGTGATTTTTATTCCATGGCTACAGACCTAATACAATCAAAACATATTTAGCCTTCCTAACTGTACGAAGGCACTGCTTTATATAATTGTATAATACGTAAGATACACTGCCTGGCCAAAAAAAAAGTCGCCGTTGCACCCGTCATGCATAGTGCCCACTGTACAAACCTCTGGAAGCAGTGTTAAGATCTGGGGTTGCCTCAATTGGTAAGGTCTAGGCTCAGCAACGTTATGCAGCAATAAAATGAAGTCAGCTGAGTACCTGAATGTACTCAATGACCAGGTTATCCCATCAATGGGCATATTCCAGGAAGACAATGCCAAGATTCATCAGGCTCAAATTGTAAAAGAGCGGTTCAGGGAGCATGAGGAATCATTTTCACACATGATTGGCCACCAGAGTCCTGACCTTAACCCCATTGAAAGTCTTTATGGTGTGCTGGAGAAGACGTTACGGAGTGGTTCGACTCTCCCGTCGTCAATACAAGATCTCGGGCAAAAATTAATGCAACTCTGGACGGAAATAAATGTTGTGACGTTTGAGGGGCCGTGAATAAAGGACTTTAATGAAAATGCTGAGCTGATAACCATATACATCTTTTAAGTGCTTAAAGAATATGTTTAACCACATATTATGCTTTTGATTTGAGTGTTTCTTTATTTTATATTCATTATATATGTTTAATTCCATTATATAACCTTTAAACTAACAGAATGTTATGTAACAAGACTCACATGTTTGTGCAGAAATAACAAACCGAGTACATCTTGTCTGCGACCTTCAGATTTACGGAACCGAGACAAGACAGGAGGAAAGCGGTGGCCGAAACACTCGCTTCCCCTTGAGCTAGGTCAAGGGGAACCAGGTGTTTAAGGAAAAGGAACATATTAACCAAGACTATTCAAATAAAAGCCTATGAAATAAAAAAGGATGTACTAACAGTGGCTATTCGAATGGAGCCTATAACGATAATAAATAATTGGTGTATTAGGAAATGACGATATATAACTACCTTATGATATCCCTGTGGTAATAAGTCATGTCATTGGTAGATAGACCAACAACGGGAATAGGACATTTGGTATGTATAAGCATTAATCAGTAACTTTACAAAGGCATGCATGGTTAAAGAAAAATATATATATATACAATGAGTGTCAGACACTGATGGCTAAAATGTACACAAAAGGAATGAGGTACAGGAGGGGGGGTAGAATTGCGCATCTTGTGGTTGATTAACTCACTTCTCCTTTCTGTAACCTTGTTTGAAATGGTATAAATATGTGAAGGAATAACAGAGAAGCAGCTCAATTGCTCACTCGCTCACTGAACTCTGCTTCTCTGGACCAGACTTCTATCGCAATAAAGAACCTACTATTCACCAGCCCCGGAGAGTTTGACTCTTTTCCTGAACAACCGATCTGTCAACGTTGCATAAGGTTGTCGAAACAATTCCACGACGAATGCGCGCCATAATCAAGGCTATAGGCGGTCCAACGAAATATTAGCGTGTGCGACTTTTTTTTTGGCCGGGCAGTGTATGTAAGATAACATACTGTACATGCTGCTGATAAAAAATGTAAAATGGAATATGTCATCAAAGGTGCAAAATACAAAGTAACAAATAGATTTCTGTTGTCTATATAGAAAACCATAAGATGTATTTACTGTATTGAAGGTTTTGTAGCATTAAAAATGGATGAGCCTATATGAACATGCCCAGCCCACTGATCTCTTTCAAGGAAGGGCTTCAACATATTCAGGAGGCTTCTCTGTTTGCATGCTGCCTATTTCATTTTGACCCAAAATGGGAGAAACTGCCGTCTTTAGAAAGGAAAGAGAAAGGGAACAATAGGTTAATAAATAAATGTCAGCTACAAGTGCTGGTGCAGCACAACAGTTTGGTTTAACACTGAAGTGGAGAGGACAGACCTGACTGTTATACTGTATAATCCGTGTGTATTTAGTAAGTCCGGTGCATGCCTGTGCATTAATTCTGGTCTAAAATCTGTCTGTCTGTCTTGGGTCTGTATATGTTCTGTCCAGCATAATGGTTTACATAGGTTTTCTTTGAACAAGTACTTTCAACTTTAACTGCTGTAATTTTTAGCATAATTCTATACTGAAACACTATTATAGAATGTGTTCAACACAGTATGCTGATACAATCACTTTATTTCTCAAGCATAATGCTTGGGAAAAAACAGGCAGAGGAAGAGGAGTAGAATAGAGAATAGCCTATAGACTAAAACTGAGAATAAACGTTCAAAGGGGCAAGTAGTTAGGCCTTCAAAAACCACAATACATCTCCTTTTAGAAAGGTGAGGTCATGCTCTGAATGATTACAAACGATGGGAAACATCCTTACAATAAGGTTCTGGGTTGAAAAATGTTACTTCTCGGTATAGTGTGTCATTTATATTTCATTACACATTAAGGGTTATTTTTATTCCATGGCTACAGACCTAATACAATCAAAACATATTTAGCCTTCCTAACTGTACGAAGGCACTGCTTTATATAATTATATAATACGTAACAAGATATAAGATAACATACTGTACATGCTGCTGATAAAAAATGTAAAATGGAATGATATCAAAGGTGCAAAATACAAAGTAACAAATAGATTTCTGTTGTCTATACAGAAAACCAGAAGATGTATTTACTGTATTGAAGGTTTTGTAGCAGTAAAAGTGAAGGAGCCTATATGAACATGCCCAGCTCACTGATCTCTTTCAAGGAAGGGTTTCAACATATTCAGGAGGCTTCTCTGTTTGCATGCTGCCCATCACATTTTGACCCAAAACTGCCGTCTTTAGAAAGGAAAGAGAAAGAGGGACAATAGGTTAATAGATAAAACTCACTTTACCCTAATGCCAGCTACAAGTGCTGGTGCAGTATGACAGTTTGGTTCAACACTGAAGCAGAGGGGACAGACCTGACTGTTATACTGTGTAATCCGTGTGTATTTAGTAAGTCCGGTGCATGCCTGTGCATTAATTCTGGTGTAAAATCTGTCTGTCTGTCTTGGGTCTGTATATGTTCTGTCCAGCATAATGGTTTACTTAGGTTTTCTTTCAACAAGTACTTTCAACTTTAACTGTAACTGCTGTAATTTTTAGCATAATTCTGTACTGAAACACTATTATAGAATGTGTTCAACACAGTATGCTGATACAATCACTTTATTTCTCAAGCATAATGCTTGGGAAAAAACACGCAGAGGAAGAGGAGTAGAATAGAGAATATTCTATAGCCTAAAACGGAGAATAAAATAAGATAGAAAACTGAGAAAGACAAGCACAAGATGTGAGGTTTATTATCTGCTGTATTCAGGAAGTGAAGATATCAGAATTTTTACCTCATAAGTATGTGGTGTTGGGATGAGAAGATTTTCTGATGTGACTTGGCTGCTTGTGGGTGTCATATATACCACTTTCTATAATAAAAAATGGAAGTTTTTCATCAACACATTTTCATCATACAGAGAGTACTTAAGCAGCTGCAAAATAAGTGTGATGCTGTCTCTGCTGAGATAAAACTCACGTTAGATATGTCATACACTTCAGGATTAAGCTACAGGTAGTGGCCAAAAAAGGGGGAAACAGCAGTATGATGGTACTTAATAGGATGTTTGGCAACTGAGTGCCACCAGAAGAGCTTTGTATTAGGCAGGAAAGAAATGCTGAAACGACCCGGGTAAAACCCGTGTTTGCCTTTGGTGTAAAAGGGTCGGTCGCATGATCCGATCGGGGTCCACGACCCTGCTCACGACCCGACTTACACGGTCGGATATTGCTTCAGTGGCAACACGGGTTACTATACGCAGCACGGTTATCTGACCCATCCTCGATATTGTCACGTTTTTAAGTTGTGCAGATACGTTCTGAAACTTTTATATAAATGATGGAAGCTGTAGGCTATTAATGTGAAAGTATATTAGAACCAAACACCTCTGGAATTATCTTCATTTTCACTATAGATTGCTAAAGAAGAGGATTGCTCTGTTGTCAAGGTAAATAGGCTATGTAACAGCAAATAGCCTATTAAATAACAAATAAAGTTACTTAAAATATGTTTTTACAGAAAATAATTTGCAAGATTTGGAGCACATCACTGTCCTACTGAGTCAGGTGTTAACATATTGTTACTGGGTTAAGCCTTCGTAATGGCAAACTGCATTGTTGTGTCAGCTAGCCAGCTGGCTACCAAACTAGCTGTATTGGCAGGAAAAAACAGAACGTGTATAGAAGTAAAAAAAAAAAAAAAAAAAAAGAACTATAATAACATTAGTAAAGGAAGCTTCACCTGACCATATCACATTTATCCACTACTCCATTGTCTTTAATCTTTGCACCCTCATATTCACTAAACTGGTACTGCCAGGTGTAATGAGTGTTTTGTGCACCGCAACCCGACTATGGTACCCTACCCCGTAGAGTAGACCGTTCTTGATGAAACTGCCTGCTCATCATAACCTAGACTAAAGATTTGCAGTCAATTGATTTAGAGCTGCTTGTCTGTTTTGCCTTGTACCTCAAACAAATGCATGGACATCACAATGTAGGAGTATGCGCTTCCAACCACAGTCGCCCTGTATTGATGACATCTTTCCCATAGTCGCATGTGATATCACTTTAGACACGGTTCCTTGTAAAACACCAGCAAGTAGAGCTTTCATCATCTCGGAAGCTCCTGCTAAACATACCTCAACAACTCACCCCTCTTTCAAGCTACGTTCTAGCCACGTCATACACATGAGCAACCAAACCTCTGAATTTTTTTTACATGACCCAGAAAACTCTGGGATATTAACTGCTTACTTAACTGAAGAGCTGCACATGTGTGGAAGCACCTGTTTTCAATATACTTTGTGTTTCTCATTTACCCAAGTTTTTTCACCTTTTTGGCCACTACCTATATTTTGATTCTTGCAGTTACATGGGCTGTCTATACCTATCATTCAACAGCCCCATGGGGCTGTACAATCTAGCCCTGATTGTGATGTCTTTGTAGATCTCACCTGTGAGGAACAGTCACACACTGCTCTGCAGGCGAATGCTGAGACACAGATGGAGACGATAATCTCCAGGATGGAGAACACCAACAGCACTCCTTTCATCCCTTGTGCCCAGGCCTGTACAAAGAGAAACAGAGCACAAATCAGTGTCAATTAATCATTCATTCCTACATTTACATTCCATGGACTTGGACTTGTGCATAATAAACACTTAGACTTGTTAGACTATATTCAGTATGATTGTTAGTAGCTAAATCTTCATTACAGAATATTTCACTACACTTAGAGCCCATGTGATCAGTCAGTGTAGTTAAAGTTGGAAGCGTTCCTTATTTTACCTGACAAGGGTGATTGTAGTAAACTATAATGTCCAGCAGAAATAAGTCTACAGATAAAGTGATGATTGTAAGGCCAGCAGCGATGGCGCTGAAGATGTTCATTCCAAGTGCTCCTCTCACCTGCAGGAAAGGCCAGGATTTAATATACATACGTATATATATATATATATATATATATGTTTCTTGTCTGAAACCACACATCCGCACCCCATAAGGTATTACCATTGGAAGTTTTAAATCATTTGTCAGTGAAGTTGGTGTGACTGTGCTTGTAGTATTGATGTGTTTGAGGACACCACGTAGATAACATTACGGCACATTACATGACCACTTTCCAAAATAAATACTTGCAGTCAAGTCAACTCTGGGAAAGACAAAGCGGTTATATTGAAATCTGTGAGTAAATATCTGAATGGTCACATCCAGTCAGTGGTCAGAACTCACCAGGTATTTGTTGAGTTTGTTGTTAGCAGCAACAGTCAGAGCTCCTGAGGAAATGTACTGAGGGGAGATTAAAAAAAGGGAACTTAACTAATTTGACTTACCGTTGATTTTGTTTTTAGTCCTCAAATATATCCACTGAATGTTTCAATGGAGAAATACACAACTAACAGAAAAACATTATACTCCATGCATGTTTTAGAATCCTTTTTCATCCAGTCACAATTTCTGGAATCTGAATTAACTTTCCATTCAACCCAGGCACAAAGTGTAAAACTGCACCTACATCAAACTGAGATCGAATTGCACCAAATTGGTGACTGACTTGGAACTGAAGCACAATAATCTAATTTAGGATTAGTGTCCTTTATGCCCGATAACCCAATTTAGGTCCGTTTTTTTAAGCAGGACAATTGATAATGATGAACTTACGATAAGCGATCCCCAGAAAACAATCCCACAGAGTAAACTAAGGCTGTTAGCAATGCTGTCAGCAGTTACGGCCATGATGATGCCAAGTAATATCTCCATCACCCCAATCATTATTTGCACGGTCTGTAAAATACAAACAAAATGTTACCGGCTTGTGCATGTGTTTAGATAATTGCACAGAACTGAATTTTACTGCAGTGTATCCTTATGATCTTACCCCCAGTGCCTTCGGCTCTCCTTTCAGAAGCTGTCCCAGCACAGGGGAAGCTTGTGGGATAGTGCAGAAAGCTGGTGCGGCAGTACCACTTTGCTGAGGGCACACCTGGGTGACGACCACAAACCCACTGGTTGTTGAGCTGGCCATATTACAAGCAGGGATCTCTGTAAAGAGAGGTGGATACAGGAAGAGGATGTAAAGGTTTACATCACATGATTATAACCAATTTTGATTTCACATGATATAAATACATTTGATATTTAGACAGTCCTCTAACACAACATCACTGGAAATGTGACAACTTGTTATTTTACTAATCAAGACACCAAAGATATTAAAGCACGTTGAAGAACAAATATCAGCAGTTATTCATTTCTCATCCAAAGCCCTGATTAGACAGAGTGCATAAAATCACATTTAATGGTTGGTCACGAAGAAGCAAACAAAGTATCTCTGTTTCAGGTTGTCAGAAAATGCGTTTGGTTGTTCAAAAAACAATTTCTGCTTAGATGACCTACAGTAGCTGGTCGAATGAAACATGCTAAATAGAGAATCTATTATGATTGAAGCTACCATGCATTGCTTATTTAGTGTGTGTGCAGTTCACTATCATTTATCACGTTATTTGATAAGGCATCCAGCACATTGCCATCTTTTCTCTGATCTGGCAACCTGCTGCCCTTCTTCCGCGCTTACCAGTAGGGGGGAGTCTACGGCCGACAATGCGCTTCTCAGGGGAAACCAGTCACGAAATATAGCAGTAGCCCAAATTCTTTATGAACGATTAATAATATTAAGTTATATTTAGTCCAAAGGTGACTTAGCCATTCAATTAGTCTGTTTATAATTTATTTTTCCGACGAAGGCGGCAGGGGATTCTGCTGTATATTCGTTTCAGTTCGGTTATGTTTTCGTTCTAATTCCAGGTGTAAATTAAAACCTCAAGCAAATAGGTTACTATTTCTTTCCGAATTAATTTCCTTGGCAGTGGCTGGACAGATTAATATTAATTATAAATGTACATTGTGCTCTGGTTACGCCAGTTTTACGGTAGGCTAAGCCAGGGTTATTTTTTACAATAGGCTACAAACGCTTAAAAAACGATTTTTGACACATATTGCGCCTCACATTATAAAAGCTACCAATTGCCTGCAGGCGTTGTGCTGTCCAAATAAACGAATAACAAACATTTGCTTAAATTACGCATTTACAAAAATTACAAATTCATGATAAAATACCCCCTACAAATAAAAAAGCCAAAGATTTAGACTGCCGCCCTACGAAAATCTCTAAAATATACTTGACCTACTGTTAAGGATAACGCACGCACCATAAAACTTGCTTTGGCTACATCAATAATATCCAAGCTTCAAACCACTAACGTTATTCTGTGTACTTTTCATCATTATAATACAAAAACAACTTCCCAAAATACACACAATAGCCTAGTGTCTACAAACCAAACGTCAAATTGAAAACAATGTTTAAGGAATAGGCTAAGCTTCTTACTGTTCAAAGCGCCCAGAAACTACGCAGTAAATAGGCTACTCGATATGGACACAGCCATAGACCCTCCTCTTCCAAGAAAACTCCGTCACAGATCACCCCCATATTGCGTAAATCAGGGATAGGCAACTCCAGGCCTCGTGGGCCGGTGGGTGTGCAGCAGGTTTTTGCTGCCGCCAGTTACCAATTATTTAATTACCCAATCAGTTACATGATCTGATATTTTCACTATGTTCCGCGATATGAACAGCAGCTGATGAACGTTCTTGTGCCTGTATGCATGTACTGTAGCGTTTGTTGTAGTCTAATTTACGAGTGAATCGGTGTTGGTGTATATAACTAATTAGCTGATTGAGCCAGGGTGACTGGTGGCAGCAAAAACCTGCACACCCACCGGCCCACGAGGCCTGGAGTTGCCTATCCCTGGCGTAAATCATGGTGGCATTACAGTGGCAGGTAGCTACCTGTATGCCATTCAGGGGTTTGTGTTCTCGACTCTCGAGCAAAAAAAGGGTTGCTGGTCAGGAGGGTGAAAAGGAATGGGGGGTGACAACTGGGAAGGTTCGTAATGTCCGGAACGCCAAGCTGGGTGGGTGGAGGGGGTCCGGAGGGATAAACGGGTTACTGGTCAGGAGGGTGAAAAGGAATAGGGGTGACAACTGGGAAAGTTTATAATGTCCAGAATGCTGAGCAGGGTGGGTGGAGGGGGTCCGGAGGAGGGAAATAAAGGCCGGAAGGCGGCGCAGGAGAGACAGTTCTGGAGGCCGGCGGCGGCGCGGGCAGGACGGCTCTGGAGGCCGGCGGTGCGGGCAGGACCGCTCAGGAGGGCGGCGGCGCGGGCAGGACCGCTCAGGAGGGTGGCGGCGCAGGCAGGACCGCTCAGGAGGGCGGCGGCGCAGGCAGGACCGCTCAGAAGGGCGGCGGCGCAGGCAGGACCGCCGTGGAGGGCGGCGGCGGCGGCTGCATCGCCGTGGAGGCCGGCGGCGGCGGCTGCATCGCCGTGGAGGCCGGCGACGAATGAGCGGCTGTAGGTTAGGCGGCCCAGGAACAGGCGGACGGGGGGCTGGAACGTGGCGGGAGAGGAGGGCTGGAACGTGGCGGGACAGGAGGGCTGGAACGTGGCGGGACAGGAGGGCTGGAACGTGGCGGGACAGGAGGGCTGGAACGTGGCGGGACAGGAGGGCTGGAGCGGGCCGGGACAGGAGGGCTGGAGCGGGCTGGGACAGGAGGCTGGAGCGGGCCGGGACAGGAGGGCTGGAGCGGGCCGGGACAGGAGGGCTGGAGCGGGCCGGGACAGGAGTAAACACGGATGGGTGGAAAATGGATCCTCCGTCGACGGGCTCAGCTAACCTTGTCTTCTCCTGGGCCCATAGTTCCCCGGACACAGGACCAGGCGGGTCCCTTCAAAGGGTGACGGTTGAGGTCGGGTGGTGAAAGGGGTTGTGGGTTCAGGGCTGGCCGGCTGGAGGGTTAGAACTCCAAGCCCAACGGAGTGGGAGGTGGGCTGAAAAAGGGTTCGGGGTGATGGGTGGTGGTCGGCATGCCGACAGGTGAACTCAGCGTTCTGCCCCCAGATACCCATGAGGTATTCTTCGTAGTTGTCGTGGAAGAAGGGGTCAAAAAAATTCTGAGTCGCCATGATGACTCTGGTGACTGCCCGCTGGGTCCTAACTGGCGAGTTCCTTCTGTTAGGTGTCGGAGGGGGAAGGACCCAAACGCAGGCAGGAATACGAAAAACCGAAGTTTTAATATGGGCAAGGCAGCAATCCGTGGTATAACAGGCAGGGTCAAAAACCGGGGAGACAGGCAAAGAAACAAAACACAGTCCAAAGAATGGTCAAGGAACAGGCAGGGGTCGTAACCGGGAAGGCACAGCAAAGGTACAAAAGCGGAATCCAAAAACAGGGTCGCGAGAACACAGGCAGGGGTCCAAACCAGGGAGTCGAAGGAGGAACACAAAGAAAACAAAACAGACTGGATACAAAACAAAACAACAACAGGCAAAGAACTCGGGAAACAAAAACTAGAAAACAGATATACAGAATAAACAAACAGCTCGGGCAGAATCTCGGAAAAAACAGGCAACACAGAAGCAAAATATTTAGTACAAGGAACTCGCGAAGAAACACTGAAATGACAAGGTATATATACACACAGAGGGAGACAGACATAATGGGAATCAGGTGTGTAGAAGCAGGGAGGGGAGATTGCTCACAGGTGAGAACAGTGAGGGTTAACAGGGATCAATAAAACAATGACAGGGGAAACGTAAGACACGGACTGGAATACACATAGACACAATGATAACAAACGGCCTGGAGTTAGCAGGTAAACAAGTGCACAGCTCAGAGGGGAGGAACACAAAAGTGGACACGTGCAGAGAATGCGAAATCACAGATAGATACAGGGATAGGATAACGAGGAGGGAAATGACAGCTGCAGATCGAAACTCAAGATGAATTAGTAATTAGTAATGTTAGTAGTGAACTCTAAAACCCTAATGTTAGTAGGTTAGCTGGTTAGTATTATATACATGTTAGTTTGTTAGCAGGTTAGTATTAAATCTAATCTAACAGTTAGTATGATTAGTACATTAGTATTATATACAAATATAAATAAAGCCAGAAGGAAGAAAACGAGATATACGAAATACAGAGGAAACCCGAATGTTCCCAAAATCAACCGAATAGTGCAATGACAAAGACAGGGAGTGGAATCTCAGAAAACATGGAACGCGGACTGACAATTGCGAGGGAAAAGAAATCAGGAAAATAATAACAAATAATAATAAACAGACAGAATTACAGGATCCTAACAGTATTAACATTCTGCAGTTCAATGGATTGTGTTGTATTGTTGTAGCGATCAATGGTGCTTATGAATATAGACACCTTTGATGAAGTCATTTTTGTTAATTCACATGACGTTGGCCAAATGCAGGACTGAATGCTTGATTAGTCACAATGTTTGAGTTTAATATCAATGCATAATTTCGCAAGGTGAAATAATTTGCTAATGGTTGTTTAGTTGGTCATTGAAATATAGAAATAAGCTAGTTTCTGCATGGGTGATTTCAGCAACCTATATCAGTGGTTCTAAAACTTTTTTTTACTAGTGTACCCCCTCTAAGATATTTTTTTCAACTGAGTACCCACTTCACCAAAACAAAAAAATAAATACTAAGGTTTGGTGTTTCTGTGCTTTATTTTTCATGGGGTTCTCCTTTCTCATTGTTTTTACTTTTGTTTTAACCACTTATCAATTTTCTCAATTATTTTCATCTTGCTTTCAGAATCAAAACTCGCTCAGGGTGAAAAAAAAAATTGATACAGCTAGCTGGCTGGCGTGAAAGTCTTCTACTAGTTTTTTTTCATTGGCGGTTGACATACATTGGCATCAAAGTGATATGCTCATTGCTTTTTTAAAATAAAAAAAGTTAGACAAGATTTATCAAACTGGTACGCAGCAAAAAAGCCCTTTTTGGGCCTGTGCGGGGTCACTATGGGCTGAAAATTGTGCCCCTTGTGGGCTGCCAACTAGGGGCCCCATATCCGCTGCGAAATGTCAGCCACATGTGGGCCCACACCAAGCCCATACATTGGGGCCCACACCAAGCCCATACCTTGGGGCCCACACCAAGCCCATACCTTGGGGCCCACACCAAGCCCATACCTTGGGGCCCACACCAAGCCCATACCTTGGGGCCCACACGTGGCCAACATTTCGCAGCCACAAGGGGCCCAATTTTGAATCCACAGTGTCCCCGCACAGGCCCAAAAAGTGCGTGTTTGCTGGTTATGTGTGGGTCAATTTTCAACCCACTGTGGGTCCACAGATTACATATTCCGCTGTGCATCCGAAAATAACTTACCAGGATCTTTTTTTTCTGCACTGGGGAATCCCAATAAGACATAACGGACACAGCACTTGTTTCAAATACAATGCAAATTTAATTAAGATAACAAAAATAACAAAATTTGCAACTCATTCATCAGCAAACAAGAACACTGACCAGAACAATGAACAACAATAATTTAACATCAATATCAGTTAATATTTTTGATCTCTCATCCTCCTTGCACCGCCATTTTTTAATTGCCATCTCCACCTCTGCAAGTGACGTTCGGCTGCTTTTTGTCACAGCATCTATGTAAGAAAAAAATATTTTCAACCTCATGTCCAAGGTGGACTAGATGCCAGCTCACAAACATATCCAGGGGTCCATACTAACTTTTTCTACTAGTGGCACTGGTGCGACATACTGAAAATTTTAGTGGCACCAGCAAAGTTGGACCACTTAAATCGACAATTCGGCACAGAACTTTTGTATTTTTTCTATCTTAATTATGTTACTGATCAATGCTTTGGTAATAAAAAAAGACAAATAAGGTCGAATAGTGGGCTGTCCAGTAATGGGCCCGCGTGGGGTAACTGTGGGAAAGTCCAAGTGCGGGCTGCCCACAGAAAACCCACATGGGGGCCCATAGGTGAAATATTGCCAAGGGCCCAGCATGGGCAAATCCACAGTGGGCCCACGTGGGCTTGTTTGCTGGGTATAAGCAATTACTGTTATGGATAATGCGCGCACTATCCATAAAAGCAAAAAAGTTGCTTTCGGCTACGTCAACAAAATCCAACCTTTAAATCACCATTATTTTGTTTATACTTGTTTATACAAAAATACAGACAATAGTGTCCACAAACCAAACGTCAAACTGAAAAACAATGTTTAAGGAATAGACTATAGGTTTCTTACCATTAAAACGAGCCAGGCATAAACTGCGCAGTAAATTCTCAATATGAGCACAGTCAGCACACCTATAGACCCTCCTCTTCCAAAAAAATGTGTTACAGATCACCCCTATAGCTGCGTCCGTTTATTATTGGTCGTATGCTATATTGTGCAAAATGATTTCCTGTAAGAGTCAGGGGGCTGTCGTTACTGCTCCCAGTACGCAGAACAAAATATACCTACACCTTTTAGTAACCTACTCGCTCTGTCCTGAAAAAGAAAACGCAAAATAATTAATAATTGGGAAGACAGGTATGCAATCCATCAAGTTACGGCTTGGCGGGGCATACCCCATACCTATACCTACAACACCTAAATTTAGCCACTTTTCAGGGTTTCCTACTTAACCACAATGACCACAGACTCTCAGCCCTTAAAAACTTCTGTACGTTATTACCTCATGTAACCACACAGAATTCAAGTAGGCTACAACTTCACACATCCACACGATAAAGCTCCAAATTTGGTTATCTTCTTCTCCTCCTCCTCGCCGATTTCATCATCAAAAAGTCTCCATGCCCTCAATGATTTCACTAGGCCCTGTGTTTATTCATCTTACCATCTTAAGAGGATGTGGTCATTGAAACTTTAAGTGCCACATCAAAGTGAAAATAATTTATAGTGGAAATAATCTGTGATTCAGATGTGTTACACTTAGAGATGAAAAATAAAGATGACAAGACTAGGCTATGTGTGAGTAACTTGCCATTTTTGTACGTTGAAAATGTTTTTTGTTGAGATTATTGATATACAGGTAGATAACTTTTTAGGGTTTCTGGTATTATTTCAGTTGTATCATGTTTTCATCCAAAAAAAAATGTCTTTGTCCCAGACATTATGGAGGGCACTGTATGTTTATAATTGTGAATATGTACTGTAAAATTAATCTTCATATGTACAGACTTCACATGTACAAATGGTGAACAATTAGGCTGCAATTATACGTGGCATGCATCATTCAGTAAAGAAGTGTGCAACTAATAGGATTTTACCAAATCTAACCTGGAGATGTTGAGAACCATATGCCTTGGTGGACCATTCACCCCTGAGTATCAACTGGGCCAATTGTGAGCCACACTGTGGGACTTCCAGAAACAGCGCTGCCACACTAGACAAAAACTGCAAAATCTCAGGAATAACAACCAGGAAGAGAATAGCCTATATAGCCCAGACAAAACTGAGATATATAAAAAAACAATATGAAGATACGAGAGACCCATTATCAGCAGTATTTGGAGAAAGAATTAAAATACTTATTAGCTCATGTATATTTTTTTTGGATTAGTTGCCTGATATAACAATGAGTGTTTGGGGCATGAAAAAATGTACCAAAAAAGGACAAAGGTCTTTCTATCAACATCACAATAAACATAGCAGCAAGCGCATATTATGGAGACAAACCCTCAAAGCCACAACAAAGGAAATGTATATACAGCCAGTCTTTAGTGCCTCAAAGGGATACGTCACTGCCAGTCCTTGTGTTCATGCCATCCTTGAGCATCATAAAATGTTTGGGGGGAAATTGTATACATTTTTAATCATGAAAAAAGTTATGAGATTTTTCAAGTTATAGCAGCCAGCTACCTATGAAGCCAACTGATACTTCTTTTTGTCAGTATATACAGTGCATCCGGAAAGTATTCACAGCGCTTCACTTTTTCCACATTTTGTTCTGTTACAGCCTTATTCCAAAATTGATTAAATTCATTTTTTCCCTCAAAATTCTACACACAACACCCCATAATGACAATGTGAAAAAAGTTTTTTTGAGATTTTTGCAAATTTATTAAAAATAAAAAAATAAAATTTCTCATTTACATAAGTATTCATACCCTTTGCTTTAACGTATTTTTAAAGTATCATATTTCATATTTTAAATATTGTAAATTACACTGGTACAGTATGGAACACATGGCTGGCTAAATGGCTGTAAGTTATCAAGGGTCTGAGCTATCAAACGAGCCCCAAACCATCACTCTGTTGCCAGATATGGAGTAGATGTGGATGGATCACTGCAAGGGTTATTTCTCCGGACTCATTTTCCTATTGAACTCTATGGGGAAAAAAGTCAGGAGAAACAACCCTTAAAGTGATCCATCCACATCTACTCCATATCTGGCAACAGAGTGATGGTTTGGGGCTCGTTTGATAGCTCAGACCCTTGATAACTTACAGCCATTTAGCCAGCCATGTGTTCCATACTGTACCAGTGTAATTTACAGCTGAATCTAGTCTCACCCCCCAATTTCCATAGAGATCCATTCAAATGCAGAGAGGTTATAGTATCGCTTGTAACAGTACCTGAAAATAAGATATCGACAGTTTTTTGATGTTGATGGTCACATACTTCAGGAAGTAACAGCATGTAAAGGATATGCGACCAAATATGAAATATGATACTTTAAAAATATGTTAAAGCAAAGGGTATGAATACTTATGTAAATGAGAAATTAAATTTTTTTATTTTTAATAAATTTGCTAAAATCTCAAAAAAACTTTTTTCACATTGTCATTATGGGGTGTTGTGTGTAGAATTTTGAGGGAAAAAATTAATTTAATCAATTTTAGAATAAGGCTGTAACAGAACAAAATGTGGAAAAAGTGAAGCGCTGTGAATACTTTCCGGATGCACTGTACGTTCATATAATGTCAGGAAAATAGGTCAATGAATGCTCCAAGCCAGTGAGCATTCAATAATGTTGCACACATGCTCACACACCCAAGATGTAAACTGTTCCATCCTTTATTAAACATAGCTTGCAAGAGATAAATATTACAAAGTTATTTCCTCCAAAATTAGCTTATTTTTTCAGTCAATGCATAATTGTTATTAATCAACTGGCAGTATTCAAACAGCATTTATATGGTATTCTTTTCTTAAGACAGTTAAATATCAAGGATGTGCAAAAGGTCTGGATTAAAGTTGAAACTAAAACAAAATCAAAACATCTTTTTTATTTATTTATTTTGCTTAAAAATTCAATTCACTTTAATATCTGACTGATCCCCATTGTTCCCATTCAGTAAATACAGATCAATAGTGACTGGTTGGGTCAACCCTACACCAACAGTTATTTAATACAATATTCTACAATAACGGCCAACTGCTTTATGGAGTCACTTGTTTTGGAGAAACAGTTCATTTTGAAGTTCACCGACCAAAATTTAAAAAGCATGTAACATACTGGTCAGTTTTCAGTATCTTTAATTGGTAACTTAATTTTGTAAATTCACTGAAATGATAGGACCTAATTCCACTCAGCTCCACATAACTCCAACTAATAATGCTAAGAAAAATAACATCAGTAAGATGAAAAAAAAAAAAAAAAAAAAAAAATTTGCTATAAAATTCAGAAATAAATGCAAAAAGAGAAATCTCCCAATTCATCAGGCTTCATTACAATGCAAAGGAAAATAAACAAACTAACAAAAAAACAGAAGAATACTTTCCAGCCAAGAACTCAAGAGGTCACTCCCAAAAAAAAAAGACTCCCACTGAGAAATGATAATGGAAATGAATGTCAATGCCAATTGAAAACAAACATATGAATTAATTCAACTCACACACCTTTTCCCACGTGGGAGTGCTTTCTATCCCACATTTATTACTAGCTCCATTTTAAAGTTTGTCTGAAGGCCCACATGGCTTATCAGGCAAACCAATCTCTTCCTCAACAATTTTAATGTCTGAGACCTGACTGGCTCCCCTCAATCATTAAAAAAACAAAACAAATGAACATTTAAAATATATTTTATGATCATTGAACAAAAGCTCAGACTATTTGTTTGATGGAACCAAAAAGCTAAGTGCACCATAATTAACACCAGGGCATAGGCCAGTTTATTTTATGAAAAGTTCAATCAGTTTACATAAGCATTCGGAAACTATGCATTATCCTTACCTATAAATGCTTTCAGTTTTGTTTCTCCATTGAGAGTATATACCCATTCCAGTCATTTGATCCACTCCAAGTCGTAAACTGAGCAGTTTGCGTGGATTAATCAGAAAACAATCCAAAATGAAAAATTGTGTATATTGTCACCATTATTGACACATCAAAACAAGGGAACATCCAATAACTTGCGCATTTAAGCTGGAAACGGATCAAACAACTCCTCATCAGGATATTGATCGGACTGCCACTAAATACTAGAAAAAAATACAGTAAGGTGAAAATGAATTTTTATAGCTAATTGAAAACAGGAGAATTATAACCCCATACATTTTGCACATTTGTTGCACAATAATACACAGTGATCACAAAACGAAATGACAAGCTTCACAATATTCATGGCTTTTGTTTGCTTTTCTACACAATATACAACCATTTGAATTTATTTTATCTTTTTTATCCAAGGAGAAAAAAGCATATATACAATAAGTCATTATTATTACTTCTGGCCTAGCAAATATTGTGTCATTTTATTTCATAGTTCAAACAAACTTTGTTTACATTTCGTTTTTATTTATTACAAAACAACCAAACAAACCTAAATCAATAAGCCAGCAAAAAAGATTTATAAAAAAAAAAAAAAAAAAAAAAAAAAACCCTAAAAAGAACTGACATTTAAAAATTACTTTTTCATTTGATTTTTTTTTTTTTTCCTGGTCGATATTAAAACATAAAGTACAAGGATGCATATAGCATAGCAACAGATTTATTTCAATATACAAGGTCAGTCTTTGCAGTGACGCACATAGAACTGAAACAAGGTAATCCAAAACTAATGGAGCAACCAAAGAAAGAAGAAGGAAAAAAAGAAATCATCCAAGTGACAAAAAAGTCTCATAAGACACAAAGAAAAGAAAAGCCACTGTGTCCTGTACTAACAAGCTTGGGGATGCGCCAATTTATATTCAAATAAATAGAAACAAAATTAATCTCTTCTGAGTGTAATCTTCCCTGCGTCTCCAAATATTGCACCTGCGGTTCAAGTTTGCCCACAAGGATATTTTCGTGGGGAGCTTTATATCATCACATTGGGACGCTGGACTGCTTTGGACACCAAGGTCTGGGCTCAACTGATATGCTGACACATGCAGAATATCCCCCCACTCCCACTGTGTTCATTGCAACAGGTTACAGGAATCCATCATAGTCCCTCTGAGTACGACAGAACACAGGACTAGAGTCCCGTAGGAAGCAGAAGTGGCAGGGGAAGACCATGAGAGAGACCGCAGGGATCCATCATAGTCCCTCTGAGTACGACAGAACACAGGACTAGAGCCCCGTAGGAAGCAGAAGTGGCAGGGGAAGACCATGAGAGAGACCGCAGGGCTTCCCAGCAGAAGTGGCAGGGGAAGACCATGAGAGAGACCCGCAGGGCTTCCCATCATGCTTTGGTTTACATTGTGGTTCATGCGTGGACCCAGACAACGTGCCCATCCCTGGAGGTATACAAGATGGTTTGAAACGAGAAGGAACAAGATACTGTGGTGCCTCGGTCCTTCCCCTACAGTATGTTGGCCTCCGCCCAATTCCACTTCCTGCCTCGACGGCTCCACCCCCACGCCCGTCCCTCTGTGCCAAACTCAGCCCTGTACCACACTCTGACTGACAGAAAAACCCATGTCCATGCCTCCCCATCGCCCCAGCGTAACACTGCACATAGATTCAACACCGTCTATGTCATGGCAGTAGTTCTTGAAAGCCACTTCAGGGGAATCTTTTTTATTCAGAAACAGGTGTTTTTTTTCCCCCCTGAAAGACCTGGTACTGGGGTGACCGTCATCATGGAATTGATACAATCTCAGTCCTTCCGAGCAGCTTTCCTGTAGGCAAGCAACACCACCCTAGGCTTTGTCTGCAGTCAACGGATCTACCAACAATTGCCGGACATAAAAAGAAAAAAAAAAGAAAAAAAAAAGGAACCGGCAGCCGATTCTCATATTAACATAAGAAACTGGAAACCACAATACTGTTCATATATGTGAACACCAGTGTCACCCAACATTTTTGTTTTACAGGTTCAACAGGTGTGAGTGTAAAGGGCTCTCCTTGCAGTCTCACAGACGCTCAAGATAACCCCCTTCTCCCGCGTCACTGAGGCATATTGATTCTTTAATTCCTCTAATATCTCCCTTCCTGTTATCCAACTCTTTACAAAAAAAAGTGCTCCTGAAGAAAGGCTACTCTTGTGCATTTCCTTAACACACTGATTGACCCAATATCCTGTTATTATCTAGATATAATCATCTCACTGTATAACTCCATCTAGCCATCTACATAAATATCCACATAGATATTTTAAAGTTGCATTCCTTTGTTTAATTATTATTCTTCTTATTATCGTCTCCCTGAAGAGTACCTCTCAGATACACGACCGATTGTAAGGGAGACGTCAGAGCAGTCAGAACTTGTGGCTGAAATCTCTTCCTCCCTTTAAGGAGCCTCCAGTCTGCAGAATACACTGCAAAGGTGACTCATAGCAGAAAGCACCCCAACTTAATCTTAACGCGCCCCTTTAAAAATGCCAACAAAGAACAGGGCAAAGCAAAGAGTCCTCCGGGCTCCTCCTGTTGTGCACAAGCACGCCACAGCTACATGACCAGACAAAACTGTGTAAATCTGACGTACCCCTCTAAACATCGTTCCGCCTCTCGCTGCGCGCCCTGAACACCGACGCAGCGGAACCCCCCCTCGGGCCATTTTCAACGTAAGCGCTTGCGATTTATGCTTTGTGCAATCTCTCCACCTTGGCCTGGCCAGTTTGTTTCGTCTCATGTTAGTGATGCAGTATTCCAACCATCCACTGGGTTTGGTCGGAATACTGAGCTCAGACCCACCAATCGGCTCCAAGGTCACACAAGGGGAAAGGAGTAGATGGGAGGTTTCAGACTAATGGGCTTCTACAAGCCTTCATTTCAACTTCTGCATCTTAAAGAATAAGTACAAAACTGAAGCGTCTGGACCCTCTTTCGACAGTTCCGTCCACTTTGCTTGAATTGACCAGTGAAATACTATAGGACGTGAAGACCTATCGGCTGCATTCCCCCTCTCCTCTCATATTGTGGCAAAACAAACATCAGCCCTTCCACCTGAGCCTTGTTATGACAGCCTGTCCACCGTGATTCTCTGAGGGGGGACATTTCCCTGGTGTAAAAGATCCTTGTTTAGTCACCCTTGAAGATTGACAGGATTTTTGATTTTGCATTCCAGGCCCGTTTCCGTTTCCATCTTTTAAATGGTCAAGTCGAGATGAATTTGATGAACCATTACCAAAACCTTTTTAAAACAAAGGCCGTCTTCTCCTTCCCAGTCTGTTCATTTTTACGCAGAATTCTCAAGCGTTCCTCTACCCCATTTTGGGAGAGCTCTCCCAGTGCCCGTTCTTGAGCTCACAGGCTCCAGCGTAAGGGTGAGGAGCCAGTTTGACCAAACAGGAATCCTCCTTATGCAATATGGGAGCTTACACAATCCCAAACACAGAAAAGGTTTGTTACAATCCAGGGGGGTAAGCAAATCAATAAAACTATAAATGTATTAACCAATAAAAAGGGGGGGGGGGGGGGGGGGCGTGGACCACTCTGCAGCGACGCCCTCCACTATGGGTTAAGGGAAAGGTTCAAATGAGAGCCAAGGGACTTGACAACAACAATAACAATAATAATGGTAACAACAGTAGCAGTAATATAGTCATAATAGTAATAAGAAGAAGATCTGCAATACATGTAGTAAGAAAGTAACTTCAGATGCACTGACAGTTTGGTGGCTTTTTTCTCGTTGATTGTGTCGTTTTTACAGGTTAGTTGGTAGGCACACTGACAGGCACTGCATGCGACGGGGGGTGGGGTGGGGGTGGGGTGGAGTGGGGTGTGGGGGTGCGTTGCAGTGTGTGTGGGAGGGGGGGAGGGGGGGGGGGGGGGCGGGGGGGGGCAGGCTCATTTTTGTCCGGTAATGGACTGCGATATGGACCGAGGGGGGATCATGTCCAGCAGGTACTCTCTCTGTCGGTCGGCCAGGCTGGACGCTTTGTGACCCCCCACACTTCCAGGGTTCAGATAAGCAATGTTCACCCCTAAAGGGAAAGAGAGAGGGGGAGGTCAACCAGAGCCTGTGGTAACCAATCAGTGCTGTGTGTTCAGGTTGATAAAGCTGAAAAATACACTACTTGCTACAATTCTGCATTAGTAATAACGCAAAACGCTTCCCGCTGCATCTGGGACCGTGTGACAGTTTACGCAGCGAGTCGCAGTGATAGCACGCATCTCCACCCTTTACCGTTCACCAAAGCCTAGAACTCTTATGAAGAAGAGCTGTAACGGGCCCACACTGAGCCCAGCTGAAGCGCGCTGAGGCCCCATGGTGCGCGAGGCGTGGCTCTGTAGGCCTCTCACCGGGGATGTTGTAGAGCTGACGCCGGCTCTCGTGCTGCGCTCGGCTGCCGCCGCCGCCGACGCACCGCTGCTTGCCCGCCATGCCCAGGAGGCTGCTGGCCACCGACAGCTGAGAGGCCTGGGCGAAGTTGGACAGCACTCCCCGGGCGGAGCTGCTGAGGCCGCGCTGGAGGGAGGCCTGGGATTGGGTGGCCTGGGGCTGAGGCGCCTGCGGCACAGGCAGGGAGGCGCAGTATTGGGTGCCCGTCTCACACAAGCCATACATCACCGGTGCTGTGCTTCTAATACACGCAGCTCAAAACATCATTCAAATAGTGTATATAACCACGTCACACTCTTAATGGATGTGCTGGACATTGGCACAAAGCATAATTCCTTCCAACACACAATGTACGACTATCACGTACGTATGGAAGTACTGCTCCTTGCATCTATGCGACATACCACAATTAGTTGACGTGGTTAAGCCAGGATATCATTACTTATTAATCTGTAAATGCACACAAATACAAACATTGCCCCGGTACACCGTACAAGAGAAATGATGGCCAATATAAGCCACTGATAAAAGGCCAAATACCACAGCAAGAGTCTGTCTGTGAGAACGTGCAGACTGTCAGTACGAAAAAGGGCGAGAGCAGCTGCCATACCTGTCTGAGCGCATGGTGTCGGATCATAGTTTCAGTCTTGCTGACGCTGGGGGACAGTCTGGGCAGAGCTAGGGGAGAGGGCGGCCTGCTGCTGGAGCCTCTGTTCAATCTCCTGTGACACGCGCACACAAACACACATTTGATCGGACACACAAGAACAAAAGGTCAATGTGCAGGAATGGACAGACAAAATGCTTAGAATGAAACACCGATGCTCAAGTCATGATCTTATTTTACTCAAACCCGCATTGATTGGGCTTGTATGCACATCTAAACCAAACCTGACCTAGCGCATGCATGTCTACTGCCTTTTGATACTGCAGTCGATCACCTTATCGCTTGGTTGGAGCTGAAAAAATAGCACTTATCTTAGACCAACTTTGAAATGATAGAATAGGACATAAAAAAGGCCACACGTACTGCCTTGAACTGTTTCTTTCTGTAATGAAATACCCTTTCTGTGTTTACCTGGCTGGTGGCTGCCTCAATTTTCTTGTTGAAAACAGGGCAGATAAGGTCAATAGTCAAAAGTCTTATTTCCACAAGCTAGAAAACCAAGTTTAAAAAAATGTATTAATAAATCTTGCCCGAGTTTAACACTTGATATGACAACGGAGATACAGTTTTACACCAATACAGTTTTTACTTTACTTACAAGTTACAAAACTGCATCTACCATTACTACAAACACACGATGCACATTATGCATCTCAAGTCATCAAGACATCAAAATGCAGCTACCATCAATCATAGCTGCTAACTTATAATTCTGTCCATTAAACACTGCGACTTTTGGTATTTAATGGCAGAGACCTACATGCGATTTCAATCAGTATCACTGGCTTTTCTGCGTCCCATCATTTCAAACCTGGTTTAAAATGGGTTTTCTTCCCATGAAAGAATTTTCCTGTAACTCATCTGGTAAATAAAACATTCCAAGTCGCAATAAATAAATACGATTGAAAACGTTAATCTGCAGGAAAAATCCATAAGCAAGTGGGATACTTTGGCAAGGCTAGGTGGCCAAGACTGCTTCAAATGCAGTGAAAGAGCTAAACCTGGGGCCCTGTCGTTTTGGGAGAATTTGAAGGCAGTCAGTCATTCGGTCTTATAAAGGATAACACAGCTATAGAGAAAGGTAAAGAAAGCCGCCGTGGTGCTTCGAGCTGACCTGCTCCTGCTGCAGGGCCTTCACAAAGGCGTTCTTCAGCCGGTTGGTGTGCTCGGCCTTCAATGCCTTCTTCTGATTGGATGTCATGCACAGCTCACAAAGGATGCGCCCGCCCTTCTCCTGCTTCCAGTGTGGAGTGAAGTCCGTCCTGCACTGGGCACACATGAAGGGCTCCATGCGGGACAGCGGCCCACGTAATTTACCTGTGGAGATAGGCGAGCAAAGCAGAGCACTCAGTCCCAGCAACGGAGGGGGGGGGGGGGGGGGGGGGGTCTTTCCATCTCAATTCACTCAATTCAGGAAATAAATTACAAGTCAAGTTATGAAGCTAGCTAAGGGTTTAAATGAATGAATTGAATTTCAACTAATTTCATGAAGTGAGATGGAATTGACTCCAGCACTACTCCTGTAAAATCCCAGAATCATACCTGAAGTTCTCTTTCAAGCTCTTTCTATGACATGTGTTTGCACATCCTTAAAACTTATAACTTCCTCTTTCGATGCCACACAAAAACAAAACTACTATCTGAATTTGTTGTGCCCCCGGCTACGACCCCCACCCTCACCCCCCCTCCACTTACCCTGGCTGTCGATGACACTCTGTACCACCTCCTCCAGGCCCACCATGTAGATGAATTCGCTGTTGGCAGCTGAGGGCAGGAAGTGCAGCAGGGGCGCGGGTGGTTTAGGGGGCGGGATCTCCAGCAGGGTCTTTTCCAGCTGTTTGCGCAGGGCCAGCTTGGCGGCCGCTTGGCTGCTGACTGAATCTGACAAGGACCCCGCCCCCCGGACTGGGCAGGGGCGAGGGGACTGACGGCACCTACGCCCGTCACACCTCCGACTCCGCCAGGCCCAGCTGCCTGCATGTGAGCCAGGTTCATGTAGATGGCAGAGGATCCAGATCGCTGGGAGGCTGACACCTGCTGGCTGGAGGTCTATATTGCAAAGGGACGGACCAAGTGGTAAGCAAGAGGCCAACTCACACCCAAATTTAAAAAAGCCAAATCAACCCCTTTGCCCCAACATGCATAGAAGATCATAGACAAAATAAAACATTGGAAAGCGTTTTAAGGATCAATGCAAGCAACACAGGAAGAGACCAGTTACAGCACCGGTTTCTCCACAGTCTGACATTTTGTGTTCTGTTTGCCAGACAGTTCATGAATTTTGATCAGGCTGAAGGCTTAACATGCTTAACAAGGCCATTACCTGCTGGTAGCCGACTGCATTGTTGATGCTTGTAGAGGATCGCATCATGCCAGGCTTGGAGGGCAACCTCTGACCCTGCAGCTGGGCTGGGTTGGGGGCAATGACCCTCTGTGACATCATCATTGGCGGAAGGGAGGCATTGGCAGCAGACCTGATCACTGTGTGCCCCTGTAATGCAGGATAAGGGGAAGTTGGAAAGATTGATTTAAGACAGGAAAAGGCAAACTAAAATTGAACAGAAACATTTAATTTTTCATTAATTTAGATTAAGAATGTGAAAATAACAGAATTTGAGAATGTGGCTTGTGGTCGCCATATTTTTTAAGTTAGGAGGTTTAATGAATCATGTAAATTTAGATAATGTGGTTCTGTATTTGAATGTGTTGAAAGTGCACTAATTTCACAATAACAGGATCAATGGTTGAGACGTGACCTCATTTGCATGTTAAATTGATTGGCTTATATAGCAGCACTTTTGCAGACGGCATAAACTACCAATGAATAACTGATAAAGAACAAATTTGCATGTTGATACATAAGATACTGTCTTAGGAGCAGATGCAATGTATTGACTTTAAGCAGACTTAAGCAGTGTAAATTAAGGACATATTCCATAATGGTGAAACTATTGTGCCCCTTTTTATGACTCTGTTACAAGTGAATAGGAGCAGGGTTTGAAAAAAATGTATAACATTGTTTTAAAAGATAAACTATATAAACCCTGCCACATAACCTGTGGGTACCAAATTGGTTGTGAGTACATACCCATGGTCCCCCTACTATCAAAGTACGTTAGATCTAAATCAAACAAACTGTCTTTGATTTCCATTTTGGCCATTTTATGAAATTGAACAATAATGGAAAACAATGATAAAAGCCAAAAGAGAAAAACCCATGGAGTCAACGCACTACAGGTGATTTTATCATTAATAACAGCCAAATGAAAAAACAACAGGGTGCTTGCCCCCCTAATGACTGCTTGCAGTTATCCATAATGACACAATCCCAACAAACTACACCCTCTGCAGCCAGTAGATGGCAGCCTTTGTATAGGTAACACAACTGGGATACTGGTATACAGAAAAATTTGGGGGTAGGTCTATTTCTCGGGAATACTGGCCAAGAACAGGCAAGCCATTGTGAGTAATTTGTTACATATGGAACTCATATTGCTAACCTAAGTTTCTGCTATGTCAGTGAATTAGCTCGGCCGCTTGGTAAGACCTGAACAAACTGAAACAGCATTTAAGGTGTCCATGTTCCCACTACACATGTATTTATGTGCGCATACACATGTGTGTTCACTCTCACTCTCACTCTCACTCTCACTCTCACTCTCACTCTCACTCTCACTCTCACTCTCACTCTCACTCTCACTCTCACTCTCACTCTCGGCAGAGAAATGACTCTTTCTTTAGCTAGCTTGAAAATGTTAAGATTTATGTCAATACAATGAAAATTAATTGGAGTAAAATTTTCAGTTTGGTATGAACAACTACAGAGCCTGTATCAAAAGGACATCATCCAATAAAATTAATAAAACATTATCCAACATTACCATCTTCAAACCATACATCAATTTCCTCATTTGAGCCCTTAACTGGCAAATTGGCTGTAAGTCATCAAGGGTCTGAGGTATCAAACGAGCCTCAAACCATCACTCTGCTGCCAGATATGCAGTAGATATGGATGGATCACTTTAAGGGTTGTTTCTCCTGACAAATTTTCCTATTGAACTCAATGGAAAAATAAGTCAGGAGAAGAAACCCTTCAAGTTATTCATCCATATCTACTGTATATCTGGCAGCAAAGTGATAGTTTAAGGCTTGTTTGATACGTCAGACCCTTGATGACTTGGAGCCATTTAGCCAACCATGTGTTTCCATACTGTTCCAGTGTAATTTAGAGCTAAATCTAGTCCCACCCCACAATTCCCATAGAGATCCATTGAAATGCAGAGACGTTATAGTATCGCTTGTAAGAGTACCAGAAAATAAGATATCAAGAGTCTTTTGATATTGTTGGGTCACAGACATCAGGAAGTCATGGCATGCAAAGGATATGCGACCAAATATAAAAAATGTTTACTTTATTCTACATTATGTTAAACTGTCCAATACTTTTTGATGCCCAAAAATGGCGGGGGGGGGGGGGGGGGGGGGACTATGTACAAAAGGTTCCATCATTTCTAAACGGTTCATCCAATATGGATGAAAATACCCTCAAATTAAAGCTGACAGTCTGCACTTCAACCTCATTGTCATTGTATCCTTTCAAACTCAGTGCTAGAGTACAAAACCAAAATAACAACGAGACAACTGATAATTTTGCAGTGGTCTCTTTATTTTTTACAGAGCTGTATATTATGTTATAGTATGCTAGTACACAGGACGCAGTAGATAGGGTTCTGATTCGGACACAGCCCTGGACAAGCTGTGAGCTCACCTGTACAGTGCGCAGGTTCTGTGGCTCTGGGGTGTGGAGGCCAGGACGCACTGGCAGTTTGGCCAGACCCTGGGAGCTGTGAATGGTGGACGGCTGCACAGAGGAGGCGGTATTCTGGACCACCGGCACCTGGAACAGAGAGGCGTGGCCAAACTGAGGAGCTGTATGCATACTTGTGTAGTTGCCGTCAGCTTCTCAGCTGGCTGGACTTTAGAGGCAGTTTGGTTCCACTTAGGGGAGTGAATATGGTATGACCTCTTTAACACCGCACACACATGCACACACAGGCTTATGAACACACACATACACAAATAAGACACGCACACATTCGTGCAGACGCACGCACGCACGCACGCACGCACGCACGCACGCACGCACGCACGCCTTATGGGTAAAGAAAGGTTTGGCAGGTCCCAGCGTCCCCATTAGCCAGGCTGCTATAATGCACAGTGAGAACTGACCTTCTGCACCAGGTTCTCCTTCTGCATCTGACTCTGTCTCAGCTTCTTCAGAAGCACCAGCCGGGCCTCCTCCAGACGCAGCTCCTCTCTCAGGGCCTTGATCATCTGCTGCCGCTCCTCGCCACTCTTACCCTGAGACACCAAGACATGCACGCACACGCACACGCACACATAAACATGCTTTAGAGCGGGAAACCACACCAATATACACAGCTTGTAAATAGGTGTCAGTTCAGAGTAATCCTGCAGCTCTTCTGTATATCCAGTCCGGCCCCCCTCTCGTACCTTGAACATCTCCACGTTCGCAGCCCTCAGCCTATCCTCGGCACGGGAGCACCCCCGAGGGCTGGAGGCCTCATTGTCTGACAGGACGATCACGTCCGGAGAGGGGGGTGTGGCGGTCTCTGTCCATATCACTAAAAACAGCAGCGAGTCTGAATCAACAGTGGACCCATGTAGACATGCAAGATTTTGCCTTCAGTTTCACTCCAACAAATACACACATTTCAGACTGCGGGGCCTGGAATAGCTCTACTCGATAGACAGCTCAAATAAATATGTACTACAAGGAGGAATAGACTTCCAACCCAAATAAAAACTTCAATCAAGTAATTATACATGTGGTAGAGTGAAAACCAAAACTATTCCGACCCATGGAATGGAAATTTCCGTCCCCCGATACCCACACACTGCCCAGGCTGTGTCCCCACCCTGACTCACCCCCGTCTGGCACTCATGTCAACTGGCTCGTCCCCCATGTTCTCCTTCCCGCTCTTTCCCATGCCTCCGTGGGCCCCATGGGCCCCGTGGCCCCCTGACCCTCCCCGCAGGCTCCCGTTCATCTTCTCCTCGTAGCACAAGGCCCCGGCCAAGCCCTGGCCGCTGCCCGGGGGGCCCTTCGCCTCCCCTTGGGTCCCGGCGGTGCCCCCCTCCAAACTGGCGAGGTCCTTGCGCTTTAGCAAGGCCAGCATCTTCAGACGCTCCATGGCCTCGTGGCCCTCCATCTTGAGCCGCTTGGCCAGAGCCTCCTCCCGCTCGTCTGTGGCCTCCAGGCCGCGCTTCAGCAGGTTCATCCGCAGGGTCTCCTCACTCATCCGCTCCATCCTGCGCCACAAGAGAGGAAGAACAGGGGTTAAAGGAAGTTAAGAGGAGGAACCAAACAGGCCAGGTAGCGCTCAGCTAACGGTCAGACTGCAACACGAGGCCCAGATTGTTGTAACGATCCCGTTGTAGCCAGAAGTCACCAGCTGTGCTCGTGAATAGGCAACCTCACAGATTTAGCTTAGTGAACCCAGCACAACCCTGGCTTTGGCGTAATCCAGCTGGCTGCCTGTGACAAATAGGAAAAGCGACCCACTTCCTGGGTTAAATTGCATTCCAGACAAAGTTTCAGTAGAAGAGGCAGAGGCATGAAGTGTAGTCTGAACTGCGATTATGTAAAAAGAGGCAAAGGTGAGCCAACGATGCCCACGCTGGAGCCAAATCAGGAATCCGCCTGTATGCCAACTTGTCCTCCAGGTGACTTCTCGCTTACACGAGGGTAAGAAGGTAATAAAGAAAGTGATTCAGGAACCAAAGTAAGACGAGACCAGGAGAAGGCATGGAACAAGAGCGCTGGTGGGAATAAACAAGGGCTGAAACTGGACCACGCTAAAGGGAAAATCAAACAGCTTTAAGTCAAAGGGAAAAACAGGGGTTAGGAACCGCAATCCTGGGACAAGAGGCCCACAAAGAAACAAATGGAAGCCACAATGCCTAAGACTTGCAGGAGGGTGTGGTGGTGGGGGAGGGGAATGCGGAAAGCTAGCGTACCAAGCTTAGACACACACCACTGACAGAAAGTGAAATGTACGGTTTTCATTGGCTAGCTCCAAGCTAGGTGCCGCTCCGAAGGATTTTCCTGCATGCCTGGAGGGACACGGCAAGGAAAAAAAGGCCTTCTTAGCCCAATAATTCAAACACACAGAGTCCCCACAGATGCACACAAATGAACAAATATGCCTTCATAAACACACTTCCCTGCCTCAGAACTTATCTATTGCCAATGATGAACCATAATTTCCCTTGAGTATGACTGAAATTATTCATTTTTGATACAGGTGGCAGTTCGATGTCAAGATTCACACAAAATTCTGGCTCATTTAAAATTCTATCAAAATCAAAACAAATATGAAACGAAAAGCAGTGTGCCACCAACTGATGCATACACGATGTTTAAGAAAAGGCTGGCAGGTTTCAGAGCAAAGACATTACAGTGTACACATCTGCATAACATGAACACAACATAGTTCAACATTTGCAGCAAATATCTCTCCCTACCCAGTCCTCACCTAACAAATCCTTTCTAAACCCAGAGAAAATCTTGGCTTACATCAGAAGAATTATTATGTTTATATTTTTTAGTCAGCTGCCTCACGCAAAATGATGGATTCTGTACTTGCTAAGAAGAGTTTATACAGAACAGATAAGTGCAGATGCAGCTGCAGAACAGTTTTAACCCCACGACACAATCACACTGTCCCGCCAGCCCTCTCTCCTCTGTTTCAGAGACAGCCCCTCTCATTTGATGTGGATTACAGGTCAAATTCAGAGGTAGGTCAGATTTACGTACAGCCAAATTACGTACACTCAGCTGACTACATGAGCCAAGCCAGCAAAATCAGGATGGGAGAGGGTGAGGGGATATTTCTATATTATTGATTTATTGATCTGCACCTACACAAATACTGAAAAGCCTTAAATATGTCCAGAACATCTGGGCATATTTAAAACAAGAGGGTTTCTTACACACTCCACCACGCAATGGATGTCTTAGATATGCACGCAGAGAACAAAAAGCAATCTTAAATAAGGTGCATTGTTTCCCAAAGTTGTTTCATACCTTAAGCATGTTAAAAGGCTGATTAATAGCCACACCTTGGACTTTCCCTCCCTCATGTACTGTTAACACACAAATCATTAGGAAAATCTAAACAATGTAGGACAGAATTTTCAAAATGGCATTAAAAGGCATTCATAATTTGGCCAGCTGATATCAGAATAGAGGCAACCTACAGTTTCTTCAAGTGACGCAGATTTGTAAGCAACCAGTCGGTCTGTCCGCATTTCAGACGGTCAATTCCTGTTCCAAAATTGATACTGTCCCCGTTCAGCACTGAACTGTAGCTGACCACAGCTCTGCTGCTTTGAGACACACCGGCTGTTTTGCCAACTCTGATAAGGCTTGTTGTGTCATCACACATATCCAAACCCATAACAATCTTACAAACACAAACAGCAATGATGTTATTCCTAATTAATTATTACATTTATTTCACTGAGGGATTACAAGATTACAGTATGGTGTGTTGAGTAAAATGTTGACTCAGTCTTTTCAAGGTTTTGGACATTGTCAAGATGAAAAGTCAAGTAGCATTTTCAAGTAATTCCAGAACTTTTGTGGCACCAAAAATCTCTTATGCTGGATGTACCAAGAACTCAAATCAGCATTGAAAAATACTTTAATAATTCTTACAGGGATACTCACACTGATACAATGCTACATTTGCAATTAGAGTGGGACAGACTAGTAATATCAAATAAATACCCTCAATGTACTTCACAAGCAAAAGGCAAGTGAAACTATCTAGACGACTATCAAATTCTCAATCATACGTGCAGAATCCCAGTGCAGCGGAGCACATCTGCACATGCACAAGTGTTTTAGTATGACTACAAGATGACATTAGCTCAATTAGGACAATGACAGGCAGGCCTAGCATGACCTCAATTCTCATCCAGGCAGAATGGCAGTAACACGATATGCACATGGAAGAGAACACGCTCCAGGGCTGGTATCACAATAGATCATGTTTGGATGGCCATGTTCTGGAGTGTGCAGCACATGGGAATGTGTCATCTCCCCCGCTGAAGTGCCTCAGAGTTAATCATGTGCACACATGCTTTTTTCAGGGAGGGTTAGTTAGGCTATGTGTCATGTGCCATTGTTTTGAACGATCATGGTCGGACCATGAAGTTGCCAGGCAAGGAAGAGGAACAAAAACTTGCCGTTAAAAATCATTCAAGCTTTTGTGTAAAGCCGGCAATATAAAATCCAGAATGCCACAGAAAATAAGCAGTCCCAATATCAATTACATAACATCAAGGTTTTGAATCTCCCTCCAAAAGGCACAATTGCTTATGTGGGTTGTTTTACCGTGCATAAGCATAACAATCTTAGCGGGGTACCAGCACAGTACTCCAGATACAATATTTACATTTACATTTTAGTCATTTGGCAGACGCTCTTATACAGAGCGACGTACATTAGTGCATTTTCAAACTAGGAACAAGTGCGTTAAAACAACCCTAAAAGGTAAATATGATTTCAAACACCAGGCGCAGTCAGTATGATTTTTATTTTATTTTTTATTTTTATTTTTTGGGGGGGGGGACCACACGATATCGATCATTGGCGTGTACAACAGTAAGCCAATAAGTAACCTCGTTATATATATATATATATATATATATATATATATATATATATATATATATATATATATATTTCAGAGAGCTGCATCACTAACCTCTCCTTTTAGGCGGATTAACATAATCTCATAAAGGGAGACTATGCAATTCCGTTAAATACAAGAAGATTCACACTCCTTTTTTTTACTGTTTTACCTCAGTTCACAATGAATGACAATTGTGCTGCAGCAACAGCTTGTGATGCTGTGAGAGCCTGCAATGACCCAGGCGGTCGAACGATTGGGAGTCAGCGGTTTGGAGCCTGACGCCTTCACTAACTCACTGCCATCCAGTGACTCAGTAAACAGCCCTGGTTAGGATTTGATGACAGGGTGGGGGAAGGGTGCTCGGATGGTTATAATTAGAGCAAAATGCCTCATCGGGCCAAATTAACAACCCCCACCCCACACATCCTCCACCCTAGACACAGTCTCTTTTTTTTTTTAATCCCCTCATTTATAATCTATACAGACCAGAGAATTGCGGAAGTTGCCATTTTCTTTATTCAAAAGCAAGAAAGTGAAAAAGAAAGACGCCTACGTATCCAAACTGTAACCTCCCGGACGAGCCACCCACCTCGAGTAAGATGGAGAACGAGTGCCCACGAGCCCGAGCCAAACCAACCATGGCACCAACAAGCCAATCGGAATTGCCCTGTGGTGTGTGTGTGTGTGTGTGTGTGTGTGTGCGTGTGCGTGTGTGTGCGTTCGCCTGTCTTTACCCCCCTGCCGCCCCCCCCCTTCCCCCCTTTACATAATATAATGACTGTTTCCCTCAGCTGCTACACCAAACCAGAGTCTTTCTCCTCAACCAACCCCCCACCCCCCCGTCCAAACCTGCACACGCGCACTTCACAACAGACACACAGTTCTGGGCACTTTGCCAGCCAACACAACAGCCAGACGCCTCCGTACAGCTCTGGGACGAGAGGAAGAGAAAGAGGTGCTCAGACGGAGAGATGGTGCAAGGAAGATCAGCGTTTGAGCTCAGGGAACGTTTTCCATCTCACTGCCTTAATCTCAGTGAAAATTTGGTTTAATTTGATATCATCACAGAGATTAGGAGATGCTACACGATCGCACGCACGCACACACAAGTACCAGTAGTGTGCCGCGCTGAAATGCACCATACAGTAAAGCATTATAAAAATGATCTAGGCCCAAAGGGTGAGAGAGAGAGAGAGAGAGTGTGAGCGAGAGCGAGAGAGAGTGAGAGAAGGAGAGAGAGAGAGGGAGAGAGAGAGAACACGCTTTGTACCGTGGCCTCAAGCTGTATGCAGCCCCACACAAAAGCAGACATGCTGAGATTTCACAGGCCGTGCCAACATAAGGCACTCTTTGTTCCCTTCCTCACCCCCCCCCCCCCCCCCCCCCTCCATTTTACTACAGTTGTGCCACGCCAACAAAGCACCATATAAACATAACCCCCCTCCTGTTCTGTAATGCCCACAACCTGAAAAAACTACCAGTATGCTCTTTTTTCCATGTAGTAAAAATAAACACTACTTACTTTCAGGGGGCCCCTTGGAGGTAGTGACAGCTAAGATTTTTTTTCATTAATGTATTTTTAATATCCAAGCCCCAAGGCCCTTTTTTGGTGGTGATAAAAGGGAAGGAGAGGGGAGAGTGTGTAGGGGCAAGTCAGAAAGGCCAGTTAGAGACAGAGAGTGAGGGAATGTGTGTGTGTGAGAGAGAGAGAGAGAGAGAGACAGAGAGAGAGAGAGACAGAGCGAGAGAGAAGGCGGTACTTTCCTTACATGTCATTCTCGTATACCAACAACTCATAATTCCCACCACCCCTCCCCCCACCGTCACCCAGTTCTTTATGTATGCACTATAACTGCCTGCCAGTCAACTGGCTGATGCAGTCTACTGTAAAGAGTACCTCACACTCGCTACAGCCCACCCCCCCCCCCCCCCCCTCTGCCCACCCACCCCACATCTGTTCCCCTGAACCCCCCACCCACACATACGTAGGCTTAATTTACGCAACCCCCCTAGCCAAAACAGGCTGGAACTGTTTTCCAAACAAGCCAACACCAAGCAATGGATCCACAAGCCTGATTGCTGCTCATTTCACACAATCTACACCATAAGAATACATGTTTGCGTGTCATGTACCCTTGCATGACCCACAATGCATTTCTGGCAGGTTTTTATCGTTGCCCTGCTTAGCAGAATCCAGTCACAATACACACCAACTGCCATATCCCTATTTAACACTTGTAGCTGTTGGTGGATGTTTTCAGTTTGACATGCATTGAGCTAAGCTTTGGTTTTCAGGCAATGGCTGGGGCTTTATTCACATATCAAGAGCTTGTTCTAGGGTCACATGGGGTTAGTTGTTTCCCCCACCCAAGGGTTATGAGATGGCCAGCATTGTATCTCCACCTGGAGTACCTCTCACAGCAGGAAATTTGCTATGTGGTACCATGTGAAGCTTTTCCCAAGAGAGACTGGGGAGGCCATGGATTCCCATCTATGTAGGATTCCATACCAGTGAATATATGTGCAGTTCTCCCTGTGTTACTGAACCTAACCATTTAAAACAATTGTTTGGCAACAGGAATCCAAATTTGCAATCTAACACTCAGGGGCCCAGATTAGCAGTCGTCCTATCGTCTCAGACGACTAAAAATTAAGAAGGACAACCTTTGATTTCCAAGTGATCGTCCTGCTGACGACTGTGAATTTAGGATTTTATTATTTTTTAAATTAGCTAACTGGAACTATTTCTGTTTTACACTCACAGCGTAACACACGTTCGTCATGCACGGGTATTAAAAAATATTTCCTAAGTTCCAAATGGGAAAAGCGGCACACATTATCACTCGCACACAGTCTGTCTGTGCTCACCGCGTTGTTGTTGTTGCTGCTATGCCAGAATGCAGCAGTCAAGCAAGTTTGCAGCACACAGACACAACAGCGATATCAGCTAGTTAGTTAGCTCGCTAACGTTAATGTTCACGGACATTGGGTATCGATCTGTTGTTGCTAGTTGTTTGCCAACACAAGGCTTAGTAAGTGATCATGCATTTATCACTTACCAAGCCTTTAATTAGCTAGCAATATCCATGAACACTAGCTAGCTAACGTTAGTTACTGTCTGTATTCAGTTCAGTGAGCCCTCTCGCCAGGCTGAAGAATCGTTGTGATTTTCCTGCAGTGATTTCTCATCTCCGTCCTACAGTCCAAGCACAAATCACATCCCTGCTCGGTTACATCTAGGAATTATTAGCTAGTTATTACGTTAGCTACCATACCACACTCTTGTTGGGACTGGAAAAAATCTCTCTCGTTCGAGTCCCGACTAGAGTGTACGTTATGATATACTGTACAGTCAGAACACTAGTCGCTAACGCCACCTGCGGGCACCCGTCAGAACTTCACTGCTACACAGTCCCATGAGCACACGCTGCACAAGTCAAACATAAATATCCGTGGAGGAAAAGGAATAACGTCGTGTCTATCTTTGGGCTACATGCGACGTAGTGATCGGATTTTCAAAGATGTGGAGATTTATTGAGGGTGCAAGTCCACCCCCCACTAAAAAGGCTAAAACCAAAGAAGATCAGCAAAAAACTCAGCGAAAATATGATTCAGAGAGCAGAGATCGCACTTTCCAGGAAAATTGGAGACCATGGCTTGTCTGGGAGGAGGAAGGGATAATGAGATGTAGTTGGTGCATTCAAGCTAAAGAAGTAGACAGAAAAATAGGCACCAAAAATATATTTGCCTATGAGAGTGGATGTGTGTCTACAGCGCTCGCAGCGATGCGAGTAGGACAAGTAACTTTTAGGAAGGACAAGTATCTTTTCTAAGATACTTGTCCTTGGACAAGCATGACTTTTACCCTAATCTGGGCCCCTGAACACTAGTTTGAAACTTGAAACATCACTGTTGGATAACAATGAATATTCCTTGCATTTGCTTTGCACATTACATAATGACCTCTATTTGTGATAGGGTAAATGTAAAATAGTGCTTTTCACAATATGCAATAGCATGTGTTATGCTGATTTTTGACAGGGTGACTGATATACACTATATCATTTCTATATAGGATCAGATTTTAAAATACATTCCGATATATACCAAAGGATTAATTAAATTCTGTATATTTTGAAAGCAGCTTTTGTTTTTTTTTAAAACAAGGTTTGCATAGTATTATCTTCCCAGTGCATGACTGCATTCGGTGCCATTGTGTGCCAAGGTGGGCATGTGATAAAACCTTGAGGATTGCTTTTCATTAAATCCTAAAGCTAGGTTCACTCCTGCCCTGGGGCATTTTAATACTCACAACAAATCGGTGCAGAAACTTCAATATAAAAATAATGCAATGCTATAATTATTAGTATTATTACAATGCTATAATTATTACAAGTGCCTAATGATTTTATTGCTCATGTTCAACATTTGATTTTCTGACAGGTTAAATAAGCAAAATCCAACAACCAAATTTGAAAGCTTTCATTTCTAAAACAGTAATATAAAATAAGCGTCCATCTCATGTAATGTCTAAAGTTCATTCACATTTTTGCAGATTCTGTTTTCTACCTCATGTGCAAGTGGACAATTGGAATATTTTGACAACTGACCAGCAGATTTAGCTGTAGATAAATTAGTTGAATGGCTTTTAAGGATGCTCATAATATATTAAGAATTAAAATGTGATATTAACCCTTTCAATTAATTTGTCTATTAATTTGAACACAAATATATATATATATATATGTGTTCAAATTAATAGACAAATTAATTGAAAGGGTTAATATCACATTTTAATTCTTAATATATTATGCGCATCCTGACCATAGTCTACCCAGACAAGCTAAAGAGAAAACATTCACCCAAGTTAGACTGACAAAGGTCAACACAAGATTACTTACAGAATCAGGCAAACATATCTGCCTGTGTAAGAGGCATGTTTCCAGCGCATGCCTGTTTTAACAAGACTTGCCTTGTACAAAACAACTTTAATGGAATATGGCCCCATATGTGCTCTGCAAGGTCCACATTAAAACTATTACAAGGGGATACACTGCATGTCTCACATTACCCCCCCCCCCCCCCCCCCCCCCCCCCTGCAGAGACAAAACTAAATGTCGACTCCAGTTTCTTCCCTGTGTGACATGGCATAGAGCTGTTATGACATCTATAATTTAGTTTGGGTCCAAGACTCAAAGGACTTTGAGTCCAGTTTGAAAGATTTTAATGCGATCTTTCTTAGTCGGGTACTTTACCAATTAAGAAAAACATAAGAAGAACCTCAGAGATATGAATGGGGGGAGGCTCGGACCAAAACGTTTGACATTTTGAAAGTGAAGAAATACAACAGTTTAAACTGGAATGGCTATTTACTCTATTCATAAAAAAATGTAAGATGGACCCAACACACAGTTAGAGGCAGAGGTAGGCCTATGCTTCCAATACACCAATTATCAAGGTAAAGTGTGACTAGTCTCTGTTAATGCTCACTTTTTTTGTATTGTCGATAAAAATAAAGATAATCTATGCATTATATAAGGACCTTGAGAAGCCGTAATTGCTTATGTTTCAGTTTCATAGCCCTTTGGTTGTCTGGTCAGTCTGCAACTGCAAGGTTTGTGTCTCTGAGGTTTTACTGTAATTTAACTTGCTCTACCAGGTCAAAGGTCAGTAAAATAAACAATTCATGAGGTGAGAGCAATCAACTTGACAAACAAGAGCACAGAAACAATGCTTTAACTAGTGACAGAGGCAAACACTGAATAATGATAATAGGCCAGTAGTCTTAACACAACCCTCAGGAACTGAATCCTGAATTATTACTCATATTTCCAGAAATGGACTTCATATTGCCACCATTTGTTTTTGGATCCAACTGCAAACCACTTAGTCTAAATGATAATATCCCTCGCTTGCTCAATGTCTGACTCACTGCGTGGCTACCGTGGCAACAAAAATTTGACACAATAGGGGGGTGAGGGCAAAAAGAGACCAGCAGCGTCACCACAATCAATAGGCAAATTTCCATTGACCCGCATTATCTGCATGTGTCATTTTGAAGCAAGTCAAAATGGCACTCATTTTCTGCTCAAGTACTGCTGACCAGAACACCATTAGAGATGAGCTTTTATGGTACTGCCTGGATGCACCAACCTCAACTGAATATATGCGTTCTGCTGCACCTCAAAAGACATGTGTAAATACTTTTCCATTTACATGTAACTACAGTTAAATACAGAATGAGCCTCACAAATCTCAAGGGCAAATATGTAGCATTAACCAACAAGAAATAATAAATAGAAACAAATTCACACTCGTTTTGCATGGAATTTAAATACCAAATGTGAAATGGTTCTCACGTGCCGTGCACACACGTGGACAATTTTCACAGGGTTTAAAAGGAATTACATTCGATTGTCGGCAACAGTGGCTTCTGCATCACCCAAGTCGTCGCCACATGACTTTGCATTTTGCTCAATTACCAAACTTGCTGCCACTTGCAAACTAACCCAGAGAACTACCCCAAAATATGTCCGAATTGCACAATGCTGGTGTGAAAACACGACAATACAACCACTATGATAAAAGAATTGTAAAAAGTTAAAACTTTGGTTTGGAAGACTTATTAGACAGTGTTACAGTGCTATTTTATCATGGATATTCAAACTGCATGACTCTGTCCAAGTTGGCTGCTGAACCAAAATAATAATAAGAGGCTTTAGCTCAGGCTAATTTACATAGTCATGTTTACATAGGTAATTGGAGAAACAAAAATTAACAATAATTATTGCATCTACTACCTTCTAAGATGCAATGCCCACCATGTCCCACCTATTTTCACATTGTTTAACTTACAAAACAACAATGGAAAATTCCCCAAGCAAAAAGACAATACTTAAATTTAACTAGCTAGGATGAGGGTGCAGTTTTCAACTTGACACATTAATTCAAATCAAGGTCATCGGTCTGTTTCCCACTGCAGGATGTTGCCCAAACTCTGCTTTGAAGTGGTTGCTTTTACACTGTATTTTTCATAGGTGTAGAGGGCCACGAACAGGCCCAGCTTAACACTAACAGGTTAATATAATCACCTAGCCATCTTTTCAGTAGCATCACTTATATTTACTTGAAATACTTTCAGTAAGAAAATTAATTAAAGAATATAATACATGCTATGTTGCCACATTACAAATGGTATTGAAAGGTATTTAATTGCTTGAATCTTACAAGAAACATGCAAACAATATACCCTAATTCTGTGAGCATATGACAGTAGTTCATGGTAGATGACTGAATCACTGTCCATAACTCGGACTGATGCAGATAAACAGTGGCAGTGTGAGGGAGAAGAGAGGAATGACAGCGTGATGAGTCAACAAAGGAATGACAACGTGACAAATTGTCCATCTGCACTTTAGCCTATTTAATCACTCTAAAAGGATAAAATAAAGATGTACTGTGGGGGGAAAAAAAACACAATCTTGCGGTTGAACATAGCAACCAACAAAGCAATGTGAGTATTAAAGGGGGTGTATGGTATCCCACAATGCACAGCAAGCTTAGGCACAGTCCTGAATTTCTTCTCTTACTACGGAAGATGCCATAAGCCTTACTGCAGGAAGGAAGTTGAAAAACCATTGAAATTCTTGCACTTATTGAATTCATGTACACAGCAACATTCTGGAGATGGAGACCCAAGAAGCATTCAAAACCTGCCGGCATTAAAACAGAATGAAACCTGGATCCAAAAGATCAAACCTGAGATGTTCAAAATCTGGCAGTAACATCCTAGGAGCCCCCATTTTGGCATAAAATTTCATCGGCCTTCATCAAATGCTGGATAAGCCACGATCAACTAATTGTGATTAGCATTGTACCTGTGCAACTGAGGATTAAGATGAAATGAAAACCTGAAAGAAATGCAAATCTCACACACCGAGTCAATGTCAATGCAACAATTCAGTTCTGGCCTGCTATAATCCGTACGTTTGACCAGCCCTTTTAAAACTACAAACCCCACAATGCCGCTGGACAAGGAGCTGAATTAGCTCAAGGAAGAGGATCACAAGACAAACAAAATGCCACGCCCTTCCGACCTCCACCAGGACCAGGGCTGGGCGGCTATACACCAGAAGCTATAGTTAGATCCGAAGCCAGATATGGTCAGATATAGTTAGATCTGAATTCCTTCAGCATTTTTTACATTTTATTAATTTTTTTTTACATTGTGTGTTTGCGTGTGTGATTACATCTAGGGCCCTACGGTTTCCACGATGTGGTAAAGCAGCACATTTTACGTGTACATTTTAGCATTTACCAGATGTTCTTATCCACAGCAATGTACAGAGTTTGCCCTCTTGTGTGCACTTGCACGTCTATCCAGTTACACAGGCATTTTACTGAAGCTATTCAGGTTAAGGGCTTTGCGCAAGGGTACAGTGACAGTGCCACACATGGGAATTAAACCCACAATCACAGAGTTACAAGCCCAGTTCCTCACCATTATGCTACACTGCATACACTAACACAGAATCCAGTAATTAACACACAACACAGCAAGTTTATGAAAATTCCATTGGGCTTGAAGAGATGCACCGTGTGGAACCGTGTATTACGACGTTCTGAAATGCAAAATGTTCTGATGCAATTCCACATATGCGCACCAAGGACGCTCAACTGGTAGAAGTCCTAGCATCTGTGTCCTTCTAGCAGTCAAATCAGCAAGATGTCGAAAAAGCTTAACACTACCAGGGCTGCTGCGTGGCTCATCCTTTAAATGCTGTAGTGCACGCATGGACACACTTTCTCCTTGGATTACACACGCAAGCACGCACGCATGCACGGCCGGGGAGAAAAAGGGGAAAAATCATTTTAAAAACTTTGTGACCGTGTAAGTGTCACAGACGACACCAAGTCAATTAATTTCACTGCACAAACAACGATCATACACTCAAGATACACCTGTCCAAATGCACGGCCCCTCTTCCCCTCTCTTCTGTACGCATTTGCACAGCCGCAACTCAGTTTAGCAGCTTCAGTTTCACCTCATAGACATCAGCAATGAGGTGTTTTTACTTCAAGATAAAACTTCCAGGAGTGTTGGTATCAAAATAAAAGTGAATACAGAATTTTCTGTTGTATTGAACAAAGTTGAATAAAACCACTTCCTCTGTAGACGGCATGTCTGCAGTAGTGGAACCTTGTTTTAATGCAACCTCTCAATTGCACTGAAAGGAAATTAAGAGGAATGTATATTTTCAGACCAAAAGACAATGATATTAATCAGATAGCATCGAAAAGAATAATTTATATCGATAAATCCTTAAAAAATTATAAAAAAGAAAAAAAAAAGAAAAGCAAATCAGGATGGGAGATCAAATCACTATCGCTGGCCTGATTACATCTAAAACTGCAGTGGTTGCAGAACTTTGGCCGAAACATTTAAGCAAGTATTTACAATTAACCTTAGGGCAACTGCTACAGAACCAAATATCCTGATTATGGAATCCATATCCACGGTTGACATATATGAGATGTATATATTTCAACTTTTTTATTTATTTTTATTTATTAGTGTATATATACATTACATTACATTATAGGCATTTAGCAGACACTCTTATCCAGAGCGACTTACACAACTTTTAAGCATTTTTTTTTTTTTACATATTATCCATTTATACAGCTGGATATATACTGAAGCGATTCAGGTTAAGTACCTTGCTCAAGGGTACAACGGCAGTGTCCTACCTGGGAATCGAACCTGCAACCTTTCGGTTACAAGGCCAGTTCCTTAACCATTACACTACACTGCCGCCACGGCATACACGGATACATAGAGCATCATAATTAATTGGATAATGACAACACATTTTTTGTTATTTTGGTTCTGTACATTAGCACTTTGAGTTTGAAAGGATACAATTTCACAATTTCATCCATATCGGATGAACCGTTTAGAAATGATAGAACCTTTAGTACATAGTCCCCCCCATTTTCGGGCATCAAAAAATATTGGACAGTTTAACATAATGTAGAATAAAGTAATCATTTTAAATATTTGGTCACATATCCTTTGCATGCCATGACTTCCTGATATCTGTGACCCAACAATATCAAAAGACTCAATATCTTATTTTCTGGTACTTCTACAAGCGGTACTATATCCTCTCTGCATTTGAATGGATCGCTATGGGAATTGGGGGGTGGGACTAGATTTAGCTGTAAATTACACTCAAACAGTATGAAACACATAGTTGGTTAAATGGCTCCAAGTAATCAAGGGTCTGACGTATCAAACAAGCCTTAAACCATCACTCTGCTGCCAGATATGCAGTAGATATGGATGATAACTTGAAGGGTTTCTTCTCCTGACTTATTTTTCCATAGAGTTCAATAGGAATATTTGTCAGGATAAACAACCCTTAAAGTGATCCATCCATATCTACTGCATATCTGGCAGCAGAGTGATGGTTTGAGGCTCGTTTGATACCTCAGACCCTTGATGATTTACAGCCATTTCACCAACCATGTATTCCATACTGTTCCAGCATAATTTACAGCTAAATCAAGGATATGATTACTTTATTCTACATTATGTTAAACTGTCCAATATTTTTTGATGCCTGAAAATGGGGGCGGGGGGGGGGGGCTATGTACAAAAGGTTCTATAATTTCTTAATAACTGGTTGTGCCACCTTTAGCAGCAACAACTGTTTTTGATTATGAACTGCCCGTTTAAGGTCCTGCCAAAGCATCTCAATGGGCTTCAAGTCAGGACTTTGACTAGGCCACTCAAAAATGTAATTTTGTTTCTTTTGAGCCATTCAGAGGTGGACTCCCTCTTGTGCTTCGGATCGTTGTCTTGCTGCATAACCCAATTGCACTTGAGCTTTAGGTCACGGACTGATGACCGGACATTCTCCTTCAGGATTTTCTGGTAGAGAGCAGAATTTATGGTTCCATCAATTATGGCAAGTCGCCCAGGCCCTGAAGCAGCAAAGCATCCCCACACCATCACACTACCACCACCACGTTTTACTGTTGGTATGATGTTCTTATTGTGGAATGCCGTGTTAGCTTTACGCCAAATGTAACGGGACCCATGTCTTCCAAAAAGTTCCACTTTCGACTCATCAGTCCACAGAGCATTATCCAAAAAGGCTTGGGGGTCATCAAGGTGTTTTTTTGGCAAATGTGAGACGAGCCTTTATGTTCCTCTTGCTTAGAAGAGGTTTTCACCTTGCAACTCTCCCATGGATACCATTTTTGCCCAGTCTCTTTCTAATGGTGGAATCATGAACGCTGACCTTATCTGAGGCGAGCAAGGCCTGCAGTTCCTTAGATGTTCGTCTGGGTTTTTTTGTGACTTGCCGGATGAGTCGTCAATGCGCTCTTGGTGAAAGTTTGGTAGGCCGCCCGCTCCTGGGAAGATTCACCACTGTTCCAATTTTTCTCCATTTGGAGATAATGGCTCTCACTGTGGTTCGCTGGAGTCCCAGAGCCTTGGAACCCTTTTCAGATTGATATATTTCAATAACTTTCTTTTTCATCTCTTCCAGAATTTCTATTGATCGCAGCATAGTGTGCCACTTGTTGAGACCTTGTAGCCTACTTCACATTGCTGGAAAGGTTCTATTTAAGCGTTTAGATTCAACAAGGCTGGCAGTAATCAAGTCTGGGCGTGTCTAGTCAAATTTAACCCAATTATCAATAAAATTAGGTTAACTGGTTGATTGAGTAACTAAGGAACCAACTTTTTTCCTTCAATAAATTAAATGATAATTTACAAATTGCATTTTGTGTTTACTCCGGTTATCTTTGTATTATATTAAGTGTGACAAATATGCAAAAATAAAAGAAATCAGGAAGGGGGCAAATCATTTTTCACGGCACTGTTTATATACATAAGCAGTGTGATAATGTATTATATTATATGAATCTATTATGCTTAAATATTCAGCTCACCATAAGGATGTAAATCTTGAGCGTATGGGTTGCTGTCAGAGGTAAGCTATTAATTAATCTAGCTCTTACAGCCGGTGTCATAAGGAGAGAGCCCATTCAAATTGTTAAAGTAAAGAAATTGAATGATTGCTTAATAATCATTCATTATGCTCCTCACAGAGAGTGCAAATCAATGTCTTGGGGGCAAGAAGACTAAATTACAACTTGAAAAAAAAAAAAAAGTACAGCAAAACACAAGGCTGTATTTCTCATTAGTGTCGGCCCAGAGCAGATCATAATATTGTCAGGGAACATGGAAACCCAATAAGAGTAAATGGGAGGTCTAGGCATGAGGGCAACAGCTAAGAGGCCGGATAATTTGCCAATTGGTAGAGTTACATCACGATCAACCCACACACGAGCACCCCAGCCATATATTACAAGGGGTGAATGGGAACATGATTTGCGCGCTGCTAGTTCCTGATACAAAATCAGACTAATTAAAGGACAGGGCTCGTAGCAACAGAGCTGCAATTGGTTGGCTTGGACCACATACTGTATGAGCAGAGGGCAACAACTAACAAGGTGTACCGTAAGTACAAATCCAGTGGAGGTTTTCACTGCTAGTTCAGACAAGGGGTGAATCTACGTATTCACAGTGATGTGACTGACAAACAAAATAAATCACTCACATTTCCAGCCACCACCAACCCAAAGACATTCACCAATGACACCCCCTGCCCCACAAAAAAATCTGTGTCAACACACCATACATCACAAACGCACATATATAAAAACCCTCGCCCAGTAACAGTCCCTCCTGCTCGCTCTCAACTACAATACTTAAGCTCAGGTCTTCATTAAACAAGGCAACAACTCATTGTGGGGGGTTGCCATGGCAACTGGTCCCTCTATTTTTAAACGGCGCAACTAATCAATTTCATTTCTACCACTGCCTAAGGGGAGGTGGGGCGGTGTTGGGGAGGGGCACGGGAGATGCAGGGGGTCAAGTTGTAGAACAACAACAGATGAAAGAGTACAATACAGGATTTTACAATAAGCCTCATATGATGGCCCACATCAGGCAGTTATGGATGAGCCTGCTTATGCTCAGTGTCATTCCACAACACTGCCCTGCAGCTTTAGTCTATTACAAGGAAGGCCGTAACTTCATAAACATGAATGTAACACAAAGTCATTTTATATTGATCCATCATTCTGAACGGGAAGCTACAGGCTCCAGGCCAAAGCAATTTATTCAGGATTTCATTTTAGTTTGTGCTCTTTTGAATTAATCACCACAGACATTGGCTAATTTGCAAGGGCTGCTTTAAAATGTAATTTCCAAACTTACATAAACAGACCAGAAGGTACAACCCAGGAACAAGATGAAACATTGGAATAGCATCAAAGTCTCATCTGACTCGTAGTAATGTTCCCTTGAAATCAGGTGACCAGCTTTATACGTGTATATAATCCTGCAGACATGGCCAAATATTTTGCATCCTTAACAGAGACACGGTCTAAAAAAAAAAGAAAGTGAAAAACGCCATCTTTGTCTGTACTGAAACAAACGGAGTATTTTGAAACTTGAAGAAGTCCCCTTGGTTTACAGGACTCACTGACAATTACAACCAGCATTGACATCAGTAAAATACATTGGCAGAAGCATGCAAAATTAGGGATGCATGCACAAAATCCAGTGAGGATAGGATTTTATTGGTTCTGGTCATGTCCTGTTAGAACAAGAGAGGGAGCGAATCAGGAATAAGGCACTATAAACACAGTAGAAAATAAATAAATACATATTTATATTGACTACAGTGAAAAACTAATGAGGAACCATTTCTCTGAAATATTCATAAATGGAGTATCATTAGTGCTGTTAAATGATGCACATTTGAAGGGCACATAAAAACATCACTGGAACAATACTAAAGAAAAAGCCATACAAAAAACATACGAGGTCATAGTCTACAAATAAAAGACAATGCTGGTAGCCTTTCACCAACCCTCAGCTTCTGCAAACCCGCTCAAGCCTCATTATTCTTCAAAATCTGCTTCCGATTACACTGAGGAACCACTCGCATGCATGTGGAGGGAGTTACAGTAGGATTAGAATTTTTGGGTTTGGAGAGTGGGGGTAATGTAATCTATTTCGTGAAAAAGCCATCTTAGGACACATGCTCCTGGTTTAGCAGCTGCAAGCCTGCATTCTAAAATGTTAATCAAACGCGCTGCATTCCCATGCTAGATTCCGTCAAGATTAAAATTACTGATGCGCGGCGCCGTTACAGGCGTTCAGTCACGGAAAGGCAGACTCCATGTCACCCTTCCTGCGATTAGGTTCCTGTTTCTTTAAGAGTATAGGAGTCGCGATTCTTTCTTTATTTCTTACCCAGGGTGCCCAGCGCAGTCAAAATGAGCGAGCCAGTCTGAGCCGGTTTGTAACCTCAGGATATGGAATTATCTCTTAATATGTAACCGTTAGTGGTCAGGACGTCACACAGGGAAAAGAAAAAAAAAAAAAAAAAAAAAAAGAGAGAAAGGCGAAAGAAAGAGGAACGAAGGGGGTGTGGGGGGGGTGAAGAAACCCCTGTAGTCCTGAGGGAAGAAAGAGAGAGAAAAAATCTGCTTATAGGAATTTAGCTAAATCGGAACCTGGCACCTTTACAAAACAGCTCGTTCTGGAACTACAGACCTCAGGGTGGGGCATACGTTGTTTAGAGAAAAGAAGGAGAGGGGAAAAAAACTGAAACTTGAACCATCTGGTGAAGCTGAGGTAGCAGAGATTTTTGTTGTATTTGGGGAGGGGGGGGGGGGGGGGGTAGGGTTGGAATCAGCATCTCAACTGTAATCTGCAGAATATGGCACACTGCAGAAAATGGAGTGGGCTGTGGCAGTTACATTTCTTATCGGATTTTACCTGCCATTTGTGCATAAACACACACAGGCACGCTTGCCCTATAACCTCATAAATCTATAGGGCATACAGGCCCTATAGATGACATCCATGGGTCAACCTGGTTGTACTGTGCTGCAAGGCACCAAGGGTCGGCTAACAGGCAGGCATGTGACAGAGAGGACCGATAAGAAGACACAGCCTCCTTTGTGGGAAAAGCGACTCATAAAAGCACAGCAAAACACCAGTGAGTGAGGATCTACAGAAAAGGAGGGGTTTGTGCCACAGGAGTAACTGCCACACGAGGGGCAGTTATTCAAACGCTTAGTTGGGCAGGACTAATTTGCCTTGAGGTTCTAGGAGAAGAGCCCAAATCACAGTCCACTGTGCTGTGTGCATTTCCAAAACATCCTCATCCAGCTCTAAAGACAATGCGAGGCATACAATAATCCTTAAATTGGTCAGGTGACTCAACAAACAGCTTGCGCCATGGGAAATGCAGGTAACAGAGGGGTGATGTGGTATTACTGAGGACCAAACACTCACAGTGTTTCACCTTGCTCAGGCCAAGTGGGAATACTGCATATCGGTTACCATCCCCCTCCAGGAACAAACATTTCTCTCCTTTGAGATTTCCCTGCACAATGGTGATCTGCCCAGGGCAACTTCATTTCTGTTACTTAACAAATGACAAAATGATAGCAGTGAAGATAGTGTAACTCAGGACCAGAACTACTATGTGACGTGGTTCAATACCAACACCTGCTCACTCTGCAATGACTCAAAGCTGCATTTTCAATGACTGAAGTGGGAAATGTGATCACGGGGTTAATGCAATATTCAAAGCAATGGTGACAGGCTGAATCACTGATCAGACAGCCACGTTCCCCAGGTAACCCCAAACCTCCAATGAAAAGGTCTCAAGTAGAAACTCCGGAACACAAAGATCAAACGCCAGCAAAAGGCTTCCATATTATGTAAGAGCTTTTGGGCTGTGACTAAACGGCTGCAGAAGAATCACTCACTCTCTCACTGGAGCAGCTCCCCCAAAGTCATGAAAGTACTTGAGTTACACCACTAGATGGCGAAAAGATCTGCTAAAGCACACGATGCCTACTGTTCTCATTTTCTCCAAGGCCAAATAGGCTATATAAGAGAATATCAGCAACAGTGACGTCTGACCATACCGCTTGGAATAGGCTACCTACTGATCTGTCAAAACGAAACTAAACAAAAAAGCACAACTAACAGAAGCACATTTAGAATTACCACTGCATATTTAGCTGGCTTAATAGATAACTGAGTCACGTTTTTCCAACCCGTGAAACCCTAAAACAGGACTATGACGCATCCTAGAAATAATGTATTGTGAAGACCAGTTAAGGCCACAACATAATTTATTATTATTGTTAATAATAATATAGCATCACAAGAAAGTACAAGACCCATATGAAAATGTGAGATAATTAAATAAATCAAATTCCACTTTCCAGTGCAAATTCCACTTCAAACCAGTTCCTGAACATCCGAAGGGTCTCTGCCTATTCTGTGCATTAAAAACTGAAAAGATTCTGATGAGAAAAAAAAAACAGTTGGCTTGAAGGAATGGGAAAATGCTAAATAATAAGCACCTATATGTTGCGTGATGCACGAAGTGATGGCCAAATATTAAAATGTGCTATAATGAAATACTGCGTACACTACACAGATCCTTTAATTCTCTTCGCTGTGTCTACATTCCAGTGTATAGGCCAATTGCTTTCAGATCGCTTATATTATTAAGTCGATACGGTAGCAATATAGCCTAGTTAATCTACTGCAAGTGACTATTTCGAAGTACAGAGGCAACCACACTGCAATTGATTGGGCTGTTTCTACGTTTGCCTAATTGAATTTGCAGCTGCATTCTGCAAAAACTTTGTCCACTCGTATCTAGCTAAAGCGGCTTCTTGGTGCAGCGATTCATCTCATGGTTTGGAATAGAAAACCATTGACAACCGTGGCCAGGAGTCCCATTGGCAACATATATAATTTACCGCTTCTTTACCCTGAGAAGGACAGTTTCAAGCAGCAGTCTATTGCCCACATCGCGGTGCAAAAGCAACCCCTCACCGCTGTGAAGGATGTATAGTTCCCTGGCGCAATGACTGCGATACTCAGATGGGCGTCTACAGTGAAGGTGAAAAGGAGCACTGGTTGGCTGCACACTTTGTACAGGACACGAGTTCTACTCTGTGACATCCTGAACCGACAGAGGACATCGCAGTGAAGGGATGAGCCAACAAATGGAGTCGGGCCTTCAAAATTAAGAAACATTGGAGATAAAATGTTATGATGTAAATAAGTAAACTTTGCCAACTCAAATGGGAGTAAGTGTTCAAGTGAAGATAAATTGTAATCTCCCTCAATACGGAGGTACACTGGAGAAATAAAGGACGTAACATCAAAATCAGGAGCTATGCAAACGGCTGGACAGAGGGGAACTTGAATGGCTTTTAACTCCTTATGGGAAAAGCACAGAGGTGGTCTAAAAACAGCAAAGAACCTGGATAAACTATGACGTCGCCCCATTTTAACACCTCCCATTCTTTAGAAACAACGTCCTCGCCTCCCTTTTGATCAGACACATTCAGGCCATTTATCTTCATGTGCCAGCTCCTTCACTTGCTTTCTGCTGACCGCACAGCTGCTCCTGGGTGAACCTCAGGTACTGGACACCTTGATAGACATTTATGGGTAAATCCAAGTCCCATTCAGCCAATGGGATGCCTGCGGAGTCTGCATAAGGCTCTGAAGGCATCACCAAGGTTAGCCTGTGTGGAGCTGGCTGATTTTAGTCAAGCTAACAGCTGAGCTGCTTCCATAATTAAACTTCAGAGCTGCTGCAGGGAACACTGCGGTCCATTGTTTTATTGTGGGCTTTTAACAAGACTTTTGTAATGCTTTGAAACACAGATGCCAAATCCAGGTGATAACATGGTAAGCATACCAAAATACACCTCCTATTCGAATAAATACACTTTACTCAGTTTCTTAAAAAGCACTGCGGGATCAATTTTAAACCCATGGATTAAAACATGCTGAAGGCAGCAAGGTATGTAATCACGGTTTTAAAAAATTTTTTTTTAAACTTGCCATTAAAAAAAAAATATTGTAATACAGATATCTGAGTGTTACATGAAGTAGTTTATTTTTAAGTACTGCAAGCTATATTTTTAACTAAATATTAAACTCATCTTGAAGTCATTATTACGGCTGTTCATTTACATGGATTGGAGGTACATCGTACATCGCACATCGCAATTGATGAAAAACTACACGTTACAGCCCAAAAGTGATTAAATTGCACTGCAAGGCATTTCATTGGCAAAGTCTGATAATTACTTTTTCCCCCATCTACAAAAGACACAGAAACACAGTAATGTGCAATGCAACTATATTGTTACAAACAACCTATTGTTTATTTTTGCAATCCTGAAACATGTAAACTAGGTCTTATTGGGATAAAAACAGCAAGAGAGCCAGAGAGAGCGAGAGAGACAGAGACAAGACAAAATCCAAAATGCCAAAGGCCAAGCGAACTGTGCATACAAATAATGTATTCAATATACAAACCCCAATTCCAAAAAAGTTGGGACAGTATGTAAAATGCACATAAAAGCAGAAAGCAGTGATTTGTAAATTCTCTTTTACATATATTTAATTGAAAACAGTACAAAGAAAAAATATTTTACGTTTTACCTTATAAACTTTATTGATTTTTGTAAATACACACCAATTCCGAATTTGAAAAAAGACTGGGAAGTTCAAAAAACACCTGTTTGGAACATTCCACAGGTAAACAGGTGATGCTATCATGACTGGGTATGAAAAGATATCAAAATATTCTTGATATCTTATTTTCAGGTACTCTTACAAGTGATACAATAACCTCTCTGCATTTGAATGGATCTCTACGGGAATTGGGGGTGGGGGGTGGGACTAGATTAAGCTGTGAATTACACTGGAATAGTATGGAACCCATGATTGGCTAAATGGCTGTAAGTCATCAAGGGTCTGAGGTATCAAACAAGCCTCAAACCATCACTCTGCTGCCAGATATGCAGTAGATATGGATGGATCACTTGAAGGGTTGTTTTCCCAGACTTATTTTTCAGAGTTAAATAGGAAAATGAGTCAGAAGAAACAACCCTTAAAGTGTTTTTTGAACTTCCCAGTCTTTTTGTTGCCCCTGTCCAAACTTTTTGGGAACGTGTTGCAGGCATCAAATTCAGAATTAGCGTATATTTACAAAAATCAATAAAGTTCATACAGTAAAACATTAAATATTTTTCTTTGTACTGTTTTCAATTAAATATACGTAAAAGAGAATTTACATATCACTGCTTTCTGCTTTTATGTACATTTTACATACTATCCCAACTCTTTTGGAATTGGGGTTTGTACATTTCATGTATAGTGTGAGGATGTAACATTTCTGTATTTCAGATTTAGCCATTATTCTTTCACTCAGCCTGTTAAACTTACCTGTGAAGGTGACAGATTTAACTGAAAAAAAAAAAAAAAAAGTACAATATAATTTATCTCCAATGCCCCTGAATGAGTAATAGAAGAATTGTTTCCATTTCATTTGGTTCAGTTATATAATATACTCATCTCTTATTCTTTGCTTAGGTGTTGAACATCAATGGATTCCATTAACACCATTAACAATGCATTTTAATTGCATAATTTCCAGAAAATTAAAGAGTTCACTCCTGAAGCATCAATCTCTGACATTTCAAGCAAAGCCCTCAATATGAATTCTGATTACTATATGTGGTAATGCATTTATCTTCTAATCCCTTGTGTGGATTGTTTTAAATGATCATTAAGAGCTAAAAGATTATACAAGTAGGACAGAAGACCATCATGACAGGTTCTGTGACAGTCAGTATAAAATCAACCTCAAATTAATCATTTCAATAAGCAACTTATGTATGGAATATCTGAAATTGATTCAGAATCAAAGCCAACTGATGTGCAAACAACTCACAATGTGCAAATTTACAACTACTTTCCAGGGCCAAGATGTCAAGTCCAAGGATACTGTAAATGTTGCTAATAAAGGGAATAAATGAAGCATATTTGTATTATTTTTTACATGCTAATTTTGGTTTAAACTCACAACACTAGTGTGTTGAGTTTCAGCATAATGAAACACCACGAGGAAACAAAGCAACCTTTGCCTTTGCTTATTGCTTTCTTCTGTCTGACTGATGGAAATGTCACTACTTCAATGTGTATGGAGTTTATGGAGTACAGTCAGTGTGCAGGAAATATAAGTATATGAGGGATACTGCCAAAATGATCAAGTGTCCCGTGCAACATTTACAATAAAATCTGTATCAATAATTGCACAGAACCAAATGTCCTTCTGGCATATTTAACACCTAGGCATAATAAGTTCCATAAAAATGTATATCAAAATACCTTCTACACCAGAATCCCCAGATAATATTCAAGACTATGTGACTGGAGAAAAGACACTGCCCAAGGAAGGGGGTCTCCAACTCCAGTCCTGGAGAGCAACAGTCTCTGCTGGTTTTTGTGATGTCCTTTCTATCCTCAGCACGTTTAAAGCCTGGGAAACTTGGTATGCAGACTCTTTAGCCAATCTCTGACCTAAATTAAGCACTTAAGCACAGAAACACATGAAAAACCAGCAGACACAGTGGCACTCCAGTATTTGAGATTGAGATCCCTGGTATAGGGAATTCAGACCTGTAAAAATTTTCATAAATTGTCCTGAACTAAGCTGATAGCTAAGGCCAGCCATCAGCGAGAAGCATTTAGTTCCATTGTGTTCACTAGTGGAAACTACCCCCTTGGTATTCTTAAATAAATAAATAACAACCCCCCCCCCCCCCCCCTCCCCCTCACACATGCACGCACACACACACACACACACACAAAGTAAAACTGTAATTTAAAAACCCACCAATATTTCAAAAGTAGCATAATTTCCCTTTTAATTCTGCTTAAATTATTAATATTCATCAGTCAAGAAAGCACGTTTTGAGTGCCCACAGGTAAAAGTGTGAACTACACAAGAAAGGTGGACACTACAACTTATTTTACTCATAGCCCAGGCCCAGGATCGTTAGGTGCTATATACAGAAATGACAGATTCAGAGGGTACAGAAAGAAAGGGACTAAGAATAGAATACTTAGACACAAATTTAAGATTTAAGCAGATTTTAGAGACTGCTATGGACTATTCTCTTACATAGCAGCACAGTGGATGGTGAGTCCTGCAAGAGCAGTGGGCTACACTTAATATAAAATAAAACACCGGTTACTATAGAAGTGCACGATCCTACTTAGAGCTGACAATATACAATATTGTGGAAAAATACTTGACTCGTCTGCATTTCCCTTCCCCAACATACTTTTGTCCGTTTTAAAATTTGGAGTGAATATGAATGTCACATGCATGTTGTTTTCTTGCTTTTGGCCCCGTTTCAACATTTGTGGCTCCATTACATGATGTTCTTATTATTCCAGTCACGTTTGACCTGTTACCAGATGAGTAACACAAACGTGTTTTTAGTACGTGCATTCCACAGGCTGTTTGTTTTCTTGACATCCAAGCTGGTGGTCAAATGCGGTTTCCTAAGAGGAGCTAACGGTGCTTCCACAATCTCCCAAAAACTCCAACACCGTCATCACTGTGTGAGACAGAGGGAGCATGGTAGAAACCATGGGGAGACAGCTGGAAATTTGCCAGTCGATCTTGGAGCCACAAATATGAAAAGCACAAAACTAGGCGGACGATATGTTTAGTTATAGGTTTTGCATTTTGACAATACCTTTCAGCTAATTCAATTTGTTTTTGATGCATTTGGGTAGATGCTACCATTTGGCTTTTTAACACTTGATCTTCATATGCACATATAATCTGTTAGGCCTTTATGACAAGATATGAAATTACTATATGGTGTACATTTAAGGCCAGCAACCCCTAAATAAACAAAGATCATAACAGTTTTATGATTAACTCATCTTATTAACAACAACAACAAAACTAATCCATTGAGGATATAGATGAAAAGGAACAGAAGGAACATCCTTCTGTATCCACAAGTAATGACTTGAAAGGTGCTTCAAGAGGATTTCCCTGGTGAGGAATAGTTCCCAGCAGAGACCTGCACCCTGTCTGAAATGGGATATTCCAGAAAGAGAGGCAGGGATCATTTGGCCAAACACTCATCTGCTGGTTATGCTGCAGTTAAACTTGTCTATGCAACTCTAAATTAACAGAAACAAAGCTAATATCAACTTTCGAACAATAACCCCGAAAGTCTGTGTCACAACTAAAACGACTCCCTTTCAGACTCCCTCCACCACAGTTCTGTTCAGTTGCAGTGTCAAAAACAAAATCATCATTTAACCTATATTAAATTACAGGTCAATACAACAAAGTTTAGTCAAATGTTATGTGCAGCTTACATGCTATTAACTGTTATGACCTGTACTTTGGAAAAAACTGACCTCTCTAACACATGCTGCAAAATGCCACCATTGCGAGACAGTCCTCGCCCGCTGAGATTCAGGTAGCTGTGCCCTGTCCTAATATCTTCTATTGTTTGCTGCATCGAGATAATGGACGGCATATTATTGATCTACTGTATGCTTCCTTTCTATAGTCATCTTCATTCGCAGCTGCCTGTTGGTTCCAAAGCGTTTGTACATCCATGTTGCACTTAATTGCAGTCTTTAAGTATACCGAGTCCAGGGTAGCCATTTGCGTATATATGAAACAACTTGAGAGCGTGAGAGAACACGTTTTCACTTACGTAAATGGCTGATGCACTTTTTATATATAATTGTACAATCGTCTCCACGGCACACGACTCTTGGTGCCCTGATACGGTTAGTACACCAGTTTCACATACTCCAGCGACCTCGGTCACGTTAGTCTTGATATCAATAAAATGTTTACAGAAAGGTACCGCTTGGCACAGTGCATGTGTGCGATTTGGATTTGCATTGTGTTCACTACACCGTTATAGTGCTCACGCAGCCGGGAAGACGCAGCGCTTCCTCAACCAATCTGGGTTAACCCCTAGAGACGCGAGATGAAACAATGAAACGGATTTCAATCCTTACACGGAACGTCTTCAAAATTGTGGTCATTTTCCTTGCAGTGAACGCGGCATCAAAGTGCCTGCATTCTAACAATATGTCCTTATTTCCCAGACATAATCTTTTTTTCAATTTGCACTTTGGGATGTAGCTAGCTAGCCATGTAACTGGATAACAATTGTGAAATGTGCACCACCTCTCTAGCCGCATCTAATCGCTCTGCAATTCCACAAATCAATACGAGACGCTATAATATCGCACCAAATTCGCAGTCATGCATCGTTATTTAGACAATCGCACTGTTCTCCGACTAGGCCTAAACTCAATCCTCGGACTCACCTGACTCGCCTTCACCCTGCAGGTTCCACTGGCTCCGGGTTCCCTTTCCGATCCTGAAGCGCTGCAGCAGCTCCTCGCGACCAGTCCCCGGCACCGGTAGGCAACACAAAACGCTGATTGGGCCTCGACAAGTGCTCATCCCCCTCGGTCTCTGCCCAGACAGACGGGTTATTGGTCGGCGGCTGTGTCGGAGACGCGCCCCTATTAAGGTGTGTGTTGTTGTCTGTGTCTGGAGGGGAGGGGACAAGAAGCAGCGAAATGATGGGAACTAAATGGGTTGTTATGCCCGTCGTGTCGGCAGCGCAAGCTTGCCATGACAGATAAATTGTGGCCAGCCATATTATCTCTACACCTCTTTCCACACGGTCCATTGAATGGATTCCATAGGAACAATGCCTTTGATTGCTCATACTTTTTCACCTCTCCCCCATTGTTAAAATCCTAAAAGTAGGCTAGATTCCTAAAATTGTTCCCACTTCAACCGACTGAAGATGGTCCTTTTACTTTTTGAAAGGCTCCGAATGCGTAAATATACACCACTTAACAGTGGTGAGGACACTCATGGTTGATACAGCGAAACTCTATGTATTTTATAAACCAATTTTTTAAAAACGTTAAAAAGGGGCTACGAAATATATTATATTAAACTATTTTAAGATACGATTTAAGACAAGATCGGAATTAAATTTAGTTATGATATTGCATAATGACAACCTAACCAGAACGACGCGTTCTTTGTTTATTGCCGTTTTTAATATGGTAATTTCTCCACTCATTAATCTTGCACGATGTAGAAAAAAAACAATACATTACTTTTACGTTGTTTTTTTATCTATCGTTATGGCTACGAACGGTCTGCAACGTCTAGAATTTTAATTTTCCAACCGTGACACGGTAGGTGACATGGGTTGCTGTCCGTTTATGGTAAGCGTAAGTGGTAATATAAGTCATACTATATTATTACGTTACATGGTTATTTCACTGACCCATTTGAATATTTTGCAACGGTGTTCAATAGTTCGGATATGAAAGGGCTATATTTATTTTGACAAACTTTGTAACTGGCAGATAGATGTTGGATCTCTCGATTGCTCATTGCCACGTTGTGATGATCGAATACTCCAAGCACAAGTGCTTACCAAATCTTTTGTTGCGCTGAGTGATGCATCAACATTCGGTATGCACACATTTTAATATAACTACTGTAGTCTAGGATAGTAGGCTAGCATATATAATCTATAGGACATTTTTCGGCAAAACAGCTGTCCCGTGTGTTTAGAGTGCGAAAAAGAATGACAAATGCCTCCTGGCTCAATGTGTGCTCTTAAACTGACAGAAACAGCACATATCGAATATTGCAACTTCCACGTATTGTTTACGATGATGTTAATTTTATTTTGACTGCGCTGTGATACTTCCACTGCACTATCCCGTAGACAGTTATGCATAATACACCTTTTTTAAGTTGTATCAACCCGCGTAACCAATTTTATACGCAGTTGTTTAACCGCTTTACTCATATCTATACAAAACCATGTAGGCTACATATGTAACATTATTCAGTATATTAATGACAAAATGGACTTGTATGAACCATGCCCTCTAGTGGTTATTTTTCTCTATAGCGCCGGGCAAGCGGCCAGTTAGGGATACAGTAGTGTGCTCTTTACGCAATTACAGAGGTAGTCCTGATGGAATACCGTACTTTGAATCGAATTCCATGGCGGGATTTCCGACCAACCAGTTTTTTTTCTCGAAAATGACTGCGCTAAAACTCAGAGGCGACTTGTATCTAAAATGTCCGATAGTTCGTGTCAAGGTCTACTAGACCGGGTACTTGAATTCCAGAATACATTTTTCGAGTTGCTTGTGTTAAACACCGTCATGGAATATACACTGTGATGCTCTGCATTTCACTTTTGCATCAATAGCACAAGAGACGTTTAAAATGTACTTAACAGTTCGGTTTGCAGTAGATTGAGTCATTAGCTACATCAGATATACTAAAGATCAACGTCTGGCATTTTGAAAACGAGGAAACAGAGGGATAGCCGAGTACTCAATCATATTTTATTATGACAAACAAGTGCACTGAACATAAACTGGAATTTCTCTCAACAAGGTTCTACAAATGTTAGAGGGGAAGAAGGGTTTACATTTTACATGCTGATGCAAAACATCCCCCTTTCAGATCTACTGATAAATGCAGATGACATATGATGTTTGATATTTAGAAAAAGAGCAGATAATTCAGAGGCTCTTTGTCTAAGATTTTTTAAACCATTTATATCACAAGAGGATGTTAGTGTATTTAAAGAAAGTGAAATGAAAAGATGAAGCTGTACAAGTCTGGATACTAGAAGAGAACAGGACAGTGTATAAAAGGGGGCAGGTAAAAGAAGAATACATTGCATTAGAAAATATTTACAAGAGATTGGCTGGGTCCAAACTGACAGCAGAATGGTTAGGTGGTGAGACAGCTTGCCTCCACAACCAAACACCGAAGACAAGGCTGTGGCGATCGCGTCAGTGTCGCCTGTGCATTGTCTGTAAAAAATGGCCCATGCCTTTAATTGTGCTGCTCCTTTTAGTGATCAACAGCACAGAAGCCAGATTAAAAAAAAAAAAAAAAAACAATCACAGGAAGTCGCCTGTCGCAACTGCCATTTCCTCTGGCACACGGTGAGAGAGAAAAAAAAGGGTTAACTCCAAGAAGAGATCAAACAATTCAGAATCTCACAGATATACATGAGGAGTGTAACCTACAGAAGCTAAACAGCATGGCGTCGTCCAATTAAAAGCTCTGCACTAATACCCTGGGATTGTATGCATAATATGTCCTAGCTGGAGTGTTCTATTTAAGTGCATTCCATAAATAATGCATGTGGAGCTGGTCAGGGCTTTAAAAGGGGAACAGTGACAAAGCCATCATCCTTAAAATATGATTATGACATCCCTCGAAAATATACCTCTGAATACAACAAACAAATGGAGTGCACATATAAAGAATAATCAAAAATGCAACATGTATATATGAAAGCTGTGTAGACCAATAATCCATTTTGATATAAAAAAAAAAAAAAACACTTGAACGCTTGCTTATGCATATTAATACAATTAAAACTGGTCAGGGGTACCTTGTATAGTCAAGCATTTAAAAGAAACAAAAATACCCATGCTTCCGTAATAAAAGTAAAAAATAAAAAAGTGTCACATAATTATCTTACTTCTACAAGAAAAGGACATGAGCTTGAGCTCTTAGTATATCTCATAACCCTGTTAAATGGCACTGACAATATAAACCCAAATAAGAAAAACACATAGATGTCTAAAGCTGCTATATCCTTTGCCAGTTTCAGCAGTTATCAAGAATTAAAAAAACATGCAAAAAATAAAAAAAAATACAAAACCTCAATCTCATCGGATTCCTCCTATTCTCCACTCAGTCAGTGTACAGTTAAATAAACACATTTCCCCAACCAGAAACACTGATCAAGCCACTACACTGATCCGCTCTAGACTTGTTAAGCTTTTTTCTTTTTTTTTGGCGTTTTCATGCGTCCTTTGATTCTAAAGCCATGATGGACAATTTCCTAAAACCAGGTTGTAGTGTTCTTGTCTCGTAAATAAACCATGGTCAAATGCTGGCACTGTATTCAATGAACTGGTAAAAACAAGTGATGCCTAAATAGGACTTCAGATTGTAGAAATTGCGTTGTCATATTTAGGTCGACATCAAGCTTAATAAATGACCAGGACTACTTACAGTAAATATCTATTTACCAAGACGATGGTGTGAAGACAATTAACGTGTCTTCAAGAGGTTTATGCATCATTCCTGTGACAAAGTTTTACATTTAATCCCGGTCATGAAGCAAACTGCATTTTTTAAAATGGACATATCCCAGTAATAATATTGGATCAACAGCTGATATGTGGTTTCAGAAAGTGAATCTACAATAAAAAGCATAAGGCTACAAGGGTGACATTTGTATGGATTTGGTAATGTTTCAGAGCCGTTGTATTCTTTCACCTCGTCACTTTTTGAAGAACTTTTTGTTGAGGAGGAAGATGAGCAGGTTGACATTGACTTTGGCCTTGTCGAACATCTTCATCACAGCAACTCCCTCATACTGGAGCTGCAGCAGATCCTACACACAAACACAGCCATGTATTACACATACTGTACACAGTCCTAAAACTGGCTTCAATGCAATATACCACGACAAGCTGAGTGAAAGAAGACCAAATGCACTCTAACCTTCGCAATACACAATACACACACCATATACTCTTTGAACATAAATCTATGGAAATGATCCATTTTCAGTTGAAAGGTGGTTATATTTTATATATTACTGCAAAAAAAAAAAACCTGAATAATGTACAAAACGTTTATGCAGTGAGAAACATTCTGTGATTGTCGTGATGCTGGATCCCAGAGGCGAGGAGTCGCGTCACTAGTAAATTAGGATATAGACACTGAAAAAAAGCAGAGCTGCTGTCAAGCATCCGGTCTCAAGACGAGGACGCTCGAGGTAGTCAATTTAAATGGAATTAACGCAAATACATCCCGCTGCTTTGTCATTGATTCACTTTTTAAATCACAATTTTGGGTAATCTGAGCTGCGATGCATCTCTTTGTGCTGGGGCTCGATTGGCTACCTGCACAGCCGTGGCACCCTCCCTCCGCCCATGACGCCCGTACCTGGTATTTGAGGGGGAACTTCTCCATGTCCACTCCCATGAAACGGGCCTTAACCTGGAACGTGCCCCCCTCCGCGCTGGGCACGATGTCGAAGATCACGTTCTTGAACCTGGGCGCAGAGGGTTATGGTGGATTTGTGTGCAAGTGCAGGACATCGCTACAGACGCTGAAATGCGAGGGCGATTTCCACAGCGCTGAACTTTACGGATGGATGTAGGCATGTGTGTAGACTGGCGGTTTAAGAGAGAGGAGCTGGAACAGTGCTTGAAAACAGACCTGTTCTTATGAAGGCAGTGTGTATAATTTTAAGCTTCCAATCCTTGGAGGGGCTCCTCTTTTCCCCCATTTGTGTTTACGCAGAGTGCTCATGCCTGTCTGAACCTGTGTGGTGTGATGTGTGTGAAGTGTAATGTGTGTGAAGTGTGATGCGTGTGCGCGTGTGAGATGCGTAATGTGTGTGTGTGTGTGTGTGTGTGAGAGATCTATGTGTGTGTGTGTGTGTGTGAGATGTGTAATGTGTGTGTGTGTGTGTGTGAGAGAGATCTATGTGTGTGTGTGTGTGTGTGAGATGTGTGTATATATTTACATTACTGACTGGGTATATGTATATGTACTGACTGTATGTATGTGTGTGTAATGAGTGTATGTGTTCTGACTGGGTATATGTACAGTTCAAGTCAGAAGTTTACATACACTTAGGTTGAAGTCATTAAAACAGATTTTTAAGCACTCCACAGATTTCATGTTAGCAAACAATAGTGTTGGCAAGTCAGTTGGCATGATAAGTAATTTTTCCAACAATTGTTTACAGACAGATTATTTCACTTTTAATTCACTATATCACAATTCCAGTGGGTTAGAAGTTTACATACACTAAGTTGACTGTGCCTTTAAACAGCTTGGAAAATTCCAGAAACTGAGTTTAAACGGATTTGGCTAACTTTCGACTTCAACTGTACATGTACTGACTGTATGTATGTATGTATGTATGTATGTATGTATGTATGTATGTATGTATGTATGTGTGTATATGTGTACTGACTATGTATGTGTGTGTAATGTGTGTATGTACTGACTGGGTATATGTATGTGTACTGACTGAGCATATGTATGTGTACTGACTGGGTATATGTATAGTATGTATATGTACTGACTGGGTATACAGTTGAAGTCGAAAGTTTACATACACCTTAGCCAAATCTATTTAAACTCAGTTTTTCACAATACCTGACATTTAATCCTAGTAAACATTCCCTGTCTTAGGTCAGTTAGAATCACAACTTTATTTTAAGAATGTGAAATATCAGAATAATAGTAGAGAGAATAATTTATTTCAGCTTTTATTTCTTTCATGCCATTCCCAGTGGGTCAGAAGGTTACATGCACTCTGTTAGTATTTGGTAGCATTGCCTTTAAATTGTTTAACTTGGGTCAAACGTTTCGGGTAGCCTTCCACAAGCTTCTCACAATAAGTTGCTGGAATTTTGGGCCATTCCTCCTGACAGAACTGGTGTAACTGAGTCAGGTTTGTAGGCCTCCTTGCTCGCACACGCTTTTTCAGTTCTGCCCACAAATTTTCGATTGGATTGAGGTCAGGACTTTGTGATGGCCACTCCAATACCTTGACTTTGTTGTCCTTAAGTCATTTTGCAACAACTTTGGAAATATGCTTTAGGTCATTGTCCATTTGGAAGAGCCATTTGCTCAGCCATTTGGCTGATGTCTTGAGATGTTGCTTCAATATATCCACGTGATTTTCCTCCCTCATGATGCCATCTATTTTATGAAGTGGCAGTGTACATATAGGCGGCAGTGTAGTATAATGTTTAAGGAACTGGCCTTGTAACCGAAAGGTAGCAGGTTCGATTCCCAGGTAGGACACTGCCGTTGAGCAAGGTACTTAACCTGAATCGCTTCAGTATATATCCAGCTGTATAAATTGATAATATGTAAAAAATGATAAAAAGTTCTGTAAATCGCTCTGGATACGAGCGTCTGCTAAATGCCTGTAATGTAATGAAGTGCACCAGACCCTCCTGCAGCAAAGCACCTCCACAACATGATGCTGCCACCCCCCCGTGCTTCATGGTTGGGATGGTGTTCTTCGGCTTGCAAGCCTCACCCTTTTTCCTCCAAACATAACGATGGTCATTATGTAGGCCAAACAGTTCAATTTTTGTTTCATTCAGAGGACATTTCTCCAAAAGGTAAGATCTTTGTCCCCATGTGCAGTTGCAAACTGTAGTCTGGCTTTTTTATTACATTACATTACATTACAGGCATTTAGCTGACGCTCTTATCCAGAGCGACTTACACAGGATTTACATGGTATCCATTTATACAGCTGGATATATACTGAAGCAATGCAGGTTAAGTACCTTGCTCAAGGGTACAACGGCAGTGCCCTACCTGGGAATCGAACCTGCACCTTTCGGTTACAAGCCCAGTTCCTTACCCATTATGCTACACTGCCGGTGGTTATGGTGGTTTTTGAGTGGTGGCTTCTTTCAGGCCATGTCGATATAGGACTCGTTTTACTGTGGATATAGATACTTTTGTACCCGTTCCCTCCAGCATCTTCACAAGTTACTTTGCTGTTGTTCTGGGATTGATTTGCACTTTTCGCACCAAAGCACGTTCATCTCTAGGAGACAGAACGCGTCTCCTTCCTGAGCGGTATGACGGCTGCGTGGTCCCACGGTGTTTATACTTGCGTATTATTGTTTGTACAGACGAACGTGGTATCAGGCATTTGGAAATTGCTCCCAAGGATGAACCAGACTTGTGCAGGTCCACAATTTTCTTTCTGAGGTCTTGGCTGATTTCTTTTGATTTTCCCATGATGTCAAGCAAAGAGGCACTGAGTTTGAAGGTAGGCCTTAAAATACATCCACAGTTACACCTCCAATTGACTCAATGTCAATTAGTCTATCAGAAGTTTCAAAGCCATGACATAATTTTCTGGAATTTTCCAAGCTATTTAAAGGCACAATCAACTCAGTGCATGTAAACGTCTGACTGACTGGAATTGTGATATAGTGAATTAAAAGTGAAACAATCTGTCTGTAAACAATTGTTGGAAAAATTACTTGTCATGCACAAAGTAGATGTCCTAACTGACTTGCCAACACTATAGTTTGCCAACATGAAATCTGTGGAGTGGTTAAAAATGAGTTTTAATGACTTCAACCTAAGTGTATGCAAACTTACGACTTCAACTGTATGTACGTGTACTGACTGGGCATATGTACGTGTACTGACTGGGCATATGTACGTGTACTGACTGGGGATATGTACGTGTACTGACTGGGTATATGTACGTGCACTGACTGGGTATATGTATGTGCACTGACTGGGTATATGTACGTGTACTGACTGTGTAACAGGCAGGTCCTCGATCTCCAGCAGGACTCCCTTTTCGTGAAGTCGGGCGGCGGTATACGTCAGGATCGGCTGCTTGCACTTCTTCCCCTTGCTTTCTGCCGCCTTCTTTCCATTCCCCTTACTGAGAGAGAGAGGGGGGGGGGGTGTGTAAATGAGGGAGGGTGACAGAGAGAGCGTGACTGAGAGAAGACGAGAGCGTGGATGCGAGCGAGAGCAGCTGGTGTGTGGTTGGGTATGGCACGACCGCTAGAGGTTGAGTGTTGAGAATACTTTGTGGAGTGGCACTACTTTTTAAAGAGTCATCCAAGCCACTCTGCGGCACCCAGCAGCTTATGCACAGTTGTGAAGTAGCTACGCAGCCGAGCCTTACCTGTTGTTGGCGGTGAGGTTGCCCAGGCAGGTGGTGATATACTGGCTGTAGTAGTCCACCTGCTCGCTGTGGAAAGAGCTCTTACAGTGCAGGCTGTCCAGGGTCTGCCTCAGTTTTACCAGCTCCGCCTGGCGCCGCTGGCGGTACAGGCGCTGGTGACGGATATCCTGCAGGTAGGGGCGGGGCGGGAGGAAGGTTACCAGCAGCAGGGTTGTATAATGTATGAGGAACTGAGCTTGTAACCTGAAGGTGGTAGGTTCCATTTCCCAGGTAGGACACTGTCGTTGTATGCTTGTGCAAGGTACTAAACCTAAATTGCTTCCGTATGTATCTAGATGTATAAATTAATAAGTTGTGCAAGTCGCTCTGGATAAGACTGTCTGCTAAATGCTTGTAATCTAAACAACCCAAAAGGATGCAGTTTGTGGGCTGTGTGTGTGTGTGTGTGTGTGTGTGTGTGTGTGTGTGTGTGTGTGTGTGTGTGTGTGTGTGTGTGAGAGTGTGTGTGAGAGTGTGTGTGAGAGTGTGTGTGTGAGTGAGTGAGTGTGTGAGTGAGTGTGTGAGTGAGTGTGTGAGTGAGTGAGTGAGTGAGTGAGTGAGTAAGTGAGTGAGTGAGTGAGTGAGTGAGTGTTCAGCCACGTTAGCCTGTGAATGTCCGCAACGTTACCCTTGTACAAAAAAATAAGAGTTTGATATGTTCCCTTGTCGGGGGACCCTGGTCTTTAGCCCGGCCAGCTAATCGCATCTTGTGTGGAGCGGCCGGCGGGGGGCGTGGCTTGACCCCGCAGCACTCCTGCTCCCGTTACCTTGGCGATGAGCTGCAGGATCTGGGTCTCTGTGTCCGGGGGAGTCAGGACCCCCAGGGCCTCCAGCCTTCTCAGGCTCCGCTGAATCTTCCTCTTCTTCTCCTCCAGGGACAGGTTGCCGTCGGCGACGAGCGACTGGTTCCTCTTCATCTTCTCCGGGGTGTGGGCGTCGCGTTGGGCCCGCCGCTGCATCATCCAGCAGTGCTGAGCCTCCTGGCGGGAGAGAGGGAGGAAGAGGGGTTCAGAGAAAGGGGAGGAGGGAGGCAGACGGAGCAGGAGAGCGGGGCGTGACACAGAAGAGGTGAGCAAGCCGCCGCAGCCACGGTGGGAGGGGATGCTCGCCTGATCGTGGGAGATGGACGACCTCAGGACTTCGCTCAGCGTTTCCCCGGGTTGCGTCCGAATCACGTCAATGATCAACTGCTTGGTACTGCATCAGAACACAGATCAGTCACTCAACCACTCAGATCCAGAACGTCTTCAAACAGTGCTGGGCCTCATGCAGGGCTGTTACTGTATGCTGGTGTTCATTTCCAAAGCATTTGTAATGAGTGAAGTCACGCTATGTACAATGATCTACTCTCTAAAGCAACATTGCTGCAGGTACACAGCGTTGAAGAGGAACGACTGCACAGAATTCAAGAATGGTCTTTCTATAATCTAGTCTTTACTGGTTCATTTGGTCCCATGTTCAGTAAAATTTGAAGGACTGAAATTGATTTACAAGAGGCATAAAACTACAAAATGTAAGAATGTACCTTGTTAAAGATGTTCATTAATGTAGGAAACAAGTTTGGCAACAAAGTGAAAACAATTGATTCTGTTGAAATTAAACAGAGATCATAAAAAACTAATTCCGTCATTTTAATTGACTGCATAACAGTTTTGGTAGCCCTGTCATTTCATACCTACAGTTCTGAAGGACTACAGTAACTAGCATACTGCAATCCACCAACTAACCTTCCCAATCAGCTTCATTTTGAAGAACTACAGTGACCAACGTCCTCCAGACTCACCTGAGCAGGATCCCTCTGGCATCAGGCCGGTCGTCAGAGCTCCGGAAGATGTCAAACTTGCTGGTCAGGGTCAGAGACACCTCTAGCTTGCTGTACTGTGTGAGGATCTGTTCTGCATTGGGGTCTCCAGAGGTCACTACTCCCTCCCCTATCCCAACACACACAAAGCAAAAATACTTGGTACAAATGATTAAAACATTTAAAAAAAAAGTAATTTAATGAAAAGTATGAAAATATTGGTTTAATAACTGAATTTGTCCTTATCTATAGATTTATCGCTTTAACATCTAAAACAAAACGTGCTAATTCTTATTCAGAAAGATACCAGTATTCTATGATCTATCCCCATGCTGCTGTAATTCAGTTGTTAGACTTATTCGTACATTAAAAAACACTTTGCTGAAGAGTGAATAATTAATTGTGCAAAGCTGGTGAGACTGCAGGGCTTGTGGTAGCACACGACAGTGCTGAACTTACCAACGAGAGCCTGGATAGACGGCACCTTCCCAAGATCCCTCAGCAGCTCCCGCAGGGGGTCAGAGGAGTCCGGGCACAGGGAGTCCTGATGCTCCAGCAGCAGCTGCGTTCAATGAGCACACGTATACGCACGCACATGAACACATGAACACGTACGTACGTACGTACGCACGCACGCACGCACACCACTGTCAGTCCACTTGCTTGTGTGACATAACTGAAACAAAATGATCCAAATGCAGCCTGCCTAATGCAGACTAAATCCAGACGTACAACTGAAGAGAGGAATACAAATATGAGGATAATCTGCTGGAAATCCAGTATGAAAACAAAGCCTCATTTGTAGAAGCGTTTGAAATTCACGCATCATTGTTGACATGTACTCATCAGTGGAGCCGCAGACCTTGTGGGTGTTGATGAGCTCACTGATGGAGATGTAGATGACAGGCTTGTTTAGGATGACCATCTCAGAGTACTCATCGATGCTGAAGCGCTCCTCTGGCTCCGGGACGTCACAGGCGGCGTGCAGGAACTTACTGCGAGGGGCAGGGATTTCACAAGTCACATGACTTTCAGTGTGACAGAACCAACATTGTCTTTAGGTGAACATGCACAGACATGAGATAAAGCTAACGGAAGCACTTGAGCCGGAATGCAGTTTAATTTTCACAAGGTTTCTCTAGACCAGTGATTCTCATTCCTGGTCCTGGAGGGCCGCAGGATACGCTGGTTTTTGTTTTCACCGTAATATCAGCAACCAATTCAGAACCAAGAAACCAGGGGCGACATGTATAAAACTCTTGAGTAAAAGAAAGCTCAGGGAGCAAGTCGGAAATCTGCTTACGCAAAGTTTTGCATTTTCTCCCTCTGCCTTTCTATCATGGTGTCGCTATATCACACTGACTCCAAACACTGCGTATGCATGGTGTCCAGCGTGTGCAGAGGTACACAGATTCTCTTGTGTTATACATCTGAATTTCTGCATGGAAACTCGCTCACGCAGCTTTCTGAGGGCATTTTTCTGCTCAGCACTGTTTATACATGTGGCCCCAGGTGTGGTGAATTAACGGTGTTATCGGCTGCTTTAATTGACAACAAAAACCCAGCAGACTCTGGGGCTCTCCAGGACCAGGAATGAGTATCACTACTGCAGGCTGAAATGGGTGTGGACGACACCCTCCCAGTCACGCTAACCTAAACTCGGCATGGGTCACGCCTTTCTCCGGTTTCTCCCAGTCAGAAGCGCCGCTCGGCCCACCTGAACTTGGCGTGAGTGAGCGTGATGTAGTCGTTGAGGGTGCGCAGGTGCGCGCTCTCGCCCTGGAAGTGCTTGTGGGCGGCGCTGTGCTGCAGGATGCGCGCTATGGAGCCCAGGGTGCGCCGCTGGTCCGGCAGGAGGGCGGAGCCCGCCGAGAAGTCCACCACGTCGAAGCCGTCCGGAGCCACCACCGCCGGGTTCATGTAGCGGTAATACAGCAGGTTCCCCACGATCTGCAGCACAACGGCAGGGTGAGACGACCGCCTTCACTAGCTCCGAGTGTCCGAAGTCTGTGAAGATGGCCTAATGCTCTATAATCTAGTACGGAGGGACTGAGGTGTGGAGCAGCATTATTTCTTTAAATTCTCAGTGTGCAGAGACTCCTTGAGGTGGTGTTACACTATAAATAAACCTGAACTTGAACTAGGGGACAGTCCAGTTAAGGCTCGAGACCGCAGGGTCCAGGGTGACAATGGGAGAGTGAGGGTCCATCAACCCCAGAATGGGTGGAACCATCAAATGCTATGAGTGAGTCACTGATTTCAGCCAATCATAGTGTGTTGCTATGGAGTCACTGGATAAGTGATTGACAGCACACGGTAGCTCCACCCATTACAGTTCTTGTAGTATGCTATCAGTATATATATATATATATATATATATATATATATATATATATAAACCCACTATGCAATGTCCAGTGTGTATTTTAATTTTGCAATATAACAGGGCCTAGCACCTTGTAGAGCTCATCCTCGCTGGCCTGCGGGAACTTCTCCTGCAGTGCCTCTCTCAGGACCTTGGCCGTGTAGCGCATCCCATATCTGAGCACAACAGAGGCAAGAGAACCCTCAGCTCACTGTTCAGATGGGTTTGATATGCATGCAAACATAATCAAACATAATGCATTTAATCTGTGAAAATCATGGAGAACTGAGAAGCGTGACAAAACCACAGATTTCATTATTAGACTAATTATAAAGCATGAACCTCTTAAATCTCATCTCCCTTTTAAGCAAATGAACACGCAATGTGACATTTTAAATGATTTTACAGTTACTGCGTTTAAAACCAAACAGGTGACTATTCTGCCAAGAAAATATTGAAAAAGCGAAGGATACCACAGCAAACGCTTAACATTGCATACTGGTATATACAACCAGAACGAGAGACATTACAGTTGGACAAACACAAAGCTGACACTGAGAATGAGAGGTTGGTGGCAGTGCAGGACAGGACGGACGGACGGACAGACACAGGCGGCGGGACTCACGGCAGTTTGTGTATGTTTGTGGTGATGGCGTTGAGCACACGGTCGGTCAGGGCCTTCAGGTTGGTGATGGCGACGCCCAGGCGGCGCTGGACCTCGGGGTGGCTGAGGGCCTGCTCTGCGCTCACCTCATACGGCAGGGAGCTGCTCGCGGGAACAGGACGAAACGCACACCGCCACACACCCAGAGCCGCGCGATTAATCACACCACACAGACAGTACACTGAGCTCAGCAGGAAACAGAAGCACATACAGTCCTGAGAGATTAAAACGCAGGGTAACTAACGTCTGGTAGGCAGAATCATCGGGACACAAAGTACAGGGCTTAAAGCACAAAGCCATATGAAATGCTCAAATTCCGATTAAAGTACTATCACATGGAAAATGGAAATGTAATGAACTTAGATTTCCATATTGTGATCGTTGTAATATAATAATAGAACATTTGAATATTTGTTTTACAAAAAACAATATATATATATATATATATATCAAGAAGCCCTAGTTTCTGTGCAGTTACTGACAGAACACATCCCTGAGTGGTCGGCCAAGCACAGGCTTATTTCCAAGTGGGGAGCCTGTGAGCCTTTTTAATCTAATAAATATTAAAATATCAATATTGACCAAGCTATCATCATTAATTATAACAAATGCTTTCAGAAAACATAATTTAAGAGGGTTGGGTCTAGGTAGCCCTTGCTGTGCAGAAAGGGCTCACCGTGAGTGGCACAGTCCCCCTTAGAAAAAGCCAAAACACGGGAGTGGGCGCACACACACCACTCGCATCAACACCCTCTGCCATCTAATTATCATCTATCAATAACAGCGGTTAAGGCTTAATGCCAAACTTGTTCCTCGTTATCAGTCTAGACACTGGTCCCTCCTTGAGGCCAAACTGCCTCGCAATGTGCCAGCAATACTGTAAGTTACATTATGTGCCTTGTACTTGAATCTGTTTCTGTTGTCTGTTTTATTTGTCTCCACACTCTCCTGTGGCCTCAGATCAGTGATGGCCGAACGTAACCAGGAGAGTACTCTGCGTGGCTTGCTGATCACTGATCTGAGACGATGGCAGACTTGTGACAGAGCGAGTGACAGAATGTGCGCTTTGGGGACACGGCGCTGTAGCACGCTGTAGCCTCAGCTTAGGAAACCTTTCATCCTCGCCTTGTTCATTTGGGGCGTTTCTGAAATCCCTTCAACATTGAGTTCGAATTAAATTATCGCTGAACTGTTTAACTTCTTTTAACTAATCTAAAAATCACATTCCGTTTCAAGACGATCATCTTAATGAAACTGTAATGACGAGTCGCAACGACGCTACGCTGCGAGTTGTCCTGGATAAGAGCTTCTGCCAAATGAATGCAATGTGTGAGTAATATAATGACTTGGTGTGTGTGTGTGTGCGTGCGCGCGTGCGTGCGTGCGTGCTCTTCGCTGACCTCTTGTGGCCGGTCTGGGACTCGGTTTGGTTGATCCAGCTCTTGTAGATCTCCACTGGGTCAGTGCGGATGCTGAGGGCCCTCTCCTGCAGCACCTCGCGGATGGCGGGCCCCAGGATGTCCCTGAGGGCGTTCTGGCCCCGGGCGTGGCGGTAGAAGCTCACCAGCATCTTGATGACGGTCGGGTTTCCCTTCACAAGCTCCTGGGGCTGTTCCACCTTCAGTCTGGAGGGGAAGGAGAGGAATCAGAGGCACTCTCCTGTGAGAACAGAGGTGCTGGCAAAGCGGTTCTAAAGTCTCCACTGAATTCTAAAGCACACGCTGTTGTCCTTTAGGCAGCTCCAATGATAAACTTCACAGCAGGGACGCACAGCTCCAGAACAGGAGGGCTGCAGTGTCTGCAGATCTTTGTTATTTCCTCTCAATCAGCAGGAAATGTAGGCCTTAGAACAAGACTGTTAGGTGCAGATTCTTAGCTAATAAATTACTTGAATTAAGCACTTAAGTGCTGAAAAAAACCCACCAAAAACCAGCATACACCCCAACCCTCCAGCACCCCGCACCTCCACCTCTGCTTTACAGTGTGAAGAGACACACGCCTACACCTTTGAAGGCATTTTGTTAGTAAAAACTAACTGAAACTATTCTCCTAAATTTAACAATTAAGGGCTTGTTATACCAAGGTGAGATTGATCTGATCTAAGACTACGGGCACCGTGCCCATAACGGTCAGTGTCGACAGCATTAGCCTGTCCGTTACGGGCACCGTGCCAATGACGGTCAGTGTCTACAGCATTAGCCTGTCCGTTACGGGCACCGTGCCAATGACGGTCAGTGTCTACAGTATTAGCCTGTCCGTTACGGGCACCGTGCCAATGACGGTCAGTGTCTACAGCATTAGCCTGTCCGTTACGTGCCCATGACGGTCAGTGTGTCTACAGCATTAGCCTGTCCGTTACGTGCCCATGACGGTCAGTGTCTACAGCATTAGCCTGTCCGTTACGTGCCCATGACGGTCAGTGTCTACAGCATTAACCTGTCCGTTACGGGCACCGTGCCCATGACGGTCAGTGTCTACAGCATTAGCCTGTCCGTTACGGGCACCGTGCCCATGACGGTCAGTGTCGACAGCATTAGCCTGTCCGTTACGTGCACCGTGCCAATGACGGTCAGTGTCTACAGCATTAGCCTGTCCGTTACGTGCCCATGACGGTCAGTGTCTACAGCATTAGCCTGTCCGTTACGTGCCCATGACGGTCAGTGTCTACAGCATTAGCCTGTCCGTTACGTGCCCATGACGGTCAGTGTCTACAGCATTAGCCTGTCCGTTACGGGCACCGTGCCAATGACGGTCAGTGTCTACAGCATTAGCCTGTCCGTGTGATGCTGGCGTGTTCGTCCACTGACTTGATCTCGTGACGCAGGGCTGCGGTGAAGAGCTGGAGCAGCAGGTAGGCCTCCCTGCAGTCCGAGCCGTAGTTGAAGAGGGTGAAGATCACCGTCTCCACGAAGCGCGTGCTTTTGGTCTGCGGCATCAGGAAGATGAGCTGGGCTAGGTACAGGGGCTGGGTCTGTGGAGGGAGAGGCAGCCGACGTGTATGAACAGTGACCGAGAACGTGCCAAACAAATCACAACCGTGTCGCTCCGACACTGTGCACTACCAAACTAACACAGCGTTGGCACAGACAGCTCGAGCGGCAGCACCCTCTACACGAGTCCAAATCCGCTGAGCAATGTACCAAACAAACAGATCACGTCAATACAGACCTCCTCGCTGTAACTCGTGAGTAGCCTGAAGCATTTCTGTACACATTTCAACTCCTCAAAAAGATGGAATGCTCAGGTTCTGACCAATCCCAGTGCAGCTCAGCCTCTGGGAGCCCAGCTGATAGGCTGTCGCACGCACGGCGCTCACCTGCAGCAGGTAGAAGAGGTGTTGGTAGGCCTCCAGCTTCTCCCTCTTGTCTTTGCTCAGGGACTTGAGTCCCTTGTGTTTGTCCAAAGCCATCATGTCTGAAAGCTGCTCCTTGTTCTTCTTGGTTAGTTTCTTGCAGTGGGACACCACCTCCTATACTCAAGCATAGAGAGTAAGTAAGCTATCAGCTCATCAGTAAGCAGGTCTACAACCCGTGCAAGAGAAATCTAGAAAAGTATAATATACAATACTAAACTGTTAACTGTAAATTGTAAACTGCACGTTAATGTACATTTACTGTATGCTTTAGCATGCAACTTGTGCCCACGAAAGTGTCTTTGAACGAAACCGTCTGCCACGTGAACACATGCTCTGACCTGCAGCGTGACGCGGTTGCGGACCAGAAGGCCGATCTTCAGGTCCATCAGGTCCAGGTCGGCCTCCAGTTGGCTGTTGGAGCGGATGGTGCGCACCACCTCCTCCCGCGTGCGCAGCAGCTCCCCCTCCTGGCGGATGTCGCAGTCGCCCTGCTCCAGCAGGTGCGCAAACTTACGCACCACAGAGAGCGAGGGAGCGTGGGAGTGCACTGCGTGGTGAAAGAGGGGAGGGAGGGAGGAGAAACGCACAAAGGAACGGGTGTAAAGCTTCGATAAACCTCAAAACACAGCCAGGGCTTTATATGAGAGCGAACAGTAATATAAGATCTGGTTTGCCCTTTCTGTACAATATCTTTTTACATTGAGTGCATCTAATTGACTGAGGAGGATCCAGTGTGCTGGAAAGTTTTACGGTCTCAATTTGTGCTCGTCATTGTGGCTGGCGGTGCTATCTGTGCTCGTCATTGTGGCTGGCAGTGCTATCTGTGCATCAGGCAGAGCTCACATTAACTTGACTAGTGCGTGCGCGGCATTGCTAATGCAGTGTGTAATCACATACCCAGCATTCTGTAATCCTCACGTGCCTTATTTGCTCTGAAGAAAGCCTGGATCTTAACGATAGCGCCCACCTGTGGACAAGAACAGCTCAAAAATATATTTGTTGATATTTTTTGTATATTCATACTTGACTTTTAAATTATAAAATGAGACTACACAAAAAAAAAAAAAAAAAAAGAGACTGCTGACGCGAGTAATTATTGCAGATGGCGGTTACTTTTATCGTCATATGCAAACGGACACCATATTACTAACATAACTGAAGAGAGCATATGCAGTTCAGCTCCAAACTCACATTGCGCCTGAAGTGTCTTAGCCGAGCCCGGTACCTCCGTCGGGCCAGCCACATCCTCACATTGGCCTGGATCTGCAGGGGAGAGTACAGGTCACAGCTGAGCCACTGACAACACTGCTGCTAACCGGCTTGGGCATTTCACCCACAACCGCACTCCATCTGGAGAAGCCATAAGCGACAGGCAGGGTTGCAGTAAACAGGCACACATCTTTATTATATACTAGGGCCTGGATTTTCAACAGGGGGTCCGTGGACCCCTGGGGTGGTCCTTGAAGGTAGTGTAGGGGGTCCCTGGCCAGACGTCATTTGCAATGACCATAGATTTGGGAATTTATTTTGAAATATAACTTTTAAACTTATGATGGGGGTCGCTTGGATGCTTTTGAGTCTGGGTCAGAACAGGTTGAAATCCCCTGTATTAGGGCAATCATAAGATTGATATTTTAGTCCAACAGAATGAGCAGAAGCCAGTACAGTACATCTCCAGTGCGAGTGGCTCTGTTGTACCTTGATTATTGCTCTCCAGTTGCGGTAGAGGTACTGCAGCCTCCGTCTGTAGGCCTGCTGCTGTCTGTACCTCCTCCAGTGGGCCTGAAACAGAGAAAACGCATGTGTCGAGAGGACAGCTCTTCATTGGTTTACCTGTACATCTGCACTAATGACAAGTTTATCACACAAATAAGCTGACGTTATCCGTGTGGATTTTGGATTGGGCTACAGAGTACTGGACACCTATGAAAGGTGTGAAGGGTTCAAAAAGATTTTCCACACACACACAACACACACAATATTAGAGATTTTATCCACAAGAGATGCATGTAAAATACACTGCATTTTTTTGTTTATGAACTGCATTGCATTAAAAGGTTAAATACATACTGCATGTACAGATCCTTGTACTGAATGTTTTAGACTGAGTGTCACACTCTAATCATCTAATTTACTCAAAACACCAACAAAGTTTTTCTACAGGTTTGTCGTTAAATTGGACAGGTATCTCAGTTTGGTTCAGTATGGGGAAGACTGCAGACTTGACAATTGGCCAGAAGACCATCATTGACACCCTCCAGAAGATGGGTAAGCCACAAAAGGTCATCGCTAAGGAGGCTGGCTGTTCACAGAGTGCAGTGTCCAAGAATATCAATAGAAAGTTTAGTGGAAGGGAAAAATGTGGCAGGAGAAGGTGCACAAGCAAAAGAGATGACCGTAGGCTTCAGCGGATTGTCAAGCAAAGACGATTCCAAAATTTGGCGGAGATGCAGAGGGAGTGGACTGAGGCTGGAGTCAGTGCTTCAAAAACCACCACGTACAGAGTGTGACACTCAGTCTAAAACATTCATTCTCTGAAATAACTGAAGTAAATGCTGATTTTTGACACACTATTCTAATTTCTTGAAATACTGTTTTGGGGGTTTTCTGGAGCTGTAAGCCAAAATTATGAAAAATTAAACAAATAAAGGCTAGAAATATTTCACTTTGTGTGTAATGAATCTATAATCTATGAAAGTTTCACTTTTTGAATGGAATTATGAAAAAAAAAAAACTTTTCCATGATATTCTAATTTTTTGGAAAGGATCTGTATACAACATGCATGCAGGTTGGAGTATGCCTTCCTCAGCCTGCAGGGGGCAGGGTCTCTCTCTGTTTCTACACATCACTGCGCCAGACCGGGACAACATTGGCGGACAGCAGGTAAACCCTGGTGAGCTCACCTGTATGGTGACGATGGCTGGCAGCTGAGTGTGCAGGAAGTGGAGGCGGTTGCCCAGTCTCTGCCTCACGAGGAAGCCCCTAATCCTGGCCTGTAGCTGCACCACCAGGGGCTCGCTGGCCTTCCACTGCACCTCCCGACTGTGCTCCCCCGTCACGCTCGACAGAACCGCCTGCGTAGGGCGACAGAGAGTCAATCACACCGCAGAAAATGGGGGGGGAGGGGGATCAGACACTGGCTTATATGGGACCGGGGAAAGTGGACCGGAAACTTGAGGAGTAAAGAATGAGAGGTTGGCATTATATTGCCGACAAGGGTGAACCATTGCTTAGAACTGAAAAGACTTCCTTGAGCAAAAGTCAACTACAATACCCAGCTCTATACATTCTACAGAGCTTTGGAGAGTGGAGTAAGAGGGGGTTTTATTGTATTTCCAGAAAAGCTGTTGAGCTCAAGTAGTTTCCTGCACTTGAGTACAACTGGGGTATTCCACCAAGCAGGATTACTGAGTTAGCTAGATAACTGCACTGAGTAAAACCGGGAACCCTCCCAAATCTGGAACATGGAATGAAGTAAAAAGCGCTGTTCCGGATGTTTCACAGTGAGGTTATCCAGCTAACTCAGTAACCCTGCTCTGTGTCTGCCCCAGTGCCCCATCCGATCATAACAGCAGTAAAAAGGACCTTTACAATCCAGTTACAATCCAGTCAGGGGCCAAAAAAAGAAAAAAGAAATGTAGCATTACTAGTGGAAATAAGCAACATTAATTGTATTTTCACAAAGTGTGTCCTGCCTATAATCAGTTCTTAATACCAAAAATGTGTAGATGTCAATTGAGAAAAATAATTTGTGCAGTGTACAACCAAGAAAAGCATTCTACCAGCTGTTCATGGTTTAATTTTCTTGTCCCTGCGACTCTGCCGTGGTGTTTTGAGACTATTTTTACACATCACACTGACAGCAAAGCAGCCCTCTAATAGCATAGTGCTCTGCTGGTGGTGAGAAAGTATTTCCACCCTTTTTAAAAATGACAAAACACCAGACTCCGAAAACAAAAACAGGCCCTTTACCTTCTTTTACCTATTTCCAGGTCACCCACAAAAATAGATACTGAACCAGCAGGGGGCAGCAGCATGTGTAAATCCCACTTACATTAACAAATAAGTATTGCCACGGATTCTACATATAGGCCAGGGGTGTCAAACTCAGTCCTGGAGGGCCGCAGGGTCTGCTGGTTTTTGGTGTTTCAGATTAATATAAATCAGGGGTTTTCAACTGATTTTGATCCACAGGGGACCCCACCCAGGCTAAAAGGCATCCTGGGGACCCCTATCATAAGTTTAAAAAGGCATCCTGGGGACCCCTATCATAAGTTTAAAAAGGCATTCTGGGGACCCCTATCATAAGTTTAAAAAGAGGACCGGTGAAGAGGGGGGTGGGAGTAGCTGCGTTACATTTCATAGGAAATGCTTAGAATGCAAGTTGCTCTGGATCAGATCACCTTCCAAATGCCTTACCTGTAAATGCAATGTAAACGGTTACACCCAACAGTTGAATTAATATTCATTAAGGGGCGTGGTCAATTTCAATACTGGGGCAATAGCTGTTCTATCCTTGGATATGCCTTTTTATGAATATTAATGAACTGTAATATAGCACTGGAAACTTTGACCAATGGGAATCTCCAGTAACTAGGAAACAGTAGGGCGTGTAAGGAACATGCCACCTGGTTTGTTGATAAAACCGGTGGCGTCACAGTGTAAAATACAGAGTGGGCTTACCTGTATCTCTTCATGGACCAGGAACAAGCTGTTCTGCACAAAGCCCTTTGGGCGCTCCCATGTGCCCTCCAGCCTCTGCAGGTGGAAGTAATACGAGCTCCCGCCCTGCGTCTTGTGTCTCACCCAGGGGCTCCTGTTATCACCTGGACACATATACAGCAGTCTCACAACCACCATCTTAGCAGCTCACCGCTAGTTACACGTTAGGCGACATCTACCGTGATAAAGATCATGTACCAACATACCAGGCAACCTAAGCGGAAAAACATTTATTAAAAAACAGATGCAGCTTATGTTGTCTATTGAGATTTCTAACCTGACCATGGCCAACACAACAAAAAACGGAATTAAGACGCAGCCATTGTGCATCAGCGTATGGATCAATGCAATGATTGTGAACACCAGACAGTAAACACAACGGAGACCATTTGGCCAGTAGTCTTATATGCACAAAACCGGACTACAATAAACTGCCATTACTTTAAGAGAAATAAATGGCTGCGCAACAAAAAGAGTTATGCGATGATCTGAAAGGTCTCACCCCCCATGGCTTTGGCCCTCAGCAGGGCGGTCAGCTCGGCCTGGTAACCCGTGGCACACTCCGCCACCATGCTCCTCAGGGCAACTTCTGGCAGGCCCAGGACCCTCAGGGTCTGAGCTGCCCTGCCCTCCTTCACTGCCTGATTCACTGCCGCCAGCCCCAGGGACACTGGCACAAAGAACACAGTAATGCACGGATTTTGTTCATCGTTCACAATTACTTTGCTATAATAATATTTCTGTTGTGGAGAATGAGATGGCAACTAACAGACACCTAACTTTTCTCCAAATTAGCATAGTTGTCTTAATAGTTGTATTCCTTAATTACAGGTCAGTTATCTTTACTGGTAGTCCACTACATGCCAGAATGTCAGTTCACACACCGATGAAGGCTCAAAGGTGGATAAAATATTTTAATACAAGAGTGATTTAGCATCACTTTCATTTTGAAAGTGAGGAGTAAGGTACTCGCTGCACTCAAAATTAAACATTTACTTAAACATTTGAAAAACTGTCAAACCATTTGGCTTCTCATATATTCAGGGAGCAGGAACGAGGTGTGTTGTGTCACACTTACTCTTCAGACTTCTCTGAGTGTCCTGATTGGCTTTCCTCACTCCCTCTTGGATGTCAGCCAACCAGAGCTCAGCTGAGGGATCACGGCTCTCCTGCAACCACAAGGGATCATCAGGAAATTAAGCGGACATTGTCCTTTATACAGCACAGTTTTTCTGATATAATCAAGGACGGGAGGAGACTTCCTTCCCATTTTCCCAGGTTGCATTGTGCTGCTGTACCTCTGCTTTGCGTCTCTTGGCATGGGTCAACACATCGTGGTAGCGGCTGGCATTCACCGGCTGTACCTCCTCCAGGCCACTGGAGGGCAGCAGCAGCGCGGCCAGGGTCTTCTGGGGGTCGGTGCGGCACAGGGCCTGGTTGATCAGCCCAATACTGAGGATCTCTAAAGTTAGAAAAAGGATAGAGTGAAATCCCATCCTGGCAGATCCTATTAATCGCATCTCAGGGCCCAGTACACTACAGAACTCACGGTCATGTTCTTCCTGCACCGCAGCGTTGACGGTGTTGAGTCCGCCCTGGAGCTCATTCCACGTGAGCAAGACTCTCCCTGCCTGCCTCTTCAGCCCACACAGCTCCTCAAAGTACCTGAGAGGAGAGGCGCAGTCAGTGAGGAACAAGAAGAAAACCAAGACAAAGTCAATCTCGGCACATGAGTCCGAATACCTATGTATCCCTTTCAGTGTTTGCAAAATAATGGCATGTTTTTCGGTCAGTAAAGAGGCATGTTGTGACTGACTAATTCAGTTTTGTGCATTTGAGATCAGCATGCGCCACGCCTCGCTACACATAGGAAGCTGACATTATCAGACTTGTAATTATTTGTCATTGACATTGGAAAAACAAAAATGAGCGTTGAAGCCGTGACTCGTCTTGCTGTGATGCCAGCTCACCTCTGAACCAAGCCGTCATCAATATCAGCCAGCCCTGCCGCTGGGCTGACCAGCGTAGCACAGAAGGCACCACCATCCTTGGCCTCCAAGGCCTGGTTGATCAGAGCTACTGCGGACAGCATCTCCACTGCCACAAACAGCTCCTCCTGTTGCAGCTCCCCCTATAGGAACGGAGGACGAATGTTAAACACAGAAGAACTCACAAACTGCCATGAAAACGAATGTGTGCATTACACAAGACATTACAAATTAGTATATACTCGCTTTTTAGTATAGTATTTTAATACAGCGTTTTTTGTTTTTTTTTGCCTTTTTGTTAATATAACCATTATCTTTTGTTGATAAATTAATGCCCTTTACAAATATCTGGTTTTTGTGCTTTATGCTGCCAATCGACAGGGGCAGGCCGTAACAACTACAATGTCCATTTACCTCATAAACCACTTTTACACAAAAGGCTAAGTGGAAAATTTTACGTTAAGCCTCTAGCTTTCCTAAAAATGCTATTATTCCACTCCCACACAGGGTAAATAATTATCTCTACGTTTGAAAATGCGTCACAGTAAAGCCACATAATAGCCACTCCATCAGTGTGCGCGTGTACCTGGGGGCTCTGTCCCTGCAGGAGGCCCAGCTCCCGCTGGTAGAGCTCAGAAGCAAAGGGGTAGACGTCCGGGAGCTGGGCATCCGGGTTCATCATGGCGCGTACCGTCTGCCTGGCTTCACCTCGACGCACGGCCTCGTTAATGCCCTGCACCGCCTGCTGCACTGTACACGCCACACAAAGTACCACACACACCGTTACTGTGTACCGCCAGACAAAACGGTAAATGCGGTTTGAATTACACAAACAGTATTCAACTGTTCCGGATATGGAGGTGAAAAGATTATACCACACAACACAATGGAACAATATTCGGGTGCACAAGTACAAGTGTGTATGCCTTTTGCAGGTTCAAATCCATGTTGAAAGGAAAAGTCATTCTAAACATTTTCAGGCACAGTATTTCTATCCCTAAATCTTTAAGTTAGACTTCTCCATAAACTTGGTCAACTAAACTCCAACACACAGCAATGTGTCCCAGTCTCTTGCACTGTGCATAAATCAGTGGGTCTCTCCACAGGTCTGAAGTGGGGTGGCGCGGTGTACTGACTTGTCTGGGAGCGCTGCGCCTCTTCGTTGGCCATGTAGACGCCTTCCTGCAGCTCATCGTGATCCAGAGGATCCACACATCCCAGGTCCTGGAGCGTGGTCACATGACACAGGACAAGGGTGAGGCGCAGTATTTTACATCATAACCGCATTTACCCAGTTGTGTTATAATGACAACTTCACATGCGCTGAACTGCTCCAAATACGTTTTGCCCTCTCGTGGTAAAGCGTAAAACATCGTAATGGATTCTCATTTCTAAAGGAGAGCAGAGGTCGGAATTTCAGCTATTCTAGAGAAAATACTGCCAGCATACTGACACGAGTAGACACTGTCGATGTCAGGTGTGCAAGGTGCAGTGTGCAGTGATGTGATTGGACAAGCATGTGTCTCTCACCAGGGCCTTCTGCTCACGGTCAGCAGCCAGCTGCTCCAGGTACCAGGGGGTGTGGTCTCTCTGCACGCCCCGCAGGGCCAGACAGGGGGTCTGCAGGGCAGAGAGGAGAGCTAGAGAGTCCCCGCACTCCAGAGCCTCATCCACTTGCTCCACTGCTGCACGCACTGTACAAAAATACACAACAGCACAACAATGCCTAGCTGCTGGGACAAACGGCAAAATAAACTTAGGCTGCACAGAAACCAAGAACAATCTAAAGGCCTTGATCAGACTTTTTTTTTTTGCCATTTCCCGGCAATCAGTAAACCGAGCTTGAAACTCCATCTGGTGGACATCTACTGCACTGCAGTCCATCGCAAGATGAATAAAATTATATTCAAATTAACATGCACAACAAATCTATCTTGAGGTTTGTTATGCAAGAGATTTAGGCCCTTGTAAAATTCCATCTGCGCTGCAGTAACATACCAGAATTATTTCTCCAGGTGGAAATCTACAATTTAGTGAAGCATTGTTCAAACCTACCGTTCACCTTGTTGATACTGTCCTGGATTTCACTCTGCGTCAGGTATTCCTCATAGATGTCTTTCTCCTCTGAACCATTCACCTGGAACAAAGACACATCGCAGTTCATTATGTTCCCTACATGGACACTTTGGTATAAACAAATGTGTATGCTGCATCATAACAAAGGCCAATCGAAAATTAGTCAAAATGTATTCAAGGTTTTAAACAGGAACAAAATCATCCTTTTACCTGTTGGCCTTGCAAAACAAGCATTGTATGCAAGTCAGAAGTTAGTTACCAACTGTAATTAACCAGCTCAACAGCTAATTGAATGCAGTAGCGCTGCCATAGAATATCTCAGTGATGCCAACCTTGGTATAAGCGCGAGCTGCCTTCTGTGCTCGGGCCTGGCGCAGCATCTCCTGGTAGACGGGCATGAGGTGGTTCGACAGGTCAGCTAGCATGGCACTGGGGTTCTTCAAAGCCTGAGCGGTGTCCCCTACACAGCCCCGCTCCACGGCCTCATTAATGGCTATCACTGCCGCATGCACTGCCGAGACATAAGGCAATAACGGTATCGGAACGACGGACCGGTGACCCAAGGACATGAATTCATTGACATGAAGTGGCAGTAATTAGTATGCAATTGTAAGCAACACTATGCGCAGTGTTTGATGTCTGCAATTTCTGCGAATAGAAATTTAAGATAGGGGCTCAAGCTTTATTATTTTCTTCACTGCTTCATTCAGCGCTGAATTACCCAAGTCTTTCAACTTCATATTTTATTCCAAAGCTGTAAATAAAAGCTTATCTTCACCTAGACCAGGTGTTACCATGAAACGCCCCCCCCTGGGTACGCTGGCACCCCTTCCCGTCTCCCTACCTGCAGCCTCGTCCACGGACAGCTCGTTGGCCAAGATGCCCCCGATCTTGCTGAAGGCAGGCATCTGAATGCCGTACTTATCCAGCTCCCGCTTCATGTTGTTGATCTCCTCCTCTGAGAAACAGACGGAAAGGAAAGAGAGTCTCATCCAAACCGTGCTCAACTAATCCGTAGCGCAAGACCTGAGGTCATTTATTTTTGCCGATGGCGTAAACCCGCCAAGGATTGTGCGTGAAAACCACTTTACCTGTGAACTTGACTTTGCCGCACAGGTCATGGATCTGAGGGGCCAACCCCAGTCTGAACAGGTAAAGGCTGTGAGGCAGAAAGGGAATTCAAATTACTCATTTAAATTTCACTTGAGCGAGTTATTTTTAATACTCTGTGTTAGTGTGCAATAGCCAAATTTCCATATTACAGGCCAAAAACTAATCAGCTACATATATTCAGCAACAGCTTTCACTTACAAGGATTGGACAGTGAAGAAATTCAGCAATTACATTTGTAATAGAACTCGTTTGGCATGTATGCCTAATCCAAGGAGAAATTAAAATGAGCGCTACAAGCAATCAGAATAAAAAGCTTTGTGCATTCTTTAACCACATCCAGATTTACCAAAGCAAAACAACATAATGGAAACATAAAATTGAGTGTTGGTCCAAATGGCAGCATCTGCTCAGAAAAATTTACTTTAGACTTACCTAAGAGCATGGATGCAGTACACTGCGCGTGGCATGTTCTTCTTGTCATATATGTCCGTGGTCTCTGGCTGGAACATCTGATAGGAACATAAGGCCATTATGAATCTAAAAATGTAAACCTATTCTAATAAAATGATGAAAACCCACATTTAGCTTTATTTCCATACTATGCCAATTAAAAATGGATATCACATAGCACCACTTGTACTGGCCGTTTTGCATATCAAGTTACCGTGGGCAATCCGACCTCTACCATTGCATTTCTCCAGTGATTTAAGTTATCAGTGTGGCGGAACTGCAGACCAGTCGCCTGAGGAAAAAGAGGACACCGTTAAACACTGGTAATGTAGCTGAATATTGAATTACCTCTTTTGACGGGCACAAGAAAAACAAAACAAAAACATGCGTTAATACAAATTACAAACAAATCTAATGCAGTAGTATGTTGGGTCTCCTCACGAAAAAATATGCTGTCATTATGGATTATTTGTAGGTCAATTGGTTCCTAAATCATAAACCTCCTGCAGTCCTGTCATGACAGGGATAATTCAGTAGCACGAGTCTGATTAAAAACAGGTACTTTGGACCCGTTTTCTGGGGATTGTTGTACTGCCTCAGGAAAACACTGTAATAAATACCTTTTCATTGACAGTATGGCTGCATGCAATTACCTGCATGTGTATAAAGTAGGGCTAGATAGGATGGAGGAGGAGCATACCTTGTAGCGCTCCTGGTCCAAATCATAGATCTTCTTGAGGGGGACAATTTTGGGTGCAAAACAGTGGCCCAGCTTGGCCAGCAGCACGCCATTCCTCAGCCCCTCCTCAAGCTCAGTGGGGGCGGGCAGGTCCTCCCGAAGACATGCCTCCATCCATCTGTCAGCCAGAGGGCAGAAACAAACACCTTCACAATCAAGACCCACCAGGGCAGTTCAAATGAATGACGTCAGGCCAGGATATTCAAATCTAAGGGCCGGTGGTCAACCAGGTTTTCCTAGTCCTTTTAAACGATGATATTCTCTGAAAGGGGAGTGGAAGAGTTGCACCAGTTCAGACTGAATCGTGAGGTTATTTATGGACATAGGAAAAGAACAATGGAAAGGCATCCTTCTGTTGTACTAGAATGGATGGCCAGGGCCTTTCCCTCAAAACAGCCAGCTGTGAGAGGCCTTTTCACTTGCAGTAAACTCTTCCCTGTAATTCCCCACTTACCTTTTGGCCTCCTCCAGACGGCAAAGGTATTGGTAAGCAACATTCTGGATTCGCTGTTCGTCCATTTCCTCTGCAGTCAGGCGTTCATCTGCGCAACAAAGTTTCACAGATATGAAGATTTTGGCAGAGATTTTTAACTCGTCAGATTGTATCCAAGTGCAACCCTAAACTCTGATCTGAACTTTAAGCAACACACGAACACTCTCCGCAGTGCTGTCGTCAGTAGAAGCAATTTATCAATTAAGTAGTTATTTGCATAAAAATCAAAATAACTGGCAAATAAATTTGGGCTCGAGAGCATTTGAACATCATAACAAGACTCACATTCTCCCAGAAGTATTAGCAAACCACAATATTGTAAAATTTAAAACAAGTAAATATAAAAGCGCCGTATTTATCCAGATATTAAGCGTGTAACGTTATTGCGAATAATCCATTACTGAAGCCTGCATGATTCAGAATTACGATCCAACTAAGTTAGGTAGCTAGCAAGCAGCTAACATTATCAAAAGTAACACGTTAGCTAGGTCATTTCAAAACGATAAGGTAACCACTAACGTTAGTTAGCCAGCCAAATGTACAAATTACTCAATACAGCTTTTAGATAACTTACTCTTTAGCTAACGTTAAAGCAGCTAGCTACCTGTGGGTAAAGAAAGTGTTACTTAGCAAACTATGACGTTGATTTTGCCACTTACAGCATGATCGCGGTTGGCCTCCGAATTCTCCCATTTTTCGGCAGGATCAGTTCGCTAGCTAGCTAAGTAAAGTTAAATAGCTACGTATTTTATACGTAACGTTATAGTTGTTCTTTTCTTTCTTTTCCTGTTCCCAACAATGTAGTTCTGTTTGTTGTAAATGGTATTCTATAATCTAAATGAATCAATTTCCATAACGAAGACACATTTATTTGAAATAAAAAGCCGATGTCACCCAGTCAGTGCTGTCTAGTCTTCTCTTTCATACGTTCACAGGCGTGCCTGTTTACTTTCCGTCAGGTATTCAGGTTTGAATGTCCCGCCGATGTCTCGTTGGTTAACTGACGGGCGCTTCCATTGGTCCATATGAAAAAAGTATTGCTTTGCATTATGGGATACGTAGTTCAAGTCCAGTTTCTGCCATCCTATTTTTTACAGTCTGATTCAGCTGATACATAAACTATAGCTGGTTACAGTCAAAGCAAGCTGGTTGATTGATGTTAAATTATTTAGGATATTTTTGATTTCGCTTAGCTATATATTTGGAGGGCTATATCCGCGATTGGCTTAACTTGGGGTTAATGGATGCCATTAATTTAAACCAAATTAGTGATATGGCTTCATTGTGCTCGGAACGTCGTATCTGGGTTTTTTTTCCCAGTTGGTCGGTCCTAGCTATAAATTAAATTATACTAGGATGGGTTTCACAGGATTTATGACTAGATTATTGTCGTTAGTGCCGAGACAAAAGCTTCCCTACATACACATAACCTATCCAACAAATTAAGCTTTGAGGCAAAGCAGTTAGCTAGCTAACATAGATAAATGGAAACTGTCGGTTCTGTGCCTGTTGTTTTACATGAAACGGGTATTCCGCGATCTTCATTGAAACCTAGAAAGTTCAAATCCAACACAACACATAAGAACATTGCCAAAAATATAAAAGGATAACTTTCATCTGGGCGTCGCTGTGTGTAATTTACCGATAGTGGATTGGCTCATGAGGTTGTCTGTTTGACATGGAACCGCTACTTTCCCTGTTGCTGTAGCAACGCCACACTGGACCTACTGCTTAGCAGTTTATGTTAGCTAGCTCGTTTTTGGTTTTTAATTAGTTAGCTAACATGATAAGGGAGATAACAGTGTCTTCTAACTTACTAGTCAGCTATCTAGTTATCTTGGAAGTTTGATAACAAGGTGGTGCCAGTTAGTCTAGGTCTTAGCTAGCTTTACTTTTAGCTAACTGTTACCTAGCTAACTTGGTTGGAATACAACGAATGGCATTACCGCTAACACATCGTTTTGTAAGTAACATTAGCTAGCTAACTTAACCAGCCATTTAACATGACGCTTTTTAATAAGCCATTTGTTTGCCTGTTTGCTTTAGTGTGAAAATTCAAAAGTTTGTGTATAACATAATAATTCAACAGTGTGTATAGAGACTTGGTCTTATGATCTCTGGCAACCAGTTCTGAAGTTAAATAACGTGAAGTCGTATGCAGTGCCATATAACATTAACGTTAGTCTAATCAGCTAACGTTAGCTAGATAACATCTTTATTCTGAAATATTACGCATTGTCTAATGTAACGTAAATTACAGCTAGAAACCCATGGGATGAATAATCTGCCACTGGACACTTGCTTTTTAGTGCCGTGTTGATTAAACATTAATTAGAGCTGGATTATACGGCTCTATCGAATAAGGGCCCTCTATTCTTTATCCCACAAAGATGACAGCGTTACAGTGCGTGGTCTCACAGAAACAGATAATTCGAGGAGCCCTGTAAATTAAAGTTAATCAAACACCTAATATAAATAACGTTAACTAGCTAACGTTATCTGCTCAAGTTACGTTTGTACGTCGTTACACAGTTTTTCAGGCTAAGTTAGCTATGGGTCATTTATGATGTTTTTCTACATGTTTGTGTATTTTACACTCATGCCGGTGTATTATTGCATAATCATGTTTTTCATGTAGTTTAACTGCAGCTCTCTTTCAGTCCTCTCCCCAGCCACCCTTTCTTGTAGCTGCTGTTTACCCTGAATGCTATGGCCTCTGACGGGTCCTCACCCCAGCAGGGCCGTAAGAAGAAGAAGAAGAATAGTCATTCAAAGAAGGCGGGCGAGGCTCCAGAGTTATTGGCGATTCAGGCAGATATTGAAGGGTTGACTGGCTCTGGAAACAGTGCTCTTCTCAAGGGAGACTGCACAGAAGCCCTTGGCTTCTTCAAGAAGGCCTTCAAAGCTTCACTTGAGGTAATGTCTCTGGAGTGATGCAAGTGGGAGATCATATTGCTGGCAAATATTTGGTCTTTTATGGGTTATTACTGTATGTTTTGATTATATGGTACGTTGTTATTAGACGCTGTGGACTCGTCCTGAAGGTAATGATGAAAACTATCTTGTATAATTAATTTGATTAGCCATATTACCAAATTGAGTACGGCATGCAGTGGTTTGCAGTCTGCAGTGTGCAGACATCATAAGTGTACTGATGAAAGGAAACCTGTTCAATATTTGCCTTCTTTCTGTATGCTTATATGCATATTTGGAAAGCGTTTGATAATATTTGCTTTGTTTGGCTTGATCAGCAAAAAGCAGGTGTTAGTCAAGCTGTGATCAAGTGAGATTTTTAGTAGCCTATTTCTTGCAAATACACTTTATTTGCCTATTTTTAGGCTTTGTTTATTTAGTCAGAAACCACTGAAAATCTGTGAAACAGGATTTAACTGCTAACATTTGGAAGGTTCTTGTGTTTTGTGTTGCCAAAATGTCATCTTCTGCATATCTGAGGAAACAAGTTTGGAGTGGTTGTTTATTACAGGATTATGAATTCTCAGTTTGCATTTCATAGAATTGGCCAACAGAACTGGCTTTGATAGAACATCAAAGAACACCTAGTGTCGTTGTACTCAGCTGAAGGAGACCCGAGTCCAGCGGGCCTGTGCCTTTAATGTGGGAGCGGCCTACGTGGAGGCAGGGAAGCCTCAGAAGGGTTTGGACTTTCTGAAGCGAGCCCAGCCCGATGAGAGGGGCGAGCGAGTGGCAGACCTTCAGTTCAATCTGGGCGTCGCCCGCGAGGCGTTGAAAGAGCCGGCGCAGGCAGCAGGACATTACCTGCAGGCTGCCCAGCTGTACCGCTCCCAAGGAGAGGGGGGCAGTGAAGGCGATGCCTGCATGAAGCTGGCCCACTGCCATCTCCTTGCCCAGGTCAGTCTCCATGGTTACAGTGCATGTATCTCCGTAACCAGCGTGGTGCATTCTTGCGTGCTAATGTAATATTAAAACAAAAATATACATGGCGTGGATTTGGAAATCAATTAATTTCTTTTTTTATTTTTTATTTTAATTGAGAGTGGACATTTTTACAAATGAAGCCAATTAAGTCATAGGGAGTTTAGCTGTCTTAAATTCCCTGTAATTAGTTAAATTTTTCAGTCACTAATAAAAGTGAGTATTTTCTTTAATACAAGTGTGTCTGTTTTTTTTTTTTCTTGCCTGAAGGGTTTTAATGAGGGACCACTGGGTTTTGATTTTCAAAGACACTTTGATAACATGTTCACAAAGCATTTTTAAATAGTTTTTGTGTGCATAATATAATGATCTCAAAGTCAATGTAGCTCAAGTTTTGTCAGAAAAACGTTCCACATCAGTAAATATTGAGTTATATTTGGCCCGTATGAACACTTACACAACTTGAGATTTACCCAGGTTCAAAAAAATCTGAAAAAAAAATATCCTAGTAAGGACAAAAATAAAATCTGCATTTTCAGACTTGTTTGAACATGTTTAAAGTCTATTTCTTGACATTTCAAATGTTTTAACTTTGATTCAGGGATTTTCATCTCATTGAATGAAAAACAGGTGTGAACAAATCTCAAATTACCAAATGACCTGATCCCCCCTGTAATTGTGTGACAGGACTGGACCCAGGCAGCTCAGAGTTTACAGCGGGCTGCGGAAAGCTATAGGATGGCAGGCAAGCTGGAATCTGCAGCTGTGGCTCTGAAAGAGGCTGGAGATCACATGCTCCAGAGCCATGATTTCACAGAGGAGGACATTATCGCAGTGCTCACAGAATGTCTGGAGCTCACTGTTAGTGTCATGGATGAAGAGACCCTGGGTAACGATCTATGAAGCTCTCAATCTTTGAAACATCCACACATTCCCTTAGCATCGTTAGTGACTCAGAGAGTACTTAGAAAACTCAGAGGGATACCGTTTTCTCCCCTGTATTGTATTTCCTAAATGAACTATTAAAGGTATAATATGCAGGTTGAACATTCCCCCTAATTGAACGTCTCAGAGAGGAGAAATCGACGTGTGTACTACTAGCATGTATCACATGATGATACATCTGAGTTGTACATTTAGAAAATTGCTCTGGTGTATCTTCTCCATGCAGATACTCAAGCCTGCGGCATGCTCTATAGCAAGTTCCGAGCAGAAGGGTATCACATAAAAGGTAGCAGAATGTTTATGACTGCCATATTGTGCCTTAGCTCACACCTTTTACTGTTATATTGCAGGTAAACTGTACAATGATTTAGGCCTGAGCTTCTCCCAGCTGCAACTGTTCCAGGAGGCTGCAGAGTGCTTCGAGCGGGCCCTTCCCCTAGCCCGGACCAAGCCTCACAGGCTGGCTGTGGTTCTGCAGAACCTGGGAGCGGTCCACAACACACTGGCCCAGTACCAGCAGGCCCTGGATTTCCACAGAGAAGCTGCAGCCCTACATGGTGAGGCTGTTCAGATGACCTAAGATAATTTAACAGAGTGCCAACAGTCAGGGCACTGGTGCGGGCTGAGAGGCGCGGACACTACGGGAACTGACATTTTTACGTTGTTTCATGACACTCATCCTGGACTTATCACAGCTTATCATGTAAGGGAAAAGATGCTTACACAAGCATGGCAGGACTGTCAAATTAGAAGATACGGCTGCTTGAAATCATAATATATTGCATCCATTATGGGTTATATATGATAATGTAATGTATAAATTATAAACATGCATACTTGCTTTGCAGAGGCATTCATATTATAACACAGCTGTGGTATATATCTAATCCTGTCACAGCATGGTCGTTATGTCAACAAAGATAATAGGAAGAAAAATGCAAGTGAAATAAATCTCTGCAAATATCTAGCATAAGTTTTAATCTTAATTGAGGCTTTGTTCTGTGGCTTAAACGTTTTTTATTCCCATGTCAGCTAGCGACCCGGCACATTATTTTTTACTCTGTTGTTTACCAAGCCTTCTTGCTGCTTTTTATAAGATTGGGATTTTGAGAGTGAAGCGCCTTGTGCGATAGCATTCATTACAGTGACCACTGAGAAGAATGTCTTTTTTTCCGCCCGTGCAACTTTTGAATTCAAATATTACTTGGTGCTTCTGCTGAGAACCATAAGACAATGAATCTAATTTGCACTGCCACTCAGAAGTAGCTGTACGTAAGAGGACTCTCTGTCCCTCTGAACTTGACTAAAATTGAGATATTGCACTTCCCAGCCAACCCCCCCCCCCCCCACACACACACACATTTCACCTTTTCCATCACCATGGATGGCACCACAGTGGCCCACAGCTTCACCTCTTCATCTGCTAGGAATCTTAGAGTGGTACTGGGCAACAAACTGTCCCTGCATCTTCTGAATCTGCCCCCTTCGCACCCCCTACTCAACCCAGCTCTTAGTCCAGGAGCTGCTCCTTTCCCATCTGTTTTACTGCAAGTCCCTTGCAGGCCCCCTTGTCTCCGCCATCAGCCCTCTGAACGCAGCGGCTTGCCTGATCTACAACCTCAACCTCCCCAAGCCATATCACTCCCCTTCTCTTTTCTTCTCCCTCCACTGGTTACCTATAATAACTTGCATCAAATTCAAAACCTTGGTGTTGGCCTATTGGGCAGCTAGAGGGGTCACTGTGCTTTATGATATCAGACCCTACACACCAGCCCGACCTCTCCCTTCTCCTACCTCTGAGCACTTGGCTCCTCCCCCCTGCCGTGTCTTCACTTCCAGGTCATGTTCTGGCTCCTTGTGGTGAAATGAGCTTCCCACTGTGGTCAGAACAGCAGAAACCCTGACCTGTCTAAAGACCCACCTCTTCAGACTGCATCATGGCTTATCTGACCCTCAATAGCTATCCTCTTTATTTTTAGGCTAGCTGTGTTGTCGTATTTACTTCTGTTTACAATAGTGATTTTGGGTTTATTCGGTTACATTTACACTTACATATTATAAAAGGAGCTTCTCTGCATTCCTGATGATATGGCACCTATATTCCTTAGGCTAACACTGATGTTCTCCGCTTTTGTAGTGGAGTCACTCTGGAAAATAGTGTCTGCTAAGTGATTGTAATGTAGGACTATGTAGACCAGCAATTTCCTTGCTTTTTAAACTGTTGATTTACGCGTTCAGTCTTACCATACTAAGACGCCAAATGACCTGATTTTAAAATGATTAAAATCTTGAGTAGAATTACTTTTTTAAATGTTTTACGTTTTATGTCGAATTAATGACTGACGTGCACGGTTTTACAATGAACTTTGATAGATTTTAAATTGTCCTACAAAATTTGTGCACATTAATATTTGATAGAAACACATTCACAGTCTCGTAAATACCGAATATTAAATGTTTCAAAATGCTTATACCCACATTGCTTGTGGCGAAGGTGGCTATTAGAGAAAATACTTTGACTGAGACGGAAGCAAAGATAATTGGGTCTGAGTTGAAAAAAAGGTATACTTTACAGCCTAGGACACTGTATTATAAATCAGGCAAAAAAACAGTTGCCTGGCAAAAATAAATAATGCTAATATGCATTAAAACTAACTACATTTTTGGAGTAGTATGGTATAACTGTGTTTTTGTAGCATATATGCATTTGTTTCGATATTGTTATCTGAAATTAATCGGACAAATGACTGATACAAACTCATATATAAAATAAATTATATTTGTCCCCCTTGACAGTCCAAATGGGATTTTAATCATTCCACTGACCATTGAGTATGCACAAATGAACATTTCAGGAATTGATATCGCTTAGCTTGTATCCGTTATATTACCTGAAAACAATGAAGAATGACTGTCTGACGAGCCGAGCGCTGTCGTTTCTCACAGTAGTTTGGATAGTTTATTTATGCCTGCTGCATCATTCAGGCCCTAGGAAATGTTCCTACACACAATCTGAAGCACCGTTCCATTACAGCACCATTATGTTTGTTTATTTCAGTGCTGAGCACAAACTACATCTTTGCCACTGCAAGGTATCAGTAAAATCTGCATCCTCTCTCTCTCTCTCTCTCTGTCTCTCTCTCTCTTAGGATCTCTGGGCAGTCGCGGTGCTCAGGGGTCAGTGCTTCAGCAACCTGGCGTTTGCCCTCAGTCAGCTTGGTGAGCACGAGGAGGCGGGGGAGAACTATCTTCACGCCCTTCAGGCCTTCAAAGACACTGGTATGTGCCCTTAGCCTTGCCCTGAAGGAAGAGTCCGGAACGCTGGTCACTGGTGGCTATCTGTGTTAAAATAACTGCTGGCAACTGCTTCTCCCTCAAAATGTATTCACACAAAACTCATTGATTGTGCAACTTTTTAAAGGTAGTTTTCACAAAACCAATAGTCTCGGCCAATACATTGTCAGTGTTATGAAAAATGAACGAATCCCTGATTCGCTGCCCTCTCCAACGTCTGTCCTCTCCTTCCTTTCTTCTTTGTTTCTCTCCATTCTTACCCTTCACCTGACACCGGCGTATTACCGCAGACGACCCACAAGGGGCAGTGGCAGGCTTGCGAAGGGCTCGGAACAGCCAAGCTCCGAGGTGCGCGACCCTGAGAAAGCCACTCTTTACTACAAGCAGGCTCTGGGGCTGCTGTCCAAGTGCAGAGTGAGTCCCTGCTCACGCTGTGTCCTCTATGCGCGGCATTAAGCTCAGAACCACAGGAGGCCATGAATTCAGGCAGTAGTTAATTACAGATAGAATCATGCTGTAGTTTAGGCCCTGACAGAGTAGCTCCCCTCCGTGACCTGTGCCCACTGCCGCCCCCAGGACTTCCCCAGCACAGCCCAGGAGCGGCTGGTGAACAAGCTGAGCGACGCCCTCCAGTACAGGCTGTCCCTGCAGAGCCACCCGTCGAATGGAAAAGCACCGGGCTATTCCCTGCCACATGTGAGCACATGACGCCACTTTCATCTGTGACATTTTCACAGCCTTTCTGATCGGAATAATCCACATCCGTTCTTATCCGTATCCTGGCCGTCGACCCTGATATTATGTCCAATGTTAAGTGGGGTAGACACAGGTTGATGTGAAGCACTGTGGTTTTATATTCTGCCTGCCTTTTGGGTCAACTCTGTATGTTTTTATGTGGTTTTCCTGTGGCCTTTCTGATGCTGTCTCCCGCTTCCCTTCAGAGGGGTCCCTACGAAAGCAAGCCTTTTTCAGGCGAGTCCCTCAAGACGGGGCGCCCGGCCACACAGGTGCGAAAGAACATGAGTCCAGCTTTTCATCTGTCATAGTCCTGTCTTCACTTCACATGTTCACATTGTTGATGAAAGTACATCTTGTATAGATGTGTTTATCTCTGTATTTATCCTCTGCACTGTATGTCCTCCACAGGGTCATTAATGGTGCCAGGGCCAGGCCATCTGTTCTGTCGGGTCCCTCACTCCAGGGGCTGGATTTCAACCACCAGCCGCAGGGTTGAGGTTTCTAACGGTCACAAGGAGAAGGGCGGATCCCAGGGTAATTGTCGGTCTTTTGGTTGTAGTGACTCAGAAGTTCCACCGCAGCAGTGCTGTGAGGATGACTCAATGCCGCACTGACTGGCTCTGTCCCCCAGGGGGAGTGGCTCACACACCAGACCAGGGCACAGAGCAGAGGGGTCCAGCATCCCAAGCAAAGGATGGAGACAGTGATAATATGGCTGCAGTGATGACTGAGTCAGACTCGCAGTTCAGCGACCCTCAATCTGAGCAGCCCAACTATCAGACTGCACTGCCAGAGGCCAACAGGCAAGATCTCTCATTCTGTCCTCTCACTCTCTCTCCCTCTCCCGTTCTCTCTCCCCCTCTCTCCCTCTCGCTCTTACACACACACACACATGCACATGACTGACATTGACACATTACTTTTACTTACAGGTAAGTGCAGACACGCATAGACTGGATAAACAGGGTGTGTGGTGTGCGGGTACCTGCCTGATGCAGATAAATAGTAATACACATACAAGCACACATGTATATATTGAGTGATATAAGCACACATGTATATATTGAGTGATACAAGCACACGTATATATTGAGTGATATAAGCACACATGTATATATTGAGTAATACAAGCACACATGTATATTGAGTGATATAAGCACACATGTATATATTGAGTAATACAAGCACACATGTATACATTGAGTGATATAAGCACACATGTATATATTGTGTGATACAAGCACACAGACTATATATTGAGTGATACAAGCACACAGACTATATTGAGTGATATAAGCACATAGACTGCATATATTGAGTGATATATGCACACAGACTGTATATATTGAGTGATATAAGCACACAGACTATATATTGTGTGATACAAGCACACAGACTGTATACATTGAGTGATATAAGCACACAGACTGTATATATTGGGTGATATAAGCACACACTGTATATATTGTGTGATACAAGCACACAGACTGTATATATTGAGTGATATAAGCGCACAGACTGTATATATTGTGTGATACAGGCACACAGACTGTATATATTGTGTGATACATACAAGCACACAGACTGTATATATTGAGTGATATAAGCACATAGACTGCATATATTGAGTGATATAAGCACACAGAGAGGCCCCCTTTACTCTTCCACTCCCTCTTCATTATTTTTCTCCGTTCTAAGGTGCATCAGTGGTGACACTGCCAAGCTGCAAAATAATTATTTTTCAAAAATGTTGCTATAAAGTTGTCCTCTCCCAGGAGAATTTTATTTCCCAGAACTAGCAGGTCAGTGAAGGAAGGGCATGATTTATTCATCGTAATAAGACAGCGTGTGTGGCTAATATAATATCCACACTCAGTGGCGTGGTATGAATATAGTCATATGCATGATGGATATATTGTGACGTTGGATTTGACAATCTTTCGCCATAAGTTAAAATATACAAGGGAGTGGAGTGAGAAAGTTTGTGTGGGGGTTATCATTGTAGAGAGACTGAAGGTAATACAGCTGCATGTAAATAATATTCCTCTATATGGATCACAGTCGCGTTGTAAAATTGTTTATTTTGGAGAAAGCCGTTGCTTTAGAAAAAGAGTGTTTCTTCAGGTATAGCTTTAGAGCCTTTTAGTATTACAGTTGCACAAATAAGGAGCGTTTGGAAAATAGTAGGAAATATACTGTATATTATTAGGATCTAAATGCAGGGAGAACCTAATCAACATGCAGGAGAGTGACATTGAAGCACCCTGCTTATTCATATGCATGTGTACATAGCCATGCAGTGCTACAGGGCTTAGAGGAGGAAGTGTTCACCACAGGGGGTGTATCTGATGACATGATTAACCTTGTGCAGCTTGACTTTGTGTCTGTGTCTATTGATGTACAAAGGGAAACTGTGCCTGTGATTAAAGATTTGTGTGCTTTTAAAGGGGTGATAAACTGCATTGTACAGACTTGATCAAAGAAGGCTCACGATCAGCAGATTTCTCCGGGGTTTTTTTCTATGGGAGGATAGAATGTCATATAGCAGAACTAATGACCCTCAGACCTTTAAAAGACATACAGTGAGTGTACCTGACAGCTAAGAACAATGGTGTGTGTGCACCCACTGCCCACACTGCCATTTTGTAATAACAGGTTTGTGATGATGACAAGGCACACCAAAGGGTCTTTACTTTGATGCTGTCATGGGCCGGTGTCCTGCCTAAAACCGTAGTTGTGTATCTAGAATTATACTACATATCCCAGAAGTCATCAGGAAATGTAACTGTATAAGCAAGACATCTGAAAACCCCTACGACATCATTAGTCTATTATGAGCGACAAGTGAGCATGCTTCATGTCTCCCTGCTCTCAGGAACCTGAACAACACCTACCTGCAGCCGGACCCCCATTACCAGAACCAGGCACTCTCAGAGCCCCTGGGACTCACCCAGCACAGTGAGTACAGTCCAGCCCTTTTACAAATACACACATGGGCTTTAGTCAATGTTGATGGCTCTTCCATCAATAAAGTGGCACATCCCTTAAGGGTTGCACATTAGAGCTCAGAGTCGGAACACATAAAAAGCCGGAAGACCGTGCAGCTCGGCCTTTTATGCTTCATGTGACAGGAATACAATATTGCTGGTGAAACGCGTGATTTCCATACGGTTATTGAAAAATAAAAGCTCTTATGACCTTTCCTGTGCGGCAGTAAGCTTTCAAGACCGTGGGAGGGGATCTAAGGAGGCTCAATTCCATAATGCAGAAATCACACTTTCTGCGTGTAATTTATTCTTTGTTAATATAACCTGGCTGCTTGTATTATATTGACTCTTGATGAAGATGTGTTTCAACTCAAGTTGGAAGTCTGCGCCCACCACTTCAACTGTGCAAATTATGCCGGGCTCACACTACACAAATTATACCAGGATTTAGTCGTCTCTGACAAATTCCGTAAATTGGAGTCTTGGTGGGTAGCGGGGCCACAACAGGTCGTCGTTAGGTGTAAGTCAGAGACGCGATCAGGGCCCACTCACTGGCCGTCTCGGTCAAGTCCGAGACCTCTCGATATTTTTAAACTTGTTTCATTTTCTCTGCACCGCTCTTGTAATTTGAGCTAGTAATGACAAGCTTCACGACCCATGACAAACGACAGCCAATGAGTTTGTGAGAAATCCATGTGGAGGAAGCTGGAAAAAAGACAACACACTAGTAGCACCATGGACATGAGAAAAAGGGCACCCCACATTCTGCATGGAAGGAAGGCTGTTTGAACTCTGGCAACACACGATTGCCTATTTAGGAAGACAACAGACTGAGTACAATCAGAGTGACAGAGCAGAAGCATGACACTTGGTTTAGTTTGTTTGTTTGTTTGTATGTATGAAATATCAGCCTTTGGCCAGAGCTCAATCAGTCTCTGCATTAACAATGTAGCGCTGTCAGCGAGACAGCGGAGTATCAACATCCCTCACAACCAAAATCAAGTGAAGAGTTCTGTAGTTATTGACCCTCTCGTCTGTCCCGCGCATTTATGTGTGTACCGCTACGTCGACCAGACTAAAATGTACAGGATATAACATCGGGTAGAGTGAGCTGTACAGCAGTCCTAAGATTTTGGCCGTGTACTTTGAGCCCACCATTAGTTACCTGATAACCTGAGCTGTCTGCTAGAGCATTCTGAGTGTGTATTGGCTTGAAGAATTAAGAAGACACTCAAGCTCTTCCATTTCAAGCTCTTCTAGTTCAGATAGGGAACAAAAACAGGAACCAAATTAGCATACTGTTAAATATTTCACGAATATTGCACCCAATTAGCATACTGTTTAAATATCGCATGAATATTGCTTTGGGTATTTTGCATATACTAGAAGGAATAGGTCCAGCTGTTTTCAAGGCACAGTGAGGCCAAAAAGATATGTATATACACTACTCACAAAAAGTTAGGGATATTTGGCTTTCGGGTGAAATTTATGGAAAATGTAAGTTCACGCTACAGTGATATTATACGTATCATGAAAGTAGGGCATTTACGTAGAAGCATGCAATGGTGATTTCCTCATCTCAAACAATTTATTGAAACAAAAGCCAACAACAGTGGTGGGTATACCACAACAAAAATGTCAATGTCTCAATAACTTGTCAAGTGCCCTTGAGCATCAATTACAGCTTGACAACGACGTCTCATGCTGTTCACAAGTCGACTTATTGTCTGCTGAGGCATGGCATCCCACTCTTCTTGAAGGGCGGCCCTCAGGTCATTGAGGTTCTGGGGTACAGAGTTACGAGCCTCTACACGGTGAGTCAGCTGATCCCATAGGTTTTCTATGGGATTCAGGTCTGGAGAAAGTGCAGGCCACTCCATTTGAGGTACCCCAGTCTCCAGCAGCCTTTCCCTAATGATGCGACCTCGATGAGCTGGAGCATTGTCGTCCATGAAGATGAAATTAGGCCTGTGTTGTTCATGCAGGGGCACAATGACTGGATTAATGATGTTATTCAGGTAGTATGGGCTTGTCACTGTACCATTCACAAAGTGTAGGGCAGTTCTGTATTGACTAGACACACCTGCCCACACTGTAACACCGCCACCACCAAAGGGTTGTCTGGTGACAACAGTGGCTGATGCATAGCGCTCTCCTTGACGTCTCCAACATCGTTGGCGGCCATCATTTCTGCTCAACGTGAATCGACTTTCATCAGAGAACAGCACTGAGGCCCACTGGTCCCTCGTCCAGCGTAAATGCTCCCTGGCCCATGCAAGACGATGACGCCTGTGCCTGGTGGTGTGGTCAGGTACCCTTGCAGGTCGTCTAGCACGCAGACCACGCTGATGTAAACGGTTTCGAATGGTCTGACGTGACACTTGGGTGCCTCTCACCTCCCTTAAATGTGCCTGGAGTTGAGTGGCATTCATCATCCGGTTCCGCAGGGCACTGTTCACAATGAAGCGGTCATCAGTGTGGGATGTGGCCAAAGGACGTCCACTTCTATGCCTTTCTGTGACTCTTCCAGTCTCTCTGTATCTCTGTTGCAACCTGCTGATGACACTCTGTGACACTCTAAGCTCAGTGGTCACTTCCCTCTGAGAACATCCTGTTTGAAGCCTCGCAATGGCGAGGTACTGTTGATTAATTGTTAGGTGTCGTCTTGGTCTCATGATGTCAAAATGTGAACAGCATGATGAAGAGGACTGTTTAAATACCAATTCTAATTGAACCAGGAAATTTATTGGTCGATTCATGGATCAAACACCTGTTGTGAATTTTGCCGTTCAGCTCCTTGTTAGAGAACAGCAAGTTGTGCAAAAAGTACTGAAACATTGAATAGTTGGACATGTGCATTCAAAAGTTTAGAGAAGGTCAAATTAATTTCACCTGTAAAGGTTATAGTGCATTTTAGGTTCATCCTGAAATTTCACCCGAAAGCCGAATATCCCTAACTTTTTGTGAGTAGTGTATATGATTACCAAATTGAAATTATTTTTTATTCTACAGCTGAGCACTTATATGAAACCATCAAACAGAGGACAACAGAGATACGGTAAGTCCAGTTATCAACTCAAATTTAATATAGCAATTAAAAATAAACAAATACATAAATAAAATAATGCGTATATGTATATATATATATACAGTTGCACTCAAAATGATTCAACCCCCTTCACTTTTTGCACACTTTAGTGTGCTGTAGATTTAATTTTAAATGGATAAAATTGCCATTTTTGCCCATCAATCTACACTTAATAACCCATAATGACAAAGTGAAAACATGTTTTTATACATTTTTGCAAACTAGATTTTGCAGACTAGATTCAGCTGTAAATTATGCTGGTACAGTATGGAACACATGACTGGCGAAATGGCTGTAAGTCATCAAGGGTCTAAGGTATCAAACAAGCCCCAAACCATCACTCTGTTGCCAGATATGGAGTAGATGTGGATGGATCACTTTAAGGGTTTCTTCTCCTGACTCATTTTCCTATAGAACTCTATGGGGAAAAAAGTCAGGAAAAGAAACCCTTAAAGTGGTCCACCCATATCTACTCCATATCTGGCTGTAGAGTGATGTTTTGGGGCTCGTTTGATACCTTAGACCCTTGATGACTTACAGCCATTTCGCCAGTTGTGTTCCATATTGTGCCAGTGTAATTTACAGCTGAATCTAGTCTCACCCCCCAATTCCCATAGAGATACATGCAAATGCAGAGAAGTTATAGTATCGCTTGTAACAGTACCTGAAAATAAGATATCAAGAGTCTTTTGATGTTGATGGGTCACAGACTTCAGGAAGTAACTGCATGCAAAGGATATGTGACCAAATATGAAATATGATACTTTAAAAATACATTAAAGCAAAGGGTATGAATACTTATGCACGAGAGATTTCAGTTTTTGATTTTTAATACATTTGCAAAAATTCTAAAAACATGTTTTCACTTTGTCATTATGGGTTATTTTGTGTAGATTGATGGGCAAAAATGGCAATTTTATCCATTTAAAACGAAATCTACAACACAATAAAGTGTGCAAAAAGTGAAGGGGGTTGAATAATTTTGAGTGCACCTGTATATACAGATCCTTTCCAAAAAAATTGAATATCATGGAAAAGTTGTTTTTTTTCCATAATTCCATTCAAAAAGTGAAACTTTCATAGATTATAGATTCATTACACACAAAGTGAAATATTTCTAGCCTTTATTTGTTTCATTTTTCATAATTTTGGCTTACAGCTCCAGAAAACCCCCAAAACAGTATTTTTTTATTTAACTAGTTTTCATTTCATTTTGACATGGAAAATATTTACCCATACATACTCTGTCTGCCCATGGTATGAGCTTCCCCTGCAGAGTCAGTAGTAAAAGCACTTCAATAATCCCAACAAATCTTCAAAACTAATTCCAACTGCTTATCAATGTATACCTGATTTTACGGTACATGCATCAACATGCAGCATGGGCGGAGGGATGCGCTCTCCGAGCGACCTTTCTAGTTGCAAATGTGCAACAACAACACTATATATACAGATCCTTTCCAAAAAATTAGAATATCATGGAAAAGTTTTTTTTTTTCCATAATTCCATTCAAAAAGTGAAACTTTCATAGATTATAGATTCATTACACACAAAGTGAAATATTTCTAGCCTTTATTTGTTTCATTTTTCATAATTTTGGCTTACAGCTCCAGAAAACCCCCAAAACAGTATTTCAAGAAATTAGAATAGTGTGTTGAAAATCAGCATTTACTTCAGTTATTTCAGAGAATTAATGTTTTAGACTGCAGTCATCTGAAAAAGTAAGTACACCCTCAAATGGTAATCAGTTTTTTTGACACATTTGGACACAAGTTTATTTGTTATTTTAATTTCAACCATATTGATTGATTAAGGTAAACTAATTCAACAAATGATGCTAAAAAAGTAGACTTTGGAATCACTTAAGCAATTGAAATGAACATAAATGCAAATTCCTCATGAGGAAAAAGTAAGTACACCCCTACCTTTACTATCAAATATATTGATTAAAATTGATGTCTGGTGCACAAAACAGGTGTAAATGATTGTCCAATTATTAGATAATAATTTGAAAGTTTGGAAGACTCTTGATATCTTATTTTCAGGTACTTTAACAAGCGATACTATAACCTCTCTGCATTTGAATGGATCTCCATGGGAATTGGGGGGTGGGACTAGATTAATCTGTAAATTACACGGGAGTAGTATGGAACCCATAGTTGGCTAAATGGCAGTAAGTCATCAAGGGTCTAAGGTATCAAACAAGTCTCAAACCATCACTCTGCTGCCAGATATGCAGTAGATATGGATGGATCACTTTAAGGGTTGTTTCTCCAGACTAATTTTCCTATTGAACTCTATGGAAAAATAATTCAGGGGAATAATTCAAGTGATCCATCCATATCTACTGCATATCTGACAGCAGAGTGATGGTTTGAGGCTCATTTGATACCTCAGACCCTCGATGTCTTACTGCCATTTAGTCAACCATGGGTTCCATACTATTCCTGTGTAATTTACAGTTTAATCTAGTCACACCCCTCAATTCCCATAGAGATCCATTTAAATGCAGAGAGGTTATAGTATCGCTTATTAGAGTACCTGAAAATAAGATATCAAGAGTCCTCCAAACTTCTAAATTATTATCTAATAATTGGACAATCATTTATGCCTGTTTTGTGCACCAGACATCAATTTTAAACAATATATTTGATAGTAAAGGTAGGGGTGTACTTACTTTTTCCTCATGAGGAATTTGCATTTATGTTCATTTCAATTGCTTAAGTGATTCCAAAGTCTACGTTTTTATCATCATTTGTTGAATTAGTTTACCTTAATCAATCAATATGGTTGAAATTAAAATAAACTTGTGTCCAAATGTGTCAAAAAAACTGACTGCCGTTTGAGGGTGTACTTACTTTTTAACATGACTGTATATGTTTGTGTGTGTGTATACACACACACACACACACACACACACTGTATGTCATGTATAAGTTAAATACATTTTGTTGTATCCTGTACGTGTAAAGTAATCTAGCAGCGCATGTGTTTCAGTGACCCTCCATTGGCTCAGAGCTCAGAGCTATCCCTCAATGAGAGGACTAGCAGTGAGGAAGCCCCACCCCTATACAGAAAGTGGAAATCACGGGTGTGTGCAGTCATGTGACCTTCACAGGGCTGAACTATTCGCTACATTGCAATTCGTTTGAGCATTCTGCACTCAAACTAATTCTGTGTTTCAATGATGACTGAACAAATGCAAAAAAAAAAGTGTGCTGTTACATCTGCTTGTACAACTTCGTTTGTCAGTTTATTACATTGCCCACTCACTGCCTCCGTCTAGTTGAGCAAATTGATTTCAGTAGCAAATATTATCGATCTAACCTTGCACATATACTGTGTGATGAAATATGTTTCTTTTTCTACATGGATGCTGCATAATTTCCCTCATGTTTGTTAATAAACTAATCAGGAATACAGATATGTTCAATATTTGTTGATTATATTAATGTATACAGTATGTAAGGTTATGTTTTCATGTTTTGCAGCCCCCTTAAAGCTAATGAATGGATATATTATTCCAAATGATCTTATTTTCTCATGTTAACCTTTCCGTAGTGTACCACCAAACAAAATTTGCAAAGCTCAAAGTAAGGTATAAAATCTTGAACTTTGATAATGTACTTTTAATTCATTGTTTCAGTTACTTTCCCTAAGGTTACTCAGTGTGATTGACATTTGTGTGAGTGGTTAGAACACATGGCTGCTGAAATGACGGTGCCAGCATACAGTTTCATTAAAGGGCAAACCAGGCAACACTGTCCCATTTATTCCTTATGAGCATTGAGCACTCTGGATCTTAATCTTAACATCCTACTCGTAATCTTTATTTTTATTTTACTGACAGTGCATTCTATTATGCAAATTGCATCTGAAAGGAACCAAAATTTGAAAACTCTTAAACTGTTAACTTGTGGTTGGATTGATTTGTCAATAAAAACTTCTTTTTTTTTTTTTTTTTTACTCCAGTTTCCCAGTCGTTGTGTATTAATAGTGTCATTTATGTCTTTGATTACTTAGTTTTGAAAAGTATTTTAATAGAAATTTTTTGATGGGTATACTGACCAGCGCTTGACATTAAGCTTTTTGAGCACTTGTCCATCGGACAACTGGGGCTTCATTTATCACTTGTCCGACTCGTCAACTTGTCTGAAACCCCCCATTTGTGATCGAAATAGATAAAAATTTGTGGTTGCATTTTCTTATAGCAAAATGATCTCTTTAACAATGTAACCAGGATGGCAGGTGAAAGGAGCCTCATGCAATTTCTGATTCTATTCAGATCCTTTTCAGTTGAACTTTTCAGACAAGTAGATGGAAAGTTTTACTTGTCTGACCAAAAAATGTACTTTTCCCGGACAATAGGTCAAGCCTTAATGTCAAGCCTTGGGTATAGCAATGATTTGTCTTTTTGAGTCTATATTTACATTTAGTAGGCATTATATGATGTGAAATGTTATTTTGTGGAGTAGGTTTGCGACTGAGAGTGTAGGCATAGGCTTCGTTTAGACATCTATACCAGAACCAATGACTTTTAGTGTTTCCTGTGAAATACAAGGTGGAGTCTGCTTTACTCTTGTTTCTTGTTTTTTACTTTGTCAATGATAATAAATTATCTCAAACTACTGTTTACGGCTGGAGAACAAAGCTGAGACAACCATACACAAGTGTGTAAACATGCCTCGCGATTGGCAATGTTAAAAAGGACCTATTGCAAAACCTTTATACCAAGACTTACCTCGATAGCACTGTGATTAAGTCGAGTACTCTGCTGTAGCCATGGAAGGGTTGCTATCAAAGCAACTCTGTGCGGCGAAGGAATGCGGTGAAAAATGTAAATGTGAGATTAGATTTTCCCCTGCGGTGTGGAATGGGGAAATGTTATTGGTCCGAGACGGTGCCAAGGGCAGTGGGAGGGGCAGAGCGCGTAGCGAGTATGTTAATGTTCTGATAGTGATTCATTCATATTATGTTGGTCTTAATACTGTCGCATTCTACATGTCTGCAGATCATTAGGTAATCCGTCCGTCTATTCAATAAAGCAACAATTATTTTCTCCTTTCCAAACATTGATTGTAATACATTATGCTCCGTTCTTTTCCTGTTTCGTTGTTTGGAATAGATGTTTTAAATGTATGTAGATAGTTTGCATTTATGTTTAACATGTTGTGTGATGGTTAGGACAACTTCTGCAGTTGCAACAAGTTTAATCATTATTTGGATGCCGGTGTTGAGATGGAGACTTCAGTACTCGTGTGAATGGACAGCTCCCTTCAACTCAGCACTTTCTTCCTCATGCATTTGGACAGGACTACGGAAAAATACTGAGCTGCGGCTAAAAAAATCACGCTGTTCTTGGGAATATCACCACCCGCCAAGCCGGCTGCTGAGTATACCAGACTGCAGCGTAGCAGCGGACGGTTGAAACATAGCGGAGTTACCTGCCGGGCGATTAACGGATAAGACGACTGGGACAATAAGTCGGTAGAGATCGGTTAGAAAGATAATAGTCTAGATGTGAAGTTTCGAGTTGTGAGAACACTTTTACAGACGATTCGACACGCACTCCTTTAAGAACCTTGTCATAGCCTACTCTTGGACCTATTGTGACCAAGGACCGAATTGGATGGATGACATCTGATTTCCGAATGTAGATATAACTATACATTCACGAAATAATACAATCGTGCAACAAAGAAAAACACTTTATGTGTTTTGGGAATACATTTATGTCCCGAAGTGAACTCAAGAATACATGAGGTAAGATGTAATTTTGAACTGAAAGAACGTATTTTGAACATAGCCTACCGCATGTCCTTATCAAATAGGCTAACTTAGGCTAGGCTATAGCCTAATTTATCATCAATGTATTTTTTTCATAAATAACTTTGAAGGTCTTCGTGAAAACAACTGCAGCTAAAATGAAAAACTCGTAGCAACTTGGTAAAACTACAGTAGGCTAGTCTACTGTGGACGGAAAGCTATACAGAATTAAAGAGATCTCATATGCGTTGTTCATTCTCACCAGACCTCAGATGCCTATTGGAGAGAACGCTGCAGTTAGCAATTCTAGCAATACATTGTGTTTCTTTGAATCTGCCAATAAAATGAAGCAGCAACATGCCCCCAGATAATATCCACCCTAGGCTATCCACCAGAACAATTCTACAAATAGGTGATAAAGTATTAAGGACATTAAGCCTTATGTGGGCCCACGGATATTAAGTAATTGTCACGTTTTGTAATGTAGCACGCAGTATTGCAATTACTTGTCATTTGATTATCCTAATAAAAATATATATTCTGTGATGCACACCTGGATATTCCAACTAGGTAAGAATAACAATGATCGATGACACTTTTTCCGAGTTCAGAGTTCCAGAGAGGTTTTCAGAGTTCATGTTACTGGATTTCGTTGCACTTAGTTTCTCGTTGTGATTTTTAACTAATTGGTAGTGGGTGCATGGCCCTGCTACTGGGTAAGTTGTAAATATTCAAATTCCTCTTCGGAAGACTGCATCTGTGAGATCTGCAAGTTAATGTCCGCTTGTATCCGCATTATTGGGTGTGAACTAAAACCTATATGGGCGCTTATTCGAATAAAGGAACCTTTTATCAAGGCGAGTTCGATGCGTTTGTTTGCCATGCCCTCAGCCTCACAGTTACAGGTTCAATAATATCAACCCCATATTGAAAGCAATTTACGGTTAATCAAAGATCTGTTGTCAGGAAATATAATTTATTTTGTCAGGACAAATAGGCTACAGATCCTTAGATGAAAACGTTATGGCTGATATGCATAAGAATATGAAATGCATTTACGTAAGAATGAAATATATTAGGCATTAATTAGCCAAAACTAAAACCAGGCTAGAGAGCTAGGAAATATACAGGTGTTTGTTTAGAGAGCTGCGTTTAATTGGAGAGAAACAGAACTAAAGTACTGACAGCTTAGGTGAGTGGGCTCACGTTTTTAAAAGGGGTAGGTTAATTTCCGTACTGTAACATCAGTCTAGCTTTGCTCTAGATTTGAGACATTCAAGGTGATATAACCAACTACTGATACAGCTAAAGCTATTCACCGGCAGTTTATTCATCCACCGGGGAACTGCAGAGGTGAAGGATAACGATTTAGCAAACAAACACATGGCCGAGACCTACTAGAGGTGTCTATGATTTTGCTCTCCACAGTGGAGACTGTAGCCGACAGATTGAAAACAAAGATGAATGATGTGGTCAATTGAACACAAGAGCAAACTATTTCATCTGAGCATTAAACTACAATGAGACCATGAGAGGAGAAAAGAGAACAGAAGACCAACAGAAAAGGATGATTTTGGATAATGAGATGAATTTGATTCAAATTACCTAAGAGGTACCTAAGAAAATGGAGGCGGTGGAGTAGCATTTTATAATTTGTTTGCTTAGCAGATTGGCAGTGCCTCATAGGGAATTTTAAAAACGCCACTGTCTTGTCATAAGATTATTTTACCAGTGCCTTGCATCTACATCACAATTTCACACTGTAGGGGAAGAATAGAGGTGAGATTTATTAAGTGAATGCATTCGGGGGAGATATTTTGAACACTATGAAATCTAATCATAAGTAGACTTTTCAAGTAAACCTGGTCATCACAAGTGGAAACATGGAAATAATTACATTCCATTACAATAATTTAGCAGACAGATGAAATGAAGCACATCCTTCACATAACTTAGCAGCTATCCCCAGTAATGAACATTGAATGTAATTCACAGTAAGTTGTGGGTAAATCAGCTATACTATAATTCTATTCTAAATACTATTATAAACTATAACAAACAGACAAGAAAACACAGGGAACAAGTACCATGAGAAAAGGTCCTAGATTAGTATATCAGTCAAGCATAGAGTCTGAAGAGGTGTGTCTTCAGGCCACGACGGAACGCAGGCAGTGTTGGAGTAGAACGTAGGGGAATGGGGAGTTCGTTCCACCACTGAGGAGCTAGGGTGGAAAAGCTCCGCAGTCGGGACGAGCGAGAGCCGTTGACACGGAGGGGGGGAAGTGCGAGTCGCCCTGCTGTAGAAGAGTGAAGTGGTCGAGCAGGAACATAGTACTGGATTAAGTCCTGCAGGTAGGCGGGGCCTGTCCTATTGGCTGCAGTGTAGGCCAGGGCCAGAACTTTGAACCTGATCCTGACTGCAACTGGCAGCCTTTGGAGTGACCTTAGCAGGGGGGTGACATGCAAAAATTTTGGGAGGTTGAACACAAGCCAGGCAGCTGCGTTCTGGATCAGTTGAAGAGGCAGAATGACGCAGAATTGCGAGCAGGGAGATTAAGTAGTCCAGGCGTGAGGTGACCATGGTCTAGACAAGAAGCTGTGTGGAGTAGGTGGTCAGGTATGATCGAATCCTCCTGATGTTGTACAGGAGGAACCTGCAGGACCGTGCCGTTGCCCTGATGTGCTCTTTGAAGCCCAGCTGGTCATCCAGGACCACCCCCAGGTTCCTTGCAGAGCGGGAGGCAGCCACCATGGTCCCGTCAACGGTGATGGAGAGGTCATGTATTGGGGAGGTCTTGTATGGCATGAAGAGGAGCTCTGTCTTATCAAGGTTGAGCTTCAGGTGATGGGTAGCCATCCACTCAGAGATGTCAGCCAGGCAAGCAGATATCCTCTCCTTAACCTGTGGGGTAGAGATAGGGAAAGAGAGGAAGAGTTGAGTATCATCAGCATAACTATGGTATGAGAAGCCATGAGAATTAATTACTGAACCAAGAGACTTAGTATAAATGGAGAACAGCAGAGTCCCACAGGGATCTGTACTGGGTCCTCTGCTGTTCTCCATTTATACTAAGTTTCTTGGTTCAGTAATTAATTCTCATGGCTTCTCATACCATAGTTATGCTGATGATACTCAACTCATCCTCTCCTTAACCTGTGGGGTAGAGATAGGGAAAGAGAGGAAGAGTTGAGTATCATCAGCATAACTATGGTATGAGAAGCCATGAGAATTAATTACTGAACCAAGAGACTTAGTATAAATGGAGAACAGCAGAGGACCCAGTACAGATCCCTGTGGGACTCCTGTAGAAAGGGGATGGGGTGCAGAGATGGAACCCTTCCAAGAGACTTGGTAGGATCTATCAGTGAGATATGATACAAACCAAGAGAGGGCAGTCCCAGAAATGCCCATCTCAGTGTGGAGTTCATGGTTGACCGTGTCGAACGCCGCAGACAGGTCAAGGAGAATCAGGACAGAGAAGAGGGAGGAGGCTCTAGCAGTGGTGAGTGCCTCAGTCATGGCCAGGAGAGCAGTTTCGGTGGAATACCTGGTTCTGAAGCAGGACTGATGTGGGTCAAGCAGGTTGTTCTGACAGAGAAAAACAGAAAGTTAGTTAAGGACAGCTTGTTTGAGACAGGAAGGGCAAGAGAGATACAGGACGGTAGTTCCTGACATCAGTGAGGTCTAAGCTCGGTTTTTTTAAGGAGTGTGGTAACACGGGCAGTCAAAAACAGCAGGAACATGGTCACAGGTTAGGGAGGTGTTGGTAATGGAGGACAGATATGGAAGGAGCTCACCAGAGGATTGCTGAAGGGATGGGGTCCAGTGGACAGGTGGTTGCGCAATGGTGCGTCACAAGTTGGAGCACATCAGTGTCCTCCAGAGTCTTGAAGGACGACAGTGTAGCGATGGGTTCAGTATGGGGGATGTGAGGTGTCACTGGATGCGTGAAAGAGTTCCGGATTTTGGCCACCTTCCCCTCAAAGTGGGTCAGGAAGTCATCTGCAGAGAGGGAGGAGGGTGAAGGGGGTGGAGGAGGGATGAGTAGGAAGGAGAAGGTGGAAAAGAGTTTACGTGGATTAGATACACATGCATTAATTTTAGACTGATGTAGTTGCAGATGTGAAGGCTGCCAGCAGAGTGTGATAGGAGGTCATGTCATCTGGGGATCTGGATTTCCTCCACTTTCTCTCAGCATCTCACAGCATGGTTCTCCTGGATCTGAGAGAATCTGGGGGGGTGATGGTCGAGCTGGTTTGGAGACAAGAGGACATAGTGAGTTGAGAGACTGAGCGAGGCAGGAGTTAAATGTGGAGGTGGCAACATCAACAGACATATTAGCAAAGGGAGCAGGAGGAGGAAGTGCAGAGAGAGCAGAAGAAGTGAGAGAGGAGTGCAGAGATTTCTCCTGAACATTACAGTGGGTTGTTAGCGGAGTTGAGGGAGAGTGGGCAGGAGAGAGAGAATGAAATAAAGAAATGGTCCGATACGTGGAGCGGAGTCACCGTGAGTTCAGACGTGGCGCAGCTCCTGGTGAGTACAAGGTCTAGTTGGTTACCAGCCTTGTGGGTGGCAGACAATGGGACTGAGTGAGGGCGAAGGACTGGAGGAGTGAGGTGACACTAGATATCTGGGAACTCTCTGGTTGGAGGTTGAAGTCTCCCAGTAGGATTACAGCAATTCTAGCAATACATTGTGTTTCTTTGAATCTGCCAATAAAATTAAGCAGCAAAATTGCAGCCTATGAATATACTGCTGTTGAGTGTTACATCATGCCCCCAGATAATATCCACCGTAGGCTATACACCAGAACAATTATACAAATAGGTGCAAGATCTCACTTTTTCACTGTGAAGTGAAGAGCAGAGCAAAGCCCAGAGGCAAGCAGTGAGAGGAACAAGAAAGATTATACTGAGCGAAAATACAAACAGACCCTTGGGGCACTCCAAGAAAGAGGAATGGCGTCTCTGTGAGTCATAAGTAGAGTGATGTGCTCCAACAATTAGAACAGTGTAGTGCTTCAATGAAAATGTAAACCGAGAGGAGAGTTTTTGCCACCAAATATTGTTTTTTTTATTGAGTCAGGAACACATTCTACATCTGAGAGGCTCACGTATAGAATTCTTTGAAATCCTGAGATTCTTATTGGTGGACACCTTACTCAGGGGTTTTGGAGACACATGGTAATAAGGAGGAAGATGCTTATTAGACAGGAAATAAAATACCTTAAATCTGGGGAAATTACTTGGTAACAATGAAGTCTGCCTTGTCCCTGACACAAAGAGCAGAGATGAGAATCCGAAAGAAGAACTTAGGCAGTGACACAGTTCATTTGACGGGTGAAGGACAGCCATGTATTGACAAGAAAGGGGATTGAGAGAGATGAAAAAGAACAAGGTGCACTGATTGCTTAGGTGCACATTAAACACATATGAGAGTGTCACTTAGATTTAGGAAACTACTATTTGCCAAAATGCAACCATTCAATAAATGGCACTCATCTGCACGCTTTTCAATAATTCAGCGTCTTCAATATTTACATATTTAAAGAGACCCAAAACATTTTATTACAGCAGCACCCCACAATTATCATTGCCTACTCAAACCCTTGTCAAATCATTGCCTAATGCACTAATTTGGGTATTTTTCTGCTCAGCACTGTTTATACATGTGGTCCCTGGACTAATTCTGATCTGAATTATTTAATTTGCCCAATCATTTACATTAACTGATATTTTATCTATATTCCGCGATATGAACAGCAGCTGATGAATGTTCTTGTGCCTGTATGCATGTATTGTAGCGTTTTATTATGGTCTAATTTATGAGTGAATCGGTGTTGGTGTATTTGACTAGCTGATTGAGCCAGGGTAACCGGTGGCAGCAAAAACCTGCATACACAGCAGTTGCCCATCCCAGGTCTACAGACATTAATACCAAAGAAGGATTGATGTTACATGGATTAGATTTCATGTTACATAGATACGCTGGCACAATGGCAAATTATTGTCTTATTTGTTTGATCTTCATATGTGTGGCCATCCAATGGGGACTCCCAGATAGCATAACCAGCTAAACCAATGCCATCAGAACAGTGAGGGGCCCCACAGCCCAGATTAAATTTTCACTGCGCCAGTACTCACTATAACAGAATGGTTCATTCAACAGGGTATTCCCTGGGGCATAATGCACTTGTTTGAAACTCACTTCTAGGTCCAACGTGGGAGTACTCGTTTCAGTTTAACTCATTGAATGTGAGGAGTTGTGGTGATAACATACAATGTAAAGTATAAAGAGCCTGCCTCTTGCTTAAGGTGTCTTTCTTTTAACTGCTGTGAGTTGACGGTGCTTGGCTAAACCATTAAACAAATTCATTGATGTTATTTGGCTTATCTGTCAGTATATTGAGGCATCAATGAAAGATAGCAATCTCGGTTCAGGATTCTAGAGCAGCGGAGTATACTACGGAGCAGGAACACTGAGTTAGCTGATAACTGCACTGAGTAAAACCCGGAACAGCTCTTTTTACTTCAGTCCATGTTCCAGATTTTGGAGGGTTCCAGGTTTTTACTCAGTGCAGTTATCCAGTTAACTCCATAATCCTGCTTTGTGATACAGGCCTCAGTTTTAAATTAGATCCTGTTTTTACCCAAATACAGGGAACTCTAGATTGTATGGGAAGACTTGGGCCGTGTCCGAATCAGCACTCTTCCACACTGTTGAGTAGCCGGGGTGAGTAGATAGGGCGAGAAAGTTGTAGCGTACACAAAAAATTTTCAAATTGCAGTATACTTCAAACACCCGGATGACACACTTACTTCCGGGGTTTCGCTGAGTACATTCTGGACCACACTTTTCAAGAAGTACACAAACATTTTGGTCACATGAAAAAAATGAGGCGCAGCTTCGCTGACATTTTCCTTCAAATACAATAAAAACAACACGTGACATGGCAGCGCAAGGGTGGGATGCAGGGTTGCCAGATCTTGCCAGAGACTTTCCAGCCAAATGGCGACTCAAAACTAGCCCAAAATATATTTTTAACCGAAACCAACGTATTTTAAATAGAAATCATCATATTTTTACTTTTTAAAATAAGTGCGTGCTTTGTGACTTTTCATTTTTACCCGTGACTGCATGTTGAAAGTATAGCTGTAAAACCGCGGACATAGCAACACTGGTGGGACGACTTATGACCTGCTTACGACTCTTCCACAGTGTGGTTGGAAAATAATATGACTGATATTTTTTGCGGACTGCTAAACAGTGCACATTAAACAGCACACTTTTGCCAGTGCACTGTACACAGGAGATAGGGCGCAGTAGATAGGGCTCTGATTCAGACACAGCCTTGGTATAAAGGTATAAGTAAGCTATGAAATTGCAAATCATGAACAATATTCAGAATAACCAGACTAAAATGGTTGTGTTTTCTTTGCAAATTTGATGTATGTGTTGTGGTACAGACACTGGTATGGACCCAAATGCAGGACTCAGAGACAAACTCAGGAAAAAACTCCGTAAGGAGTAAATATTTATTCAGAAAGGTAAGCGAACAGACAGGGGAGCTAGGTGAAGGGCTGGATATGGGGTTGGACAATTTAAGTGGGCAAGGCAGATGACTGGGCTGGAGTGAGCAGGAATGGAGAGCAGACTGGAGGGCTAGGTGACGGGCTGGATAACGGGGCAGGAGCGAACAGGAACAGGGAGCAGGCTGGACGGGCTGAAAATGGAAACAAGACGAACAGACAGGTCAAAATGCACACAACAAAACAGGCCGATAAAAACATCAAGCGACAGCAAGAACTGACGGAACTAACTGGCAACAAGACAAACAAAGAGAGCAACTTAAATAGAGGGAGAAACGGGTGGAAAGGAAATGAGGGAGATGCAAAGGGTGTGAGGAATGTATGTGCGAGCTAACGAGGTAATAGAGTGAGTGCGGAATGTGAACGGAGGGGGCGAGTGATAGGCTGATTAATAACGGGGAGAGAACGAGGAACAAAACGGGGAAGCTACGCACAGCCTGCACAACACGGAACTAGACGGACAGCGTAAACGGAAGAACATGACATGAAACAAGAGGAATGGGGAAAACAGAGAGAACAAAAGGAAGGTGGACTGGAGGGAAACGGCGGATGTCACAGTATGATAATAAGAGGCACTCGACTGGAGTATGTCAGTGCATCACAGACAGCCTAATTACTTACTGCCCTGCTTTCAAACACTGCTGTGATGATATTTGCTCTCACACAGTGGTTTTCAACCTCCAGATGAACACAGACCCCAAATTCAAATCTGCAGAATAAATTCAGGATCAAGAGAATGATTAGCCAGAGAGTAAGACTCAATTAGCTGTCAGTGGCATTACCAATTTGCTATTTACTATAGTAGTATGTATTTACAGCATATCTCATTTTATACATTTTCATTATGCAGTGACACTGCTCCATGTCCTCTTTCTATTATAGTGCACAGTTATAACTCCGCTGGCCATTTTCTCATGACAGAGCAGCCCTTTTGAAATATTTATAAATGGAGGGTCTCATTAATCCCTGGGGTCTTCAAAAAAGGAGGGAAAAGAAACCTTGTTAACCCTGTGCTGGCCTCACAGCGTATTCACCAAGCGTCTGACATTTTCCTCTTTGCTCATTGTGATCATGCATTGGCTGGATGCTACTCTCTGTGTCCTTTCGTTCACTTCTCATGGGGTGTGCTCTTTAGAACAAAGTAAGGCCATGGGTTACAATCACCTTGTACTTCTTTTAAACAGAAGTGCTGCTATAGCAAACTGCAGGTTCAGCTAGGGGTACAATAGTGAAGATTTGAAAAAGCCATTTCTAAACTACCTTTGGAAATTTTGTCTTTCCTACATTGCAAAAAGACTACAACAGTAATTTTTAACAATCAGGGTACATCTTTGAAAATGTCACATAGATAAAAGTATTTATTGGATTACAAAATGTGGCACCTTCCTGATCCTGACATCAAACCAAACATTTGTCTTACTCAAGTAGAAAAAAATGAACCTTGCTACCTTGCTTGAAGTTTGATTCCATTACAATTATTATGTTGTAATAAAGGCTGTAAATTAAATGTGAAATCTCAAACGATTAAGTTACTCCGCCACATGATGTTTCTGGATGAATGCCTTCACTAATTCCCCTAAGGTCTTAGTGCACACCCTGTTTCCCCTCCTCAGGCTGTTGACACCGAAGCTCAGGAAAGACTGGCACAGTAATCTCTTATGTTTTCTTGTGTAATTCCTCTGTACAATTCACTTAAATACACCTCTCAATCATGACCTGTAAAACACGGAGGGGCACCATTCAGGAGCCAAAAGGAAACCGAAGAAAGGGACATGGAAGCCCACCCACTATCTAGATTAAATCCCCCAAGACTTCTACAGCAATGTTTTGTTGAGAATCCTTCCTGTAAAGATGCTGTCTGCACTGTCTCCATAGGTTGTACAGACAGATCCATCTCCTAGCCCGTGCGGTACGTCACTGCAACTCTGCTTAGCTTGGTACATAAACAACCCACACGGTGGCCTTTTGCGTTAGTAATTATGGCACCCCAGGGCAACAAAGGCTGGATTACTGTCCTTTGTGTGAAGGTTATCCATTGGCAATAACCCTACAATGAAAAGTAATTATTTTTATCGTCAACTAGGGCATATAGACCTTTACAGAATGACTATTTATTGCAGTGAGTGAAATTTATATGCCCAACAAGCACATTTTTTTTCTAAAAAAGGGATCAACTCTTCCTTGAAAACATGACCTTTGAAAAACAGTGCTAACACTCTGATGCTCAAAGGAAATATTGTTTGTTGAACCATGCTTTTCTGGTTTTTCACAAGTAAACATGAAATTATTTGCCTATTAAATTAATGGCAGGTCTTACCTAATGATTACCCCAGATTATCAGATTATCCAAGATTGCTTACAATGCAAACATTTTATAGAAATTTTACTGCAGGAAATTTTCTCCATCTCCCAAAAAATGTGTTGTAGGAAGGTGCTTAAAATTCAAATCCATGATCCAATTTAAGTGTCATATCAAGTTTTCCAGGTGGATACATTCAAGGTATTTTCTGCGGCTAAATCTCTCATAACCAAACACATGAAAAGAAATGTAAAGTAAGCATGCATTTTGTTTAGCGTTAAGATCTTCCATTGGAGATAATCCGTTTGATGAACAGAGTAATAGGCTCCCAAAAAAAACCTCACAAAGGTTCTTGAAGCATACAATGGCTGTAAGCATAGAAAGGCTAACATTTATAAGTGGGGGATATGCAATATGAGTGTGGAAGTGTTTACCTGGCCTTTCATGCTGGAGATTAGTATTTATAATGGAAAGTCTGATATGAATTAATGTCCCTGGTGCGGTTCTGCTAATTAGTGCCAAAGGCTTTTGAAACAATACACAATAATAAAGAAGAGTAAATAAGTGCTTCTTTTGGAGAGGCCTTTTTTGCATTTATTTTCTTTAGTATACATTTACTTTGAATTGAGGCCTGTATGTGTTTTTACTATTAGGTAGATGTGTGTATACTGTGTGTTTATGATTAGTACTTCTTCAAGCTTTTTTTAATACTGAACAGTTATTATTGCCTCTAAATATAAAAGAAGCAAGATAAAATGGTGAGATGAGCTCTGTTTGTGCTATTGCATTGGCAGTTATGTAATAGTGTTATAGAATTCCACACAGCTGCATCTTAACACTTAGTTGTATACTTATGCATACATTAAATGTATGTATACAGCATGTCAGAAATAAGTCCCGAGAATGCAAGGTGAGGCCTATATCCTAGACATTGCTAGTCTGAGTCTGAACTATCTGATGAGACAAGTGATGTTCATTCTTGCCCTTGGATAGTCATGGGATTTTGTTAATTGGTTAATGAAAGTAGGTAATTACACTGTAAACTCACCTCATCTGGTTTCTGTGGTCTGCTGACTGATTGCTGATTATAAGGTGAAAACAAAAAACAGTCACCCTACGAAGGGAAAAAATGAATATGACTGCATTAAACTATGACTAGGAGCCTGCAGCTGTGAGACCTAATTGGTTTCATTCCACCATGGTAGGTGGCCTCAGGCTGCTACTACATAAACACCCCCTAGCTAATCTCCAGGTACTTACAGCCTAACATCATCATAGTATTAGCCTGTAGTGTGGAATATGGCCACTAGTTCACAGAAAGGAGGAGGATGCCATTGGTCAGCTGCAGTGCTCCATGTATGGGTCAGGGAGTCATGATGGTGGCATGAGAACATATTGGCCATATTGTAATGGAAGCCAAAGTGTAACCAGAACATATAACCAGAAACAAAATTTGCCATTTCATGTCTCTGGTGAAATAGCATCCAATTTAGAAGGAGTTTTAGCCTCACATTTAGACCACTCCACTAGACCACAGAACTGCATATGAACTGGAACGGCTACTCCTTGATGTCATGCAGTTCTGTGGTTTGGGGGGGTGGGGTTCAAACTCTTCCTACATTGGTTGCGGTTGTCCCGTCATATCTTGAGGTCTGAGAAAGAGTGTTAAAAACATCTCCGTTTGCCAACAGGATGTCAGAGAACTCATCGCTGCTGATGCTGGGGTCACTGGACACTTCAGTAAACTCCTCCAATTCCTCCGCCTCCCCTCCATTAGTGGACTGGGTCGCCCCCACCTTCACCCGGGCGGCTCAGTTTCGGGTGGTGGCCACCCTAGTGCTCTTTCTGTTTGCGGCATTCAGCAACCTGGCGGTGCTGATCAGCGTGGCCCGGGGGCGTGGCCGGCGGCTGGCCACACACCTGCGGCCCCTCATCATGAGCCTGGCGCTGGCCGACCTGATGATGACCTTCATCGTGATGCCGCTGGACATGGTGTGGAACGTGACGGTGCAGTGGTACGCCGGCGACGCCATGTGCAAGCTGCTCTGCTTCCTCAAGCTCTTCGCCATGCACTCCTCAGCCTTCATCCTGGTGGTCATCAGCCTGGACCGCCACCACGCCATCCTGCACCCGCTCGACTCCTTCGACGCCAACCGCAGGAACAAGAGGATGCTGCTCCTGGCCTGGTCCCTCAGCCTGCTGCTCGCGTCCCCACAGGTGTGTGTTTGTGTGTGTGCGTGTGTGTGTCGGGGGGGGGGGGGTCAGATGCTGTTTCTCTGTTACTTGATTCTACCATACTCTCATGGAGTATATATAATCCCTATTGGAATCATATACCTACGTATAAATATTATACGTGGAGTACTATTGGGAGTAGTTACACAAATACTGTAGCGGTGCTTAGTGAAGGCCCACCTGTGATTGTATCTGCTCAAGCTCTAATAATAATAAGTACATGTGTCCAAAAGGGATAAAATGTATCAACACTAAACATTTTGCTCTATGCTGCATCAATAGTAGCTGTCCTGTAATTCAGCTTGATAGATATTCTCACATTCAAAAGACATGCATATGGCTATCAGCTGAAGGTCAGTCTGGTTCTTTTCCTCAAAACACACCAAACCACCATTATGTAGTTCAATAAATAATTCATTCATTTAATAATTAAATTCTTTATCCATGACAATTTTGTTTCTCTGTGGAGTGATATTCGCCAATAATTTGTTGAAGTGGGCCCTTTGAGGTGTGCCTAGATCACTGAATGCAATGCACATGACAATTGATAAGTGGTTGAGCCCAGGACGGCCATATTGTTTTACCCCTCTACTGTCCCAGTGGGAGAGAGATAGACAGAGCTGAGGTCAAGGTTCTCAACATGGCAGTCACAGTGGCAGGTGTGTGCCGAGTATTCAGTATCTGGAGAAGGCCAGAGCCCCTTCTGCCTCGTTTACTATTCCGAAATTACTTCCCATCTCTCGCATTCCCCAGCCACTGTCCTTGGGTCCATTTAAGCAGTCCTTGTGATCTCCGGTTTTAGCATGGCTAACTCAGGCTCGTAGGAATGCCTCTAAGCTGGGCAGTCCTCTATGAAGCTATTGCCGCTAATGGGGTTCGATTGTTTTTGGCTGCTGGTGGCAGTGACCTCTTCACCCTAGAGATATGTGTAATTCAAGGACAGCAGTGCTGCGAGTGCTGTACTCCTCAGCGTGTTGTTAAAAAAAGGTTAAGCTCCACAATACGGCACGGCAAAGGAAGGGTACAGGGCACAGCCTGCCGGCATGTATATGACTGTTGGGAACTGGACATGGGGCAGTAATGAAGGATAACTATAATAACAATAAGTATATTCAACCTTTATCATCCGTTTCTGAATAGAATCACATGCAGTCATTTGCTTGACATAAGTATTAGAAGCCATGGCCAGTTCTAGGCATAGTGACATAGGGTGCCATCCATCTGGGGGGGGGGAGCACTAAATGAAGGGGATGGTTTTCCGACCGGTTTGAAAACCATCCCAAACTGTTATCGCCCGTCCCGTCCCACGAGCCGTAGTCCACGATCTCATCTAGGGCAGCAGAAAGGCCTGATCCTCCCCTGCCAGAAGAAATAGGTCTGAAAAATAATGGCATCATTTAAATGCCAAAAAACTGAATTATGCCCTCAGTGCAAATTCCCATATAAACTACATAGCACGTGCACACACACACACACACACACACACAAACAAACCGGCACATGGGTGTAACATATTTTCTATACGTTGAACTGTAAAGACATGAACTCCGTATAAAATTAAACATCTTCCTTTACGGTTTCACCATGTCATTTATTTTAGGCAAACAAAATATTGAGGAGCAGAGGAGGGCGGTGGACTTTGTGACAGAGGCAATATCTTGTTGCACACTAATTGATGGATTTATGATTTAGAGAAGACTAATATATTTAATTTGCTGTCACCTTGGCGCCAATATTGCAGGAAGCTTTATGTGTGCGCACCTTCTCGCCTCCGGCAACTCTCCTGTGATTAAATATTCAAGGCTGCTGGGAGTATAACACAATTCACTGAGCGATCCCTTGCTGGCGATCACACCAGTTCGCGGGAGAGGGAAAAGAGCAGAGGGCAACGGAAGAGCAATAAAAGAGATTTCCATTATTGCTCGTTCACTGTAAGCTCTGATCCAAGCCTGTCAGATACTGTTTTCCCGTCTGAAAGGAAGTCTCTGAAGGTTTGTACAATCTTTAGATTGCTAAAAAATCTATGTCACCCAAGGACAATAGACTCTGTTTACTTGTCGCCATTATCATTGCCCTCTGATTCATCCCATTTTGGTGATTTGAGAGCTTGAAAAGCATCGAGAGTATTTATTGTAGTATGTTAAGGTTGTTGGAAAAATTTAACAGATCGTTTCAGTTTCATTTCGTGCACCACTTTTCAAAATAGGCTTACAAATACACAGAACCAAATAAAATGAAAATGTAATGAAGGTATTCACTGAACCATAACATGGGTCTAGCAAAACTATGTACCTACTTTTTATTGGTCTCTTTATTACCTGCAGGGCCGGTAATATGTATCGCGAATGTGTCACATTCTCTCTATAAGATGACTCACATTTAGTTTTGTTTTTTTCCTGCCCCAATTCCAGCTGTTCATCTTCCGGGTGATCAAGGCAGAGGGGGTGGACTTCACCCAGTGCGTGACCCATGGTAGCTTTCAGCAACGCTGGCAGGAAACCGTCTACAATATGTTCCAATTCGTCACGCTCTACGTCGTCCCCCTGCTGGTCATGAGCTTATGTTACACCCGCATCCTAATTGAGATCAACCATCAGATCCACAAGAGTAAAGGTATCCCACACCTCTTCCCGCCTCTCATCCAAAATTAAATCACAGCTCATCCCTATCTTAATTCCCACATACTATAGAAAACAAGGGTGCAAGAACAATCAGGCACAAATCAAAATATTCCAGACACATTCTCACCTTGAAAACTTTTAAATGCTTGTATCTTTCTGCATACTATATTGAGGGTTACAAGACCACAGTAGTTGTTCAGTGTTTGAAACAGTTTGGTAAACTTCTCCTCCACCTCATTCCAGGTGGAGAGTCCTGCCTGAGGCGCAGTGGGACGGACATGATCCCCAAGGCACGTATGAAGACCCTGAAGATGACCATTATCATCGTGGTGTCCTTTGTGGTCTGCTGGACACCTTACTACCTCCTGGGTATCTGGTACTGGTTCCACCCTCAGATGCTCCAGGTGACGCCTGAGTACGTCAACCACATCCTCTTTGTCTTTGGCAACCTCAACACCTGCTGTGACCCCGTCATCTACGGCCTCTACACCCCGTCGTTCCGCGCCGACCTGGCCGTCTGCTGGTTCTGCCGCCCCCGGGATTCCTCACCCAAGTCCCTTGACCGCCTGTCCGCTCGGCAAGGGAACCCCAGTGGTGAGCAAGAGTCTGACGCGCCCAGCGTGGACCAGATGAGGGCCAATGAGCAGTAGGGATGCAGAAACCATCGGGGAATGTCCGATTGTCACCTCACAGGGGTTAGGCTCACAGAGCCCACCCCAAAAAAAACCTAGCTCCACCCCTGCCTTGCTGCAGTCCGGCACTGCAGTGCCATTGGTCCGACTGGACTAACTGAGTATTGAACATAGCGAGTCCGTCAATGAACTGACTGCCTGATAATTACCGCTGAGCATGTTCACTGTCTCGCTGCATCAATGAGTGCGATCTTTGAACCGTTCCCAATGAGTCATGCTGCAATGCATCCATTTTATATTGTTTACAAGAAATGGTTTGTGTCTGTAAGAAAGAACGTTTAGGAGCCACGGGAGTAAGCGACAAACAGGCACATGGATTGTGTGCTGGTTATCAAGCATGGAGCTCGGCACACATTTACAGCCATTTCTGTGGAACAATTTGATGTGTAGTATAGTGTTGTATAAAGTGTGACGCAGAGCGTATTGATTGGCACATGACAGTGACATTATCTCAGTGACATTATTACAGCTCCAGGCTTCTTTGTGTATAGTCATCCCACAATGTCATTCTTTATGTATTCATTAATCAAGACAAACAAGCTGAACTCTCTTGGGGCATTATATGAGCAGCATGAACACCTTCAGTCATTCATTTTTAAGTTTTCCTGGAGAATGTCATGGGTGAGCTGTTCTATTGCTCACGTAAACTCTTTTTTAACAACCCCTGGTTTTTTCACTAACACATTGTTCCTGCAGGTCATTATGAAGAGACATGTCTGTATATTTTCTATATGTATCAGGTCTAGTTCAGCTCTTATGTATTCATATTTTTACGCCAAAGATTCTATTGTTTATGTACAATATTATGTGCTTACAGCGTCTTCTGGACTGGAATCTTCTAAAATAATTATTTATAGACATTCTCACGCCTAAAAAGGCTAAATTGTATCAAAATAAATTTTATTAAGGAAGAACGGAGGATGTTAAAGGTTTGAAACTTTGTCGCTTTCAACACCTTTTGTGGAACTTCTGTATATCAGTGAGGACCTGACAGAGCATACTTTTGGATCCACAGCAGCTAACAGGATGTCAGATTTTACCTCAGGGTATGACTGGTATGTGAGCTATCATTTGCCATTATTGAAAGAACAATCTGCTTGAGCGAGCTCATGACTCGGGGGGGGGGGGGGGGGGGGGCTGGCTGTGGCAGCCAGGAAACAACCCATAGCCACGGCATGTGCCAACTTTGTGGATGAGTCTGAAAAGAGTTCTCCGAAGGCACAGCAAGTTTCTTGGACATGACTACTTTTCATCTAATCGGGGTTTTTGAAATGTGCGTGTGGAACATTTATACGCAGCTGTCAACACCATCTACTTTACATGGTCTCAAGCTATTCTTTGTTTTTTTTAGTTTAACTGCTTTAATTCAAAGTTTGTATCTCCTGAATGGAGTCTGTTGAGCTCATTGGTGAAAAATAGAAAATGTCACAGCCTTTGATAATTAATATTGCAGGTATTGTGAATGCCATTGTGATGACATTATGGTAACCTGTGAGATATGCTCATGTTTCAGGGAACAGGCTATTGTTGTTTTATATGGAAAATGTGAAAGTACGTAATTCAAAATGAACAAATGTTTGTTAGGCGCTTCGGTGTTGTTGTTTTGGATTGCCAAGAAATCAAATAAAGATACAAATCAAGAATGTCAATAAAACAAGCATCACTTCTGAACTGTGCTACGTACTTCATGAATGGAGTTATTCCACACTGGCGAATCTGGCTCTGGGACTGGGGCATAAATCTTCTTAAAGAGAGAGGGAGCGAGAGAGAGAAAGAGAGAGCTGGGGAAAAAACATTCCCAGAGCTGATGAGGTAAGCCAGCTTTACTGGGATAACAGGGATCATTCAACTGAGGGCAACAATAGGGCCTATAAAAGAAAGGCATCTTATCTCCAGAAGGTCTCTGGATGGTGTCTTATCACAGTTCAAGGGGACAGCAGTTCTCTGAGTCCCCTCACATGGAGTCAGCACAATGAAAGCCGGTGCTAATTAAAGCCTTAAAGGATTATATTTTTCTGTTTTTCAAGTGTCCATCAAACACCAAAATATGCTTTTAACCTGCTCTGATTCATAGGCCATAGGAGTAGCAATAGGACTCACAGTGTAACTTGTACTTTTTGTACTTTAACCATGATTATATATTTTATGACATTTAAACCAAAAGGAAAGTGGTATCTTTGCAGTCAGACTGATAACTATTCTGACCATTCTAGGGCTACACGTGGCCAGGATCCAGTGTATAATTGGCCAAGGTGTCACGAAGGGAAGGAGGAATTCATTTGGGAGGGTTTCCACTGCACATTGTCCAATAGCGACTCTTCCAGTTGGGCTTCCTGTGTCAATTATTCAGAAATTGCAGTTCTCTAGAAGAGTGGCTGTGCAGCCCAGCTGTTTGACTGCAGAGCCAAAAGAAGTGGCAGCTGTCTCCATGTCATTCAGAGGACACAACACTGTACTCTCTTGGTGTGACAGAGGATGACAAGGCCCTGCAAGTGCGATTGGGCATTTCAAAATGGCAGAAAAACAAAAAAAAGATACATTAACATAGTTAATATTTGATCATATAAGGTCATACTTTGGTTTTGCCCTTTTTCATTTGTGGCTGACATCTAAAAAGAGGAAATGCTTTGGGTTGAATTAAATTTTTACTGTGGAAAAGGACACAACTCACTGGGAAACATTCCCATACAGACATGTTTGAGTATTTTAATGCCACTGATGCAACCAGAGAAACGTTAACAATTTGAGAAGCCAGAGCAACTATTATTATGCAGCATAATAATTCTAAAGACATTTATGGATACTGACCTTTCCATACTTTATAACAGCAAATTCTAAAATCCAAGAAGTTATCACAAGAAAAAAAGGGTCTGTGAAGACAAGAATACTTCACTCTTTGTGTTCAATAAGCATGATAGTTTGTTGTAAATATGTACAACACATGACGTAATTAACCTAATTCCTTTTGGACGTAATTAACCTAATACCTCTAGGCTCTGACGAGGAATGAATCATAAAAAAAATTCCAAGAAAACTAGAAATCTAGACTGGCAGAGTACATGCCTGCATCACCAATTACCTAGGATCATTCATGCAAACGCTCCTACCATTCTGTTAAGACACCACAGAAGTATGTTCCCTTTCTATTTGTGACCTGAAAATTCAGTATGGGGACTACAGTATGTGGCACATTTGGGAAATTGGACATCTGAGAAAAAAATTACTTGATTGGCCAAGTTGAGGTCAAGATACTGTACATCCAAGATAAATAGTGCATTTTGGAGATCCACAACAGCCCTGACAGTCCTCTGCTATTTTATCAACCTACAATATCTAAAAAGCTATGCTTCTCCAAAGATGATCTAATATGATGCCTCAACCCTCCTTTTTCAAAGCAGAGAATATGTTTCCTGCTGGTCCAGTGCATGTAATTACCTAACCAGTTTATAGTGGTTAATGTTTTTTCCCTTTCTTTTAAAGGTATCTCATCCATTTTAGGAACACCCAACAATAAAATGTCATATAACCCACATTATTTATATTTATGTAATAATTATTGTGTCAAAAAGCAAGCCATTATGATGACAATGTGTTATTGTCAAAATTGGCAATGACTTTTTAACTAATGCAGATCTCTAGCTTACTACCAGGACTTTACTATACAACAGCTAGTACCAAGCAAACAGTTGCTAGATTAGTTACTCTGTATTCGACAAATTGTTGTATTTTGTTCATAATATTAATCCTAATTTGACAAGTAGTACAAAACTTAAAAGGTCATTTAATTAGCGCATCAATTTAATTGTGCCATTGGCAATCATAATGGTTCTGTTCAGAAATAGCCTGATGAACATTGTAATAGTTCCAGGTTTGAGTTTCAGCTGTAAATAAAGGCAAACATACTTAATAATTCCAAGTACCAAGCATTGGATATTGTGATTCTGTTCAAATAACTATTATTTTATGTGATATTGTGCCTGTCATGGTTTTCATTAAACAGGCACAGGATACTTGATAAAGCTTCAAACTTACATTAACAATTTTGAACATGTGCAATTCTCGTTGAGGAATATGCATAACCTGACATTTTTAAATACAGAAAAGGCAAGCCATCAACTTGTACACTGATGCAGATCAACAGTACTGGGGTATTGGAGGTGCTTACATATTCTCCTAACTGGGTTTGTGTGCTATGAACTGTTAGTAGCCAGCTGGCTAAACCTCTGTATGTTGTCACGTTAAAGACAGGTGCTTGGGCCTGTGTTCTGAGTTCCCAGAAGTCCACGGGAGGAAAAATCCTTGTAGAACGGGGAAGCATGGAAAATTGGAGGGAAGGTGGATAGAAGGGTTACAGGAAGGTATGTTGCTACTAGCAACTTGCTAGGCGACTTGAAGGACTTTAGGGCAGATAAGCTGCTTTGCTGTTTCAACGCTGATTTCCCATTGATATTGGCCACATGCCTGTCAACGACTGATTATTCCTTCAGCCTATACATGTGACAATTCCTTGGAAAAAAACGAAATGTATCATTAAGCACTTTAATTTGCATTTTTTGCTCTGTAATGTTTGTATTTCTTTTTGGTTCATTTTTGGATTCTGCTCCCAGGGACATTTTGTTCATTTCAGGTTTTTTTCCCCCCCAGATGGGTCAGAGTATCTTGCAGCCTTCAAGAGTCTGTTGTAGAAAACTAAGGCAGCACCCTAATCTGTTGCACGATGCTCATATGCAGTGTGAAAGTCTCTCTGATAGTGAATCAAACTCTGTATTCTGTGCCTTTTCCCTAAAGGTGCACAGTAATTCTACCTGTAAAATATTATAAAACAACGCTTCTAGGATGCACTGGCAATCTCTGACTAAATGCTGAAACTTTGCTCCTCTGCCAGTATTTATTATTCTAAGATGTGTTGGAGTTGTTTCTGGACGTGGCAATCTATTCTGTGTGGGGAGGGGCTGGTGTGGCTACAGAGCCTGTGGGGTGGGATCAGGTTACCTTCAGCGGAGTGTTTGTTGCCAACTAGCGACTGCAATGGTGGAGGTGAAGAAACAATAGTGAAGCCCAATAACAAGCCGACAGGGCGCGTTCAAGAAGCAGAGTCAACCTAGGATTTGTTTTTCCTCAGTGGCGACAGCTGAAGTTTAGTAAGGGGATGAAAAGAGACACGGAGTTGGTGTGTTTTCTGTTGGACCTGTAAGTAACAACGTCAGGTAGCCTACCTTTTCGTATCAAATTAATATCATGATGTAATATTACATTGTATTTGAGAAAAATTATATTTGCATAAAATTACTTTATGAAGGGTTTTAGCTAGTTATGATAGATCAGATATGGCCTGCTAATTATTTATTCCACACACGATTCCGTCTTTCTAAATTAATGTTCAGAATGGCTAAATACTGAACAAGGAAAAACACCACAAGGTAGCTGCAACTGCACTAGGGAGTAGCTACCATTGCAGTAACGATGTTTCGATGAGGTGCACTTAACAGTGTAAAGATTGCTATAACACTGCCTAATTACTGTTACCATTCATAAATGCATGTTGCAAAAAATGTTATTTTCAATATATCTCTGATCGCCTCACCTCTTCATTTGACAGTTTGTTTGTTGCGCTCAAGGGTGTTTCTTGCCCTCAATGGAGGTGAGTGGGTGGGGTTGAGGACTGAGTAGGAGACTTCTTTGAGTGTACACAGAGGATCACAGCAAGGCTAAAAATCCTGCATAGCCTACTGCACCTTTAAGGGTTGTGTGGTACATATGGTTCAACATCTGCAAGTTATGAACAGAAGCTTTACCAGATTTATCACAGCAGACATACCTGCCCATAGCTGTAACTGTCAACATTAATCAAACAGTGATGAGCCCATCGTTCTCCAGTAGGCCACGTGCGATGGTCAGTGAATTTCAATCCGGGGCCGAAATCAATTATCCTGTCCACGAACTGTGTGACGTCTGTCAGGGCGTTTGTTCTGTAGGGATTTACATGTCTGCCACTCACAGCTCTGAGCTTCAGTCAGAGGCCTGCGTGATTGCTCACCCTGAGCCATGTTTCACATCTGCACTGCAGCAGATCATACAGGGATCATTTCTCATTCCTGGCGGCTGAAGAATGGATGAAAAGGACACAGAAGTGTCTGAGTGCCGGGAGCTTCTCCCTGAGGATTCAGGGAGTGAGAGGCCCTGCCTGTGCTGAACGGCTTTGTGGCATATCACGGCTCTATCTCTGCCTCTTCAGAAATATTATATCACTGCAGCACACATTGACTTTTTGGAGGAAACACAAATACAATTCATCTGGTTAAATAACATGAAATGACAAAATGTTAATTTGATTTATTAATAAATTATTTATTAAAATGTATTAATATGACACCATTATCCCAAAATGGTGTCATGCTTTTAGCTATTACTAACGAATGCACGAAAGCTCTGCCAATCAAAAATGTGAGATAGAAAGTGAGAGACACAGAAGAGAGGTATTGTTCTCAAAAATACTGACTGTGGCACCCAGGCTATAACCTTCCAACCCACTGTTTCTGTGTCAGTATATCTTCATGTAATCACAAAGCAGAGACAAACAGGTAGAACAAACACACACGCAGTGAAATATAATACACCTTATTTCTATTTTTGGTGCCTTGACTGTCTGTCTTTATTTGTAGCTGTGCGGCCTCTTGGGGAGAGGAAGGGGGGACATTTTTCTGATGATGATGACGATGAAGGGTTTAATGAGTGGACCGGTTGCTGCGATGTGTCCTTAGAACCTCAGCTGGTCATCCGGGGCCACCTGGAGAATCACACGGAGTGAGAGGGAGACGTTGCAGAGCTATCAGCAGTGACTGGAGCATCAATCCGGACTGGGAGCCCTATGCAGGGAGGTACTGGAGTTTCGGTGGTGGGTGGACATCCAGACCGCAATGTCTCATTTGCAATTACCTATTTAGGGATGGTATTTTTAACTTCAGTCTTCAGGTGCAATGTAATAATCCCTGCAGGAACTGTTCCAAGACAGCTTATTGATAAAACATAACATGCCACAATATTGGGAGGGGGATAACGGCCACATGCTAAAGATTCTATGAAAGGGTGAAAGAGCCAAACAAAAATCATGTATATTTGTATTGGAGAAGACATTTCAGGCATCTCGCGGAGAGGTGAACAATATTTAAAATAGTTTTAGAATGTGCAGGAGCAGTGTGATATAAATATCATTAATGCATGAGTCAGCTGACTATATTTATAGAATTGCTCACTCTGGCTATTTTAGTGCTCGGGCGTAAAGAGAAACTTTGAATCCTGCCTCCCTGTTGATATGGCGAACACTGAGAGCCTGAGCGTTGACACCGGGCTGCGGTGCTAAGCCTGAGCGTTGACACCGGACCACTGAAGTCATTTTCACCATTCCTTTGGGAGAGATGCTTATTGAACAGCTCAAAACCTTTAAAATGATACATCAGCACAGTTCAAAAGAAGGTGGAAAATATTTCCATTCCTCAGATCATCAGAGGACTGTGGGATACATTTCACACTATGGCGCATACACTTTAGCTAAATCAATGAGCCAATTGATTACGGCTTAGATTGGCTTTGGCTACATGCTTATCTCTTGGCGAGCAGGGGTTCCCATGTAGACGAGGAGTTGACTTAACCAGACATGGAAACCAAACCTTAGAGTCCCACTCTACAACACCGTACCATTACCACATGAACAAATGTGCAAGTCTTCTGGTGTGGTGGAATGTACTACAACGCTCTACCTCACAATGTCACCCTGTGCGACAGGCATGATCACTACAATAGTCACATTAAAGACACCATGAAGAATACAATAGAATCAATCACTTGTTAAACCAGAATGCAGGTGATTATATGGGCAACTAATTTATTTCATATAGCAAGTAATTTAATAATTCATTTGTCAGTTTCAGCCAAACTCTCATTTGAGCATGAATTCACAGTGCTATCCCACAAGTAAAACCACAGGGGTTTGAACTAGTATCTTCTAATAACGTGTTTGCAGTTTTGTGGTATTCACAATTCAGGCTCCCTTTTTAACAAACAGGATGGATAACTGCATATTGCCCATTTTGCTTGTTTTAAGAAGATAACCAACGACAGAATATCGGATACTATAATAGCAAATCATGGCCATTCATTACAGATCAGATCCAAACCAAAGAGTTGCTTGAGGCTGAATTACTGTACGGTGTTGTAAGGTGAATTCAGTGAATATTAGGACATACTGTACAATAGCCTATATACAGTACGTAATATACACTTCTACTTTATATAATTTTAACTTATTTCACGTTGCATGACAATCCTGATTTAAAGCTTGTTGAAGGCTGGGATGTTGGACTGAACAACAGTGAGTAAATATGATATACTGCCACTGTTAGAGTGTCCAGTAATAACTAATGTACTCACCTTTACTAGGACACAGAGCATGGATCCCACCATTGTCATAGGACAGAAACATATCTTTGTCCTGTAGGCCTACTGGATAATTGTCTATAAATAATGCATGTAGCATCTTCATTGAATCCAGGTGTGCCCTTTTAACGCTGTTCACTGAATTAATTTGAAGAAGCCTGTCTTTAATGTCTCACTCAAATGCTCTGGTGAAGATCTACTGGCCGAAAGCTTAGTGTTATTGAACGAGGCTTGTGATCTTTATCAGTGTGCCTAAGTTTTATCCTTGTTTAAGTGCTCAACCACAGTGGAAATCATTTCCTCGTGTGCCTGCATGTGTGGATCTAATTCCTTCTAGGCTGTGACCAGCTCATAGAATGAGACGGATTAGAGAAAGGAGAGATTCCTCTGAGGGAATCATCAGATTTTCTGTCTACTTAAATGAGAGTCTTGTTTCCCGGACAATCAGGAGACAATCAGTGCTGTGACCCAAAGTGTCAGGGTGATTAACCGAAATTAGGTGATGGGCTGAGATTTGAAGATTACAGTGTACTCCTCACTGTCAGTAGAACATGATAATCAAATGACAAATAGATTAATGAAAATCATTGTGCAATACAATTCACCTCATGTACTGTCAGGTCCAGAATTATTGCCATTGATAAAGGCTGTATAAAATGCACATGCACACGCAACAAGTGTTGATAATGCCATATTTAACTAGAGAAAAATATGAGACATTCAGAAAGGCACGTCTGTATATCATCATCATTGAAATTGAAAGAGATCCTGTGATTACAGATGTTCTGGCCCACAAGTAACATGATGGAGAACAGTATGAGTCCCAATATTGACACATGTGGGACCCCACAAGTAATAGGTGCTGAGGATCATACAGAGTTCCCTCTGGAGTCTGAACCTGATGTGCTCATTTCTGAATTATTTCTTTAAATCCATTATGGATTGTTGTATGCTGACATATTGGTATTATCTTGCATTAATTTAGTGGGTTTATAATAATTATCCATTTTTAAAAAACCTGCGATGAATACTGAATTTTTGGCTCAGTTTTAATTTATATGGTCATAGCATGGAATTATTACTGTCCACTATAAATTGGGGAGCTAGGCTACAGAGATTATCTTGGGTACACAGCACATATTTTTTGCTATCATACTACATCATGTGAGATGCACATGATGATATGCTATGTCTCTTTCCCCCAACATTCCACTCCAAGTTTCATTCAAATATTTTCAGTCGCCAACTCCACAAGAATGACAATTCTGACAATATGTGAAAAAGAAATAACTGTGTCTCTTCCTTTGATTTTCGGGGATATACTGTAAGTTTGCTCTGAAATGAGAACAGATTCAAAGTAGATGTACAACCCCCCCACCCCCCCACACACACGCACACACACAACAATGTGAATATGCACATCTATCAAGAACAGTAAAAAAACATTGTGACTAAAACTTTAGTTGTCTCAAACAAACGTGCAACCGTACTTGATCCTTTCGACCCAAGACAACAAAAAAGGCTATTTTAAGCTGCACAAAACAGCCTTTAATGGATACTCTGTGGAGAAAAGTATCTCTCTGGCAGGAGCCTGAATAACAGATATGTATCTCAGATCAAGAGAACTATTGTAGGGTGCAGTGGGAAGCACACAGATGGGGAGGTCCTTTTGACTGAATTTTGGAATTCAGTCTAAAGGACACAGAAGCTGATGATGGGGGCTCAGTGCTTTCATGGAGTACAATATTCCCTTGTCCTGTTATTCTGCAGCTGAAACATGAAAATATAGCTGTGCTAGTGAAGTAGCCTAAAGCTAATGCAAAATTGATGGTACATTCGTGTAGATGCAGTGTACTCATAGTGTAAAGCCTTAACTATACTGTATAGATCTTAATGTGTATTAATACAGAATACACACTATTACTGTGCAATAATTAGAATGGCTCATTGCTCACTGGGTTTTGCATAGCATTCTCTGGCCAGTTCATAATGGAGGTGGACGGGTAATCAACAGACAAATTTTATGATGCTTTGAAATGCTATAACCTTGGAAGACAATAGATCATTGCGGTCTCTGTGAATGCAAAGCATATTTGAAGGGTGGTGCACCAGCAGAGGATATGCAGCACATGTTTTGAGGGAAGCTGAGGTTCCAGACAGGTCATGTCTGGGTGTTGCACCTTGTGTTCAATCTCTTTGGCCCAGGAATGCACTGGAGGAGCTCTCCTGCCTTCTGTCTGCACGCTTCTTCTAAAGGACACAGATCCATTGACAAACTGTTATTATGTGCTTAGCTTCACAATAAGCAATCATAGGTGATTTTATTCATCGTGTGCTGTGTTGTGTTGTGTTGTGTTGTGTTGTGTTGTGTGGTGTTGTGATTGATTGATTCATTTATTCATTCATATATGTGGCCATTCAAGGTGACCGACATGGCTATCATGAAAATAATGTGCACTTCACAGGAGGACCAAAAAAGGTACCAGTGAGTCTAGTTTTAAAATGATCTGCAGGGAATTCCATGTCGAAGGACCACAATATGAGAAGGCAGATCTTCCCCGCTCAGTTCGGACTTTCGGGATATTTAATGTAATCCAGTCACAGGACCGAGTATAATATGATCCCGATAAGCAAACAAGCATAGAATTTAAATAAGGTGGGGCTTTGCCGATAAGGGCCTTATAAATGAATAAATAAAAATGCTTGTCACGCCTGAGAGAGAGGGAAGACCACCCAACTTTATCATATAATGTACAGTGATGCGTACCATAGGCATCGCCAGTAATAAACCTAAGGGCAGAATGATAAACTGCGTCCAGAGGCTTGAGAATAGAGGCAGATGCATGCCTATACACTACATCGCCGTAATCCAATACAGAAAGAAAAACAGCCTCGACAATCCTTTTTCTACAAAATATTGGAAAATTAGATTTATTTCTATAAAGAAAACCAATTTTTTGTCTTAGTTTTTTGACAAGATTGTCGATATGAAATCTAAAAGTAAGTTGATTGTCAATCCAAATACCGAGGTATTTATAGACAGTGACTCTTTCGATACAGGATCCCTGCTTAGTAGAAATCTTAAAATCAAAGTCACTAGCATCTCTAGGTTTAGAAAACAGCATAACCTTGGTTTTATTTGCATTTAAAACAAGTTTAAGGTCTCTTAGTGCTGTTTGGAGAATATCAAAGGAGGTTTGCAAATTATTTACAGCGAGATCAGCAGAATCTGCAATACAAAACACAATTGTATCATCTGCGTACAAGTGGACATAACATTGAGTTAGAGATGAGAGCATGTTATGTATATAAATTATAAAAAGAACTTGACCCAAAATAGAACCTTGCGGGACCCCCTTTGTAATCGGCAAAAAAAACAGATCCGAAGTTCACTGACTGCTGACGATCAGAGAGATAATTTAGGAACCAGGAATATGCACCATGACTAAAACCAATCCTGCTCAAAGTATCCAAGAGCAAAGGATGATCAACAGTATCAAATGCCTTGGAGAGATCCACAAAGATAGCAGCACAATGTTTCTTCTCATCCAAGGCATTGACAATATTATTTAAAACAACAGTGATAACAGACACGGTGCATTGAACATGTTAAAGCACCACCAGAGTGAGCACCACGGTCCTGGATCAAATCTGACCCCTGCCCATGCCAGTGCCAGTGTCGACTGCGGCTGGCATCCCTGCAGTCCCGTGGCGTGCTCTCCGTGTCTCTCTGTACGCGTATGATTGGGTTTCCTCCGCCCGCACTCTGAGCCCTGTGCATGTGCGGTTTGTGGCTCCAGACGGAAAAATGCAAAAGTGCACAAGAGTGAAAAGAGCTGGAGCACAAGCTGGATAATAATTCTGGGACATCAGGATACAATATTATTTGTGTTTTAAAGATTTTGAGGTCAAGTTATCAGATTTATGACAATCATAAAGCTGAGTTCTCAGTTTAAATTTACATAGACTCAGGCTATGCACCACAGACACAAACCATGACAAGCCTAAATCAATGCAAAATACATTTGAACAAGCCAGCAGAGATGCGATACTGTTGATCTGCGGAACAGACCCTTTCCACTCAGTGCTTAGAAGAAACATAAATAGTGTTCAATGCAGCAGTTGGGACGCAGACGACACAGAGGCAACCTCCGCTCCCACAGTCATGCATTGTCCAGCTTTTCTATTCACTTCACAATCCGCTGTTGCAGTGCTACAGGCTATTGCTTCCAGGAGGAGGACAATTACCCGCTATTCCATTGCCCTATTTAGTAAGATTGCAATCACATTATTTATCTAATTGTGATAAAAGCCATTTGAAAGCCTTTTTTAATTATAATTTTTTTATGATATAGCTACATGACTAGGTAGAAATGTCTCTTATCGTGCATCTGCTACTCTCCTAATATTGTGCTGCTATCCAGCTCTGTGCTCCATCCCAGGCCCCGGTGAAAAGCAAGCAGCGGCTTTTAGCGCTGTGTTTTCAGCCATCCCCGGAGACCTTGAGAGAGCGTTCAGGTTTGTGTGCATCCTGTCAAGTGTCATCACGCTCGCTGAGCCCGGGGAGTCCAAGGTGAAGTGCTGGCTGCTGCGTCGTCCTTCCAGGGGAACGGCGCTGGAGAGAAGCAGTTCCACAAAGACCTTTTCCGTAGCGCCTGCGGAGACGGTGACGTTTGATGGAAGTGCATTTTAGAACATTGTATTGTAATGGCAGAAAAAAGATAAATATGTTCGGAATACTGAATGTTGGCTACAATACAGTTTCTGTGAGTTGTATGTTGGAAAGGGATGTGAGTGTTTCATTTGTGACATGGGGGTGGACAACATCAGGAAATGGAGAGATTGCATGTCTGCACTTTTTTTTTTTAATTATACAACATTTATGACAGATACCTTACAGCCATGGATATGTGACAGTTCCCCATTTTGTTAATCAGAGTCATAACGATAGCAAAACAGCTAGAACTATATATAGTAATTTGCCTTATATGAACATTAATATTACATTTATTTATATTATCCACTACTTTCACAAAAATGTCAAAAGTTTTACCCAATTTTATCTTTTGGTTAAAGGTTTTTTAGTGATAAAACACACACAACATCAACAAACAGTGATCAGATTAGTAAAAAAAGAGACATCAGACCTGATTTTGCTGGCATTTCAAAATAAGTTGACCATTGTCTTCATCAGTACATGATCACATGAGGAAGGAAACCCAACCAGAGTGACTTGGAGGCAGAAAAATTCCTTGTTTATATATTTCCTTAAATTATTACCTTAAATATCTGGATCATATTTAACCTTTTATGTAGAACCAATATGTCTATTCACTGCTTCTCTTGACTTTTCAAGCTTTTCCTGCTTTATCTCTCTTTCTCAGTTATACAAAAACTCTTTATTTTACTGCATGTCAAGTAAATCTACAGCCATTGGCCTTATTACGGTCACCGTCCCCCTCCCTACACCTCCACCCACCTTCATGTCAAACTAGAGTTTGACATGAAGTAAGGAGTGACAAGCGCCAAAAACTCAATACCAGTTAATTGGATATGACCTGCTTATGTTCCCCTCTCCTTGAAATCTTGATTAGCCGCCTAGCTAGTCTTATTACATGCATACCTTTAATGATTTATTGCAGAATCCATAACTAATTTTGAGAGGAGGCAACTAGCTGTCCTGAAACATGTTTCATCTTCTGTCTCATCTTTATGAACGTATTTGTCCTTCTCAGACTAGTTTTGTTTTAGTGAAATACCATGTAAGCTGCTCCTCAAAGGTAGATTTGGATCTATATCGGCCAATGAAATATTGGGAAGGTGTACTGGCAAACTGCCATTGTTGCTAGGGTTGGGGTTGAGTAGTCATCTTTGGAACTGACAGCAAGTCTTCCAGAAGGAATCATTTTCCTGACCCTACATGGACCTGCTATAGTATATACCAGTATATACTGTATGGAAGACTTCACATGATTTATTTTCTCCACTCCCCGCTTTCTCATCCTAATGGACTCTTAATGGACTCCTAATGTATTCTACCTATTGGGTAGGATGCAATTACATCCTACGCCATGGCTTGAAGAACATTCTATTTAGACACCATGCTAAACCAGGCCATTTATTCATCATCCATAGCAACCAAGATTGGCTGGCTGAGGGTGAACCTACCTGAGAAAAGGTTGCATTTTGAACTTTGCAAATCTAACCTCTTTATGAGCTTCACTTTGTTAGCATTCATTATCATTACTTTCCTGTCTCGTCTGCATCTAATCACACTCAGATTCATCTATTATGCTCAAGGGCTGAAGCCTGTTTTCATTGTGCTGTAACCAGAAAGGTCGTTCTCAAAAGACACATCCTAAACCTTACACTCTGAGCAGGCAGTTGATGCTGTCAGATGACGGTTATATAATCTTGCCTCTGTGTCATTGTAATATACATATATTGCCATGCAGTACCAGGACGCCCCCGCTGGTAACAGCGATATTAAAATGGTTATGAAGCGGCAAAGTCTGTTGGCTCATCTGTAGATAATTTGAGTCCCAATTAGCTCTTTAGGCTGGAAAGATTACCTGCGTATGTTTTGCTTGATGTGATAAACATGGAACATTGATTTAAACAACACACAAACAGAATTTAGAAGGGGCATTCAAAATGATTCTGCTGGCTTTGAATAAAATAAAATTTATTATTGGTCTATTTTGACTTTTTTTGGTTGAGAACAAATTCTTGTGTATATTGATAATAAATATGTCACAATGTACACAACAGTATTAGTCAGTGTACTTATTTTTTTTGGATGTGAGGTAGTGGAAGGTGTGTGTGTGTTTGTGTGTGTGTTACCTGTAGGCCCACATACACAAATCCTGATCACTGTGTCTGTTTTCTGTTTGCAGACAGCAGTTTAATGAATGTGATTCAAGCATAAAATTGGCTGTGCCCTAATCTTAGCACTTCATTCAAACTGAATATGCAGTCCTGAATTAAGCAGTAACTGTTATGCATGACTGCTTTAAAATTAGAGAGTCAAACCTGTCAAATATAAAGTCAAATATGAAGTGTCATCAGTTCAAAAAGGTCTGCATTAAGATAGATAAAGAATGATTGCTGTATGTGTTTGTATCCGTATGTATGTTCTGCCTTGTACAGTCACACCAATATTCACACAATATTAGTACAATAAAACAGCCACTCAAATCTTAATAAAGAGAGCCAGCACTTAAACAGCAATTTGTGTTGAATATTATCATAAATTGTATTAATTATTTAATGTAATAACTGCAAATGTCCATATAGTTAAAGGCATTGAGATATTGACTCCTGGTGAGGCTCTTGATGATTCTGCACAGCAGTGGACTACAGCAGTCTGGCAGGGCTACAGGCTGGCAGGCTAACCCCAGACTGAGCTCAATTTGGATCTCACATACCCGCAATGTCAGGGTATATCAGCATCTGACAGAAGGAAATTAATTTTTCAAGACAAGTGCATAGTGGCTGTCTAACAAAAGATTTTCTCCTGGTCATAACATTATTCCCTTTCAAGAACCTAAAGATACATTTTTTTACTGCGCAAACCCCCAACTAGCAGAAGAGCAGTCTACAGTACCGTATGTTTTATATGTGAATCACAACCTTGATTGCACCTGGCATGTCCTTAAATTCCAGTATTTTACCTTTAAATACAGGAATTAATATTTTGTTTTGGCTACAGTATATGGCAATAAGTGCTGTCCAAATTGATTGACAGTCTGTAAATGGCTATGAGAAGGTGGCGGTCCATTAATTCTGTCTGCTGAATTGTATTATTTATAAAGAGCAGTTTATTTATACTCTAGTCTACAGTATGGGGAGGGTGCCAGCTGGGGTTAATTCTCTATTGGGTCAATGCAATCCTTATTGTTGCGGAAGCCATTGGTAGATGGCATATTGACTGCCTGGTTTCAGCTGGAAAATATATTATATTACTTCTCTCCATGTTTATCATTCCCACCATGCATGTGGAGTGACAGTTATACATTGAGATACCGAAGAATTCCTGTCACTCCTGTATTCCTGTATTGAATTGTGGCTCAGGTGGCAGGAGCTATCATTAGATACTTTGCCACATAATGCACCACAACCAAATATGACACTCTGTATATACAGTAAATGCTTGCCTAACAAGACAAAATAATTGTGATTTGCAAGTAGCATAATGACTTAAGCTGCGTGAGGTCCTGACTGATGACCTGAGAGGAAACATTGTCATTTATGCCAGTTTTTAGGCAGGGAAATGTTGTCATTATTATTGTTTACTTGATAATGAAATACCATCAGCCAAGCCACATTATTCATCTTGAACTTTTCATTATTGCTGTTTAAAAAAATACACTTAGTACAAGTTATTTAATGAACTATGAACACTCGCATTATTCATCCTTAGAAATACACAGCTGGTTTGTTTTGTCCAACGTTAATATGTTAGAAAATATATTTCTATGGTCAGGCTTTCCAGACTGAGAAATCCCACACAACATGCATTGTTGCAATATTATTTATACTTCCATTTCAGCTGTACATATTTTTATCAATCTGGCCACCCTGTTATTCTTCTAACGAGCACATTTAATAACCACCATCAACATAGCCAAGCCAACAAGACCAATGCATTTTACATTGTAGTCCGTAGTCGACCTGTTTATCATTGACGCTTGGAAGGATGTGGATATTGGATTAATGCTGACATTAAATATTTGAGATGAGATATTATTCGAGTTGCAAAAATCACTCACTCAATTGATCACTCACTTTCAGGTTGTATACCATCACATTTCCTATATGTCTTGTGAAAAGCATTTGGCATTTTGAAAATTGTGGCCTTTTAATTAACTAGATGGATCTTTGCACTGCTATTGTTACACTTTCTTTCCTACCGCGTGAGTGAAAGTTCATATCCTGTAGCGATGTCTTTTTTGTTATTCAGCTTTAATGGGGTGCAGACAGCTGCTTCAGCACACTGCCTCGAACAGCCTCGTTTATCACACAGGATCCCTGTTGGCAGCTCCTTAAAAAAAAACGCATCCACTTACAGTGTTCCTCAGATCATTTCAACAATATAACTGTACACTGTAGGAATTAGCAAGCTGTGAAATGGGTAAGATGTCAGAGGAAAAATAACATTCTGAGAGATCTGTTATGAAGGCTTTTTATATCCCTGGTTTAAATCCCACGTAGACTGCATACTGTGTAATTGAATGACTTCCGGAGTACAGTAATAAAAACAAACAAACAAACATACTCACACACACACACACACACACACGCACGAGAACCGGCTTCTCTTTTGCAGTGACGACCTGTGCAATCAAAGTGGGTAGTATTGCATGGGATTGTGTAGCCAATCAGATATGGTGGACAGGTGCAGATAGTCTGTTTTTTGTGGACATTTGGTAAACCCCCTTACACTGTCAAAATTTGAAAGACTTCTGTGGTTCATCGAAGTACTACATTGACATCGATGGCACCTAAAGTTTTTGTTCTGTTTCGCCCCTGTATCGCAATAGCATACTGTAGTTATGATGTTACATGCTGGGCCACCGACTCATCGATTGCAGCTCTTCATTCTTCCTGTTGATTAACTGGCCAGCAGGAGGAGGAAGGAAGGACAAGAAGGTGTCGAAATTGCCCATTAGCGAGAGCCACAATGTCAGGGAGCTTACTGGCATTGTACACACACTTGTGGGCTCCCATTGGTTGTATTTTAGTCATGTGACAGGGTGAAACAAGTTTCTGACACAGGGAAGCTCATTATAGAGGCAGTGACTCATATATGCGATTCTTTACAGACTCATCCTCTGGCTTCAGCTGCAGGCATACTGCAAGTGTGCTGTTACCCCACACCATTGATTTGATTCCTTGAATATTTATTTTTCATACTGTGTGAGGAGTGGTCTCTGTGGTAAATCAGTGCCACCTTCTTAGCCCAATTGCTTTAATAAAAGAACTGAAGATAGAGCTAAAAGTGCAGGAAGAACAACATTATTTGAAAAACATTAATTGATTTCATGCTACATTCACATTATATTATTTATTATTCTGTGCCTTACTACCACACCTTATAGTACATACTCTGTGTTATGAACTGGAATAACAATGGTGTTTGCTGCCATATGACTAAAAGTTTCAGTGCTCTACAGATTACTTCAGTACATCAAAATACATCCAAATGAATAAAATCAAAGAATTAGCAGAACTGGATTGAAGGCCTAGTTCCTGGGCTCAAGAGGAATCTGGTTGCATCCCCCTCATACTTGGGATCCTGATATTATACTGAGCTGACCTGATCATTATTCACCTGATCTTAGTTCCACAATTAACGGTTCTGCCCAGCTGTCTGATTAATGTGGTTTAATCAGAATTTTCAGTCAGATTTCTCAACGTCCCCACAAGGTTGGTTTATTGTACACCTTTCTGAGCTGAGACATGCCAGCATTAATGATGGGTGGCGTCGCCGTGTGAACAACACTCAATCCATCATCACACTTTACAACGTGTAAACATCAAAGGTAAACAAGGTAGACATCAAAGGTCCATACATTTCCATATGTGTTTTATCATCAAAGCTGATAATATACCTTTCATGTCAATCCCAAACCTCCACCTACTCTAGTGTGGACCTACAGATAAACTATGCTGTGGTTGTCCAGTCAGAAATCATAGCCATAAAAAGACCAGGCTTGACAGGACATTCACCAGCAGGGGAGTTGACAATAATTATGGCGTACAGATGTGGGCATGTTGTTGTAATGTCTTTGAAGTTAATGGGTCCCATTGTTAAGCATCTGCAAAGAGCTTATTTTAAGGTTTGGTTAAAATAAACTAATTGTGCCCATTAGATATCAAATTACCACCAATTTTGAACAGATTAGTTGAGACCTTTGAGAGATGCCATGCTAAAAGGTGCATTAGATGAAATATTGAAGAATTCAGCAGTTTATGGAAATGTACTGGAAAAGATTCCTATCTTACACATTATGTTGTCAGGAGTCATCTTACACATTATCTCGTCAACCTACTTCATTAGATGGGTATCTCTCTAAATCATCAAGGTGATCCACAAAGCTATCTGGGATTTAAGGGCATATTCCATTTTTTAAATAATTTCCACCACAATATTTGGTTCTCATTGAAATAAACATACAATATAATATAAGGTAGTAAATAAAGTACTAAAAAAACACACTGCATTATTTTTGTTACTTAAATCACTTTAATAGAATCATCCCCTGTCTCTACTGTGACATTATTATTCTCTGAGCCCCATGCTGGTGCTGGGTCTGCTGTTACAAATGTGAGCCAAACTATAGAGTAAAGATTAGGAATTAAAAATGCACATTCTTCCGTCGACTTCTCTGCGGGCAGCTTGGTCAAGCTAATCAGCAGATAGCATAACTGGTCTTTGCACATGTGGTGCTGGCATTAGAGACTGTTGCATGTCCTCACATGAAGGAGCCTGATTTACATGCTAACACCTATACTGACCTACTTTCCCTAGCTGGGACTGATCTTTAATAAGCATGGCAATATGTGTAGAAGATAATGAGAAAATTTTTTACATTTATAATCTATCAAAAATATTCACAAGTTTGTACTGTACTGTAGAAATATCCAGCATCCCATCCAATGGATCCTTTGGCATGGATCCTCTGACAGGTCTATGTTAATGAGTTTGAGTTTACTTTCAATTTGTCCTAACTTTCCATAAAATGAATGGACACATGCTGAATACGTCTAATTATAACTGTGCAACCAAAATGTATGAGAGGAAGGATAATCAAAACATAACCTATGCACCCCCCCCCCCCCACCCCCCTCCAAACCTGTCAGGAATTTAATGAAGTTAACTTTGTGGAATTGCAGATCTTAATTAAATTCTGCCTCATTCACAATCAATAGTAGGTGACAGGAAGAATTGACTTCACTAGGTGTCCATGCTCCAGACGATGTCCTTGTTCTCCAGTAAACTCAATCATCTTCTTCAGCTTTCATCAAAGCCTTCAGTGTAATCAATCAGGCCCCTGACCAGATCAGGCACTAGGAGCTAGTCTTGCATCTCTCAGTGGAAAAGATGGAAGATGTGATCCTTTAAAATGGAATAGATTTTAATTTCCTTCCAAAGCTAGCAAGAACGACTTGAATGAAAGCAGTCATAAGAAAGCCCTTGGCACTTTGACCGTATGCTTTTCTCAATAACAAAATTGATATCACACAATAGTTTTGAAAAAACAACACTTGCCGCATAAATGTAAGGTAAATTGGATTATTCCTTTTCATTTTAATCTTAAATTAACTACATTTTCAATCATAGCTGGACTAAAAATTTTATCCATGAAATTCTGTTGTGCAACTCATACAGCAGATTTTACCTGCACTGATTTGATTTTGCTGATGACTTCCAAATAATAATGATTTCCAGACTTCCAATCCAAAGTTATAAGACCTTTGAACACAAATACGAATCTATTTCCTTAAATGCATTCATTAGGCACATCTGAAATGGGAAATATACATATCTCTCAATATTCAATGTGAAATGTGAATATACATGGTTTGGTGGTGTTTAAAGCTTCAATGTAACTTCCCGTATGCCATATAACATCACTTTTTGTGGACTTTACTACAGTGTTTCCATGGCAACAGATGGCAGTCTAAAGAAATGGACCTGGGCCAAGGGAGTTGGGGGCAGTTATATTGCTTTTCTCCCTGGAAAAAAGACTGATGTTTGCCTCTGACATCATTGGGAGTTCCCGATCCATAATGCTTAAGATTATCAGCTTGCGTGCATAAATGACTGCCCTCCACCACGCTGGACAGCAGATCAGAGGATGCAATAAATCACGTGTGATAGCTTCTCCTTACAGTGGTCAGGGGGAAGCTCCCCCATGAAACGGCCAGTTTGCTCTGTCCTTCAAGTGTTTGTTTTATCAGGTTACTCGTGCTTTAAAGTTTAAGGTTATGATATTAACCATAGCCACAGAGAGAATGTTATTTAATCAGGATATATGGTGTTATCAACATGCATAATTATAGGCAGACCCATTGGAGGGGCCCCCGGGGTGGACCATGGTGGACCTCAAATGTTCCAAATCAAACTGGATGTTTACAACTTTCCATTACTCACTAATGCAAGTATCCTAAAGGTGTATTCAGGACAAAAGTATACGAAGGAAAATAATTATTGCATTTTTGCTCATAATGAGTTGACATCTGTTCAGTATGAAAATACAGGTCATGAATAATCTGTGATGCTCTCACTCCCGTCCTCTTTGTGTCCCGTGTTTTACCTGTTTCCTCTCGTATCGTGATGGTTTGTATTCCTGATTGTTTCCCCTCGTGCTGCAGGCTGGGCGTGGTTTTCCCTTTCGTGTCACTCTGTTCCACTGCTCTGTGTCCGGCTATCCCTTTCCTTGTCTCCACATGCATTCTGCACACTCTCTGCTCCGCTAATCACTCACGCATACATTCGCACGCTGCACTTAATTGATACCTATTAATTCTTGTATTTAGTCACCTGGTGTTCTTTGGCCTGTGCCAGTTCGTTAAGTCTCGTTGTAGTAATACTGTGTTCTTGTCTCGTCAGATACTTTGTATCTAGCTCCGTCTTGCCTTGCTTAAATTAACTCTTGCTAGAAACGGCATTAACATGCCGTTTATCCAGTCCTGCCTTGCTGTCAATTAACTCCTGTCTGCTGTCCAAGTCCACCAGCCTGCATCGGTTTGTGCATATCCTGTCTGTGCTCCAGTTCTGCCAAATCTGCAGCTGTTCCTGCCCACTCCACGCTGCCCGTCTCCTGCTCCCCGCTCCTCCTCTGCTCAACCTGCCTGGATTCCTGCCACTATCCAGTCCCTGGCCTCTCCTGCTCCCGCTCATCCCCTGCTGATCCATTACTGGTGTCTGTCTGTCTGTCTAACCATCTCCCTATGCTTCAGGGGTATTGGTCGAAGCAATAAATTATTGGAACATTGGAATTCCTTGTGTGAGTCTTGCATTTGAGTCCAGTCCCTGCTCAGAATCGTAACATAATCTATCTTAAATACTATACAGTATAAACATTTTACCCATGTCATTTGTTTACATATTATGTAATATGACACGTGCTCATGATATCAGAGCCACACATTTCCAGAATTATTTTATAGTGACACAATTTCAATACAATTGCGGGCGAACAGATCCAAACAGCATATAGAGTTGACGCTCAAAGACAGACACTGAAAATGTATTAAATTAATCAGTGTAAAGCGTAATTTCTATTTCATAGTGAAATCCATCATTAAACCTCCTCGAAAGCCAGAAAAAAATGTGAAAACATCCTTGCTCATAATAATTATAATTATATGCTAATTATTATGTTATTAGAAAAATCATGATATGCCTGTCCATAGAATAGCATGCTTTCAGGATAATGATCTGCAATCTTATTCAACACAGCAAAAATACTTAAACGAGTGTAAACTCAGATAGAGTACATTTTGCACTTACAGAGAGTACCTTTTATCCAGTGTGGTTTAGGGGTGTTCTAACCTCGTGTCTACAGCCATAGGCTAGTTGTTGGCTAGTTATTGTCATGCCATATCTCTGTTATCTGTGCCATAATCATAGTTGGATATAATCATAGTAATGTTGGAAAAAATAGAAATACAAGAAAGTACATTGATTTATTGCTTTTCGATTGACATTTCTGGATTCAGCTTTAAACAAAGCTTCTTTTTTTTGTACTTTTTGTAATAATCTTTAAACATATATTATTGCCAGAAATAAAGGACTCTAAATATAGTTTGTGTCCTCTGTTGGTAATTTCCCCAAGATGCATTAACACTATCAATCTATTGTGAATGAACAAGTTGGGTTTGAAGGTTGGGTTCATTCTACCCAATCCCTCTGCTCATTTGGCAACTTTGCCAGCAAATACAGGCATCAACTACAAATAGAAATCTTACAAATCATTGATTTGTCTCACTTGTTAAAGCTGATGAAGAATTCTCTGGTGAACTGTATGCTCTGAATCTTAATTGAATCATTGTGAGCACACCACTTTCTGTGTAAGTATCGGTTAAGGAAAAATGTACATGTTGCGAATAATATACGTGTCACTATAAATGTCTTGTGAAAAAATTGCGAAGCTGCTGAGGGCACAGGAAACAGGAAGCTGGATTTATGCTCCCGTCAGGAACGCAGCAGAGCTTCCTTGCGTTACTGCCACGCGCCATCTGCTTAATTGTGATTATGACATTTTTGCATTATTATTTTAACGTCGACTCCGTCAGATGGACTAATATACTTATATGCAAAGTATATCAAACATTTACAGCTTGAAGCAAGAAATAACTTACTGGTAGATGTCATTTGCTAAATTGTGAAACACAATTCCAGAAAATATACTTTTTTAGTATGCAGAAATGTACATAGCACAATGTGTTGCTTAACTTATAAGAAAATGAATGAACACAGAAGAAAAGCACATTTTCTAATTAATGCTCTTTGTTTAATTTGGTTTTCAGGTGGCATGGAATCTGAATGAGGATGAAATAGATAAACAAAAACAGACAAGCTGTTCTTAGCCTAAATAAATTCACAGACATAACAATAGATAGTCTAGCCAGAGACGCTTGTCACAACTCCTGACTCATTGTGAATGGCTAAATATTCCCTTTAAAAACTTACAGTCCCGTTGGAGCAATCTTTTCTACCAGTGGTTCTATATACAGTGTTTGGGCATATTCAAACAGACAACACCACTGAATATAAGCAAGGTGAACACAGAGGGAACAATATTAGCATTGCATTCCTGTGTGGTACATGCCAAGGGTTAAACATACTGCCACTTTTCAGCGGTGTTGGGTAGGACAGGACACATGAATAAGTTATAAGGTAAAAGGTAAGGCCAAAGGGGGAAGGCAATAGCTTGGGAAGGCTGTGGTTTCTCTTCATTGATTGGGCCTGTGACAGTGGAACCAAGGGAGCTGAGTTTCACATTTTTCATAGGATTCCCAGAAAATCTAAGAAGAAGCTCTGCTTGAAGCATCAACTTGGTCCTACGGGTCAAATTATGTGGGTTTCTGTAAACAGTGCATTGGTTTTTATTAGGAAATTAGCATTTTGACCTGAATGCTAACGCAAAGATATTAATGTTACCATAAACCACAATGCTCTTGAGTTTTGAATACATGAGTTTATGGTTGCATGTATTGTGTTTGTGAGAGTGGTACTGAAACATGGGAGCTGTGTGACTCATCTTAAAGCATGAGCACTCCCCATGGACAGGCCATCAGTGTAGGAGAATTATCTATGGTGCAATGTTTTACTGAGGAATGCTAATCTGAGCAATGGCATTTTAAAAGTCATTAGTAAAACATAACTGGAGACTGAAACCACAACCCTCCTGTGCCAGTTTTTTTCCAACTTATTTACTGCTTAACTGGTTCAATTTAGAGACAAGAAATTCCTTTGGGAAATTAGAATTTTGGAGTTATGGAACCTGGAATTATGAATCCATCCCAGTGGATACATACATTTTTATATACTGTATCATAATGAATAGGAAACCAGACGTGTGACTTGCATTAACTTAACTGATAATAAATGTCAGGTTAATAAAGAAAATACATGTCAATCAGTGAAATGGTTTTTTTTTTTTAAACAGAAGTTACAAATAGGGCTGGGAGTTAGCCTGAGGGAATTTCTGAGGAAAAGTTTCAAAGTATGCATCATCAGGACATAATAAAATAATAATTCTCTGTTTGATCTCAAGTGGTTAAGTTAAGTTCACCCAAGGTGTTCAAGTCAGGGGAAAAACAAATCTCATCTCTGGCTATGACTGATGCTGGTTTTATACATATCACGCCTACCTCTCGTTTTGTCAGGAGTGGTACTTATCTCTGAACAGTTTAAAGCTTTAGGGGGGTTCAGTTTTGTATGAAACACATGAAAGGAACAGTCTCAGAAAGAGAAAAAACTAATCTTAAAGCGTTGTTTTTCTCATTGGTTCTAGCATTCAGCCTCTACTTCTCTACTTTTAATTTTTTTTTTCTAACCAGTGGGTATATGGGGCAATTAGTAGAGCACTGAGCAATGACTCAAATGAGAATTCAGCCTGACTATGAAACTGAAGTCAACTTCAGTTCTTGAAGATATTTGACCAGCTCAGTCAAGTCAAGGCTGCCTAAGAACTTGCACTTATTTTCCTGTGCATGCTCTGTCATGTCGGCTTAATCATACTACAAAGGCCTATGAAACAATGGACATAACTTCAGTTTTGTTATTTATTTTGTAAAGGTATGTGCACTACACACCAATAAATTAATATATGGCTTAGATGTATTCCATTATGGCTTAAAGGTCTGCAACATGTGGCTTTCTTTGGGTTCTAAGTAGTTCAACAGGAGTGAGTCTGTCAATGGACTGTTACAAAGAAGACAGTTGAAACAAACTGAAGCTGTAGAAGGGCAGCCATTCATGGCCTATTATAGGAGTATGTTCCCCCATCAAAATGCACCACTATTTTAATACCGTCATTTTACTCAATCTTACATTCAATGCCCTACCTTTTGCCATAAACCCACTGTCTGTTTTTTCATCTCTTTAATTCCTAATCAACATTTTCACTTAATCCTTTAACTTCTACAAAGAAAAGGAAAAACAATTGGGAAATAAACAGGGAAGGGTAAATCAAAAAGCAATAATTATAATATTAATAACAATAATAATAACAACATTTCTTTTTCTTAAATGAACATGTTAAACCGTCTCAATTTTGGCAACAATTTCCTATATTCAACAGGAAGAACATTTGTTTGGAAGAAAAAAGAGAATAAAAAAGTTATGCAGAAAGAACAGCCAAAGGTGTTTTCAAAAGACATACTGCGTAACCACCACATGACTACATAGGAAAACTCAAATTCCCATATCACACTTTTGGTATTATGTTCACACCTTCAAATAATAAGAAAAACAATGGGAGCACAGGTATTTTGTAGACTGTTAAACTGTGTTATCTTGGAAAAGCTTAAACACTTATGACAGTTTCAGCTCAACCTTCAGTACAGTATGGTTGGTCAGGAGAGTGCTTATGCAGGTCAATTAATATGAAAACCCAGTTCACTAATACATCTACTACTTTACAGAGACTTTATGAAGGGTACACATCAAATAAAAATAAAATTGGAAGGTGACGCCATATTTTCTTGAACTAACTGGCCCCATACTGTGCTCAAGGTTTAACAACTGTCAGCAATTCACAGAACACACATCTACACAAATACAGTCAGTCATACATATATACTCCTGTGCTTTGGTCATGAGGAAGTGTCACACAAGGTACAGACTAAGAATGTTAAAATATGTAATAAGTATTTGGTTGTATAACTATTATTCTTCATAAGACAGTTATTTGGCAATTTCAGCTCTACCACGGTAAAGAGAAAAGCAATTATACTTTCTGTACCAACATATGAAAATATATCCCATTTTCACTTGTTATATTTTAAACGTTAAATGTTAATTTTAAAAGAAAGCAAAAAATACAGTTCCACGTCTAAGAGGTCATATGAAAAGACATACGAAATTGACTTACCTCCAATAAGGAGAGCCTATTAATTGTTCATTATTGCTGGAATGAAATGTGTTTTTTTGGCTTTGGTTCATGGTAAGCATCTTTCTCATGCTTCTTGGTTCAGTTGTGTCATGATAATGGCTATCCCTTAGAACAGGAACTGTACAAAATAAAATAAAAACAATACTGACATTTTTCTTTTCTTAAAGAATGTTATAAAGGAAAAGAATGAAAACCATCAAAAGTTTACATCTTTGGATATCATTCAGCTTGGTTTTCATGTTGGTTATTTGGAAAATTCAAGGAGAAAAAAGGTCTACAGTAAGTAGTGTTGTGCCTGGTACTTTGAGGGAAAAACGAGAACAAATATAACAATGACAAAAGCACTCATTGTAAGAAAGCCTGAAGCATGGTTTACCATCTCCACATGGCAACCGCAGGTTTACCATCTCCACATGGCAACCGCAGGCCTCTCTCAATGGATGAGCTCTATGAGGATCTGGCCAATCACCATGGCATAGTACTTTCATGTTTGGCATCAGCGAACCCTCTTAGGCTCAGAAAGGGGTGGTTGTATTCTTTTGGCTGGAGGGTGCTTCCAAATGTAGACTTCTCAAGGACACACTAAAAATGTTTATTGGTACATAAGGTTTTGGAGTTTGGCAGAAAAGGCCCAGAATTTCTTCCATTTTACCTGGAGCAGGCCAGAAGAATGTAGGTTATTCTTTTAGGTCCATACTTTCCACCAAGTGCCATTTTAATGCCAAACAAATTGTGGGTTTTGTGGGATCGGTATGCTTCAATGGCTCCCATCCGGTCAGACGATGTTGTTCCTGCGAGACAGCTGACAGCCTCGTCATCAGAAAATTAGCCAACGTCTAATTCTACTGTTATGAGGAGCCGAGGTATTACAAGCCATCGGCAGGTGCCTGAGAATCCATCACCCATCTACATGGCCCTCCGGTATTGGTGAGGAGATCAAGGCATGTTTTTTTCTGCTATGGGATGCAGTGCTCCACTTTGCTCTAAACTACTCCTAACAAGGGATGAGTCAAAGTGGTCACATCTCCTCTTGAAGCCTGACCATGGAGTCAAAAGCAGACTAAAGTAAAGTAATAGGAATCAATAACAAGGGCAATAAATCATAGCAAAATGTCTGGACGGCCACCCTGCAGTTTCGGGTGATAACCGGAAGGTTCTGCAGCTCGGACCGCGCAGGGCTTGTGCTCATGACGGAAGAGGGCAGGCCTGGTCGAGGCGGGTGGAGAGAGGGGGCATGGTGGCACTCAGTAACCGGGACAAAGCTGTCGACGCAGTCACCCGGGTAACCCTCTGAATGCAGGCAGCGGTGGCTGGCACGGGACACAGACATTGGCACGTAGAGAATCGGGGGAAGAAGGAAAGGGGGTTTTGGTTGAGGTAGGACAGCTGCACCAGCAGCTTGGCAGGCAAACGGTACTGTAATGGCTCGGACATTCTTGTCTCGCTGAGGTAGCTATCTTTGGAGGTATAGACTTTGAGCGGGGTTGGGGAGGGACTGAGGACAGCTGAACAAGGCTTCCCCAGATCGGCCTGCCTCGAGGCCAGTGTGGTGAAGAAACAATCACATCAAACAGGACCAGAGTTCCATAACACTAAAGCAGACTACAGCTGGCAGGTGTGGTACCACTCATCGTATTACAGGGGTAAGGCTATTTTGAGAAAATATCCCACTGACGAATCAAGCGGAGATTCAGAAAGCAGTATTGTACAGTTTGGCTTGTCTGTCTGTGCAATGGAGAAGTATAGGCTATTCTTATGCGGCCCGGTTCTGTCTGAATGACCCTAGTGTGGTACTGCTCTCTGTCAAACTTGGCAGTGAGGCAACATCCAATCATTTTCCAGGTCATGTCTTAACTTACGCTTAAACTTAAAATGCTTAAAGGTCTAAGTACATCTGTTCATGGTATTTGGCACAAGGTAAAGTCTTAACAGAATAGTACTAGAGGAAATAACATTTCCAAATGGAGCAACTGTAAGAAAATATTTTGGTTTTAACAGAAACATCCATTGTAAAAATTTGTATGTAATACAATGCTTGGTACAGCACAGAAAACTGGCATTAAGGACGAATGTTTGTTTTAGCCATAATGAGGTATGACTGACAACATTTTACCTCCAGGCAAAACCAAGCATGTAAAATGTCAGTCTGGAGTACGGCAATTTCTATCGTTCTGTCCTCACATACACACATTAGCATATATAAAGGCATTCAGCTTTGGTTTAAGGGAAGAGAGGAATGAAAGATCTTTTTTTTCTCAGGCGGACAAAATGCTGGGCATGTCTAAGGCGGCGCACAATCGTGGCGTCAAGGTGACAAACACTAATTGGAACTCGTCACTCTGAGGTTTTCACTGCGCGGTATAATGCACTTCAAATATACTCCATTACAAGTCAAGGACCTCTACTTTAGCAGCTTCTGAGGCAGGGTAAGACTATGGCTACCCCTGGCATCACTGGGACACCAGGGGGTATTCAGGTGGGCAGGCCAAAAGGGGAAGCCAGTGAACAGCCGTTAGTTTTTTTGGGGAGGGGGGGTGGTGGGGGGGGTTGATGGGGTGTTTGCGTTAGCCAGTGCCCGTGCCAGGCTGTCGGGATGGGTGCTGCTCGATGAGGACCTGGCATTGACCCGGGTGAGACTGCCCCTGCCCGGATGCTCCGTGAGTGTCACGAGTCTGTTTATAAAGAGACAGGACAAAAGCCTTTAACCTCAGATCAATCGCAGGGTCTCCAAAGTACTGTGCAGCGATTCATGCGGCGTAGGTCCCCTTTTACAATTACATAGAAAAACGGCTTCAGGGTCACGATCTGTCATCTTGTCATATTTAGGGCCACTGTGCTGCTGCAACATTAATTCAGGAATAACTGGCAGCACTTGAAAACGCTGAGGTAAAAAAAAAACTATCAAAAATGCGATGGATACTATAGAATTACTACTATTAATACTGTCTTTATGATTCATATTACACATCAAATGCATCACCTCTTTG